>OX388320.1:9632379-9965379 GCA_947579605.1 Athripsodes cinereus | reverse complement strand
TTTTGGTTTATATAGAGCTATTAATCAATACATATTATCATACAACTTTAATTTTTACTGGAACCTATAACATGTTGTTTAAAGTTAAAATACCCAATATTGTCTCATTCACATGTAAAACCAACTGTTTATCTCAATCTTTCCCAAAATAAAACTTACATTGTATAAAATCATATTTTTAAGAACATAATATTGTTTATACGAAGACATAGTATTTAAGCAACAACACGGTATGTAAAAACATTAGTTTGACAATGACTTTGTAAGTCAAAACCAGGTCACTATTCAATTAAATATTTAGTAAGACTAAAACCAATTGTGTTTTTTTTTCCATATTTAAATAATCATACTTCTCAGCTGAAAAAGACCTAAAGCAAAATAAACAGCTTTAAACGTAAAACCAAAATGTTGTTAAATTTATTTTATTACCTTGAATATATATTCGCCTCCACACAGGCTCTAGTATTGGCATATGGATATTTGAATTGAATTGGATTGTATATGCTTATTTGAGGAAATAAACAAATTTGAATATACCCTTTTTTAAGTAAAGGTCAAGGGACATATAATTATACTCTTGTAATTATGTTTTGTTTTTCAAAGGTAACTTTTCAATGGGGAAAACTAGACTCAGATGTAGAATTGGAAACACGACAGGAATGCACACAAAAATATGGAAATGCCAGTCATTTCAACGAATTTCTACTTTGTGGACATCTGAGTTGGGTTGTGTTGCGTGATAAACCCTAAGATGCTTATTGAGGTCACAAGATCTGAAGTAACCCTTGCTACAATATTTACAAATAAATGGAGTCTGCTTCTTGTGGAATTTTAATTCATGAAACACCAACATATATTGCATTGGAAATGTCTTCCAACACCCTTCTATCTGACAGGCAAACTTCTTCATGTTGCCATGCTTGGTCAAATGTGATCGTAAACTACTTTTGCGATTGAATCTTTTATTGCATAAATCACATTGAAAAGGCATTTCTGTCGTGTGAGTGATAAGATGTTCACTCAACTTTGAGAATTCTTTTTTGCAAAAGTAGCACTGTCCAGAATTTTCGGAGTGCATCCTTTTTATATGAAGCATTAGATTTCCTCTTTTATTGAATGACATACCACATTGGTCACACACAAGTTCCTTAGGATTAGTGTGTATAAGGACGTGCTGTGTGAGACAGGCTTTGGTTTTAAATGATGTTCCACATTCAGAGCAAGAGAATTTCCGTTCCTCAGTGTGCACAGATTGATGTTTTCCTAAACCAGAAGAACATGAAAAAGACCTAGAGCATATAGTGCATTTGAATGGTTTGTCCCCAGTATGAGTGCGTGTGTGACGTATAAGTGATGTTACTTGTGCAAATTTTTTGGGGCAATACTTGCACGAGTAGGGAGTCTCTCCAGTGTGGACTCTAATGTGAACAACCAAGTCTTTTCTTCTGTAGAAGCGTTTCTCACATGAGTCACACTTAAACAACATCGCTTTCTTATCTTTAGAGTGTGTTCTCAGGAAATGAGCTTTGAGTCCATCATTCGTCTTCAAGCACTTTCCACAAAGATTGCACAGGAACGGTTTCTCATTAGTATGTGTTCTTGTATGTATTATCATCACAGATTTGCATTTTGCAACAAAATTGCATTCACTACACTTTTTGGGATATTTTTCAGAATTATTTGATTTATGTACTTTCCTCTTAGCACTAATCTGTAAAGTTTTATTCGAACTTTTAAATTTCACTCGTGATAATTTTAAGGTTGGCGATGAGTTTTCAGTGGAATGTGAGGGCTCTTCTTTTACTGAATAATCTTCATATTGATTATCTGCACATTCATTTTTAATATCCATATTAAAACTATTACAAGAGTCACCATCGCTAAAGGTTTCATTTTTAACATGTGTGACTAAAGCTTTCCGCAGCTTTCTGTCAGCATCTTGACACTTGGTTTGAAAGTGATGAGCCTGTGTCATCTCTTGTATACAGTACTCACAAATCACCACAGGGAGACCATCATTAACTTCTACTTCCACTCTGCCACACTGTCGCAACATATTATCGTATCCATTTGTTTCACCTACACTAAATATCTCTGACATATTCGATTCAGTTCGTAAACAAACTCGACAAATTCTTCTTGTACTGAATTCCATCTTATTATAATTTTGTTCAACACTATATAAATATGCTTTGTAAGAAAATCAAAGCACACTTAAGATAAGACAAAACATGCTTTTATAATACGTTAAGTAATTATTTGGAAATTTTTCAAAAATTGTCTTGCCCCCGATCAAATTTACGACAGTGACCGTGACAGATAGTAGATGACAGCAGTTTGTTTTACGTTCGCAGTTCATTTTACGGCATCGTTCAGGCAGTCGTCAAGTGATCATTCGACAATGCTCGAGCCGTTCACGAAGTCGGAGCGAATCACCCGACGACTCGCACTGTCGCGTTCAGGCATGTCGTCGGGTGACAGCCGAACAACCGAAATCGGGAGACCTTACATTTACCCGATTCAGGCTCGCGCCAAAAAACATTAATTTCAAATTTTTCGGCGCGCGGCAAATTCGAATTTTTGCATCGAATGTATTGTCACTGATTACAGTATATATTCATTTTATTTTTCTTCATGAAGAATCACATCTTTTTTCCCTATTTAAGTTTTCGGATCTGAAAGCCTATAGTATCCCTGATCACTCGTAAACGAGTGGATGGCCTTTGAAAATAGAATAGAATAGCCTATAGTATGAAGAAGTTTACAAATATCTTATATAGGTTTAGGGTATTTCTTTTTATTAATGATTATTTGCTATTGATGTCTAGTCAATTTGCATAAATTTAGAAATTCATACAGTAGTATCACTCTGATCAAAGTTATCATTTCGATTATATATTACAATAAATAATGATATTGTATATAACCAATATTTTTATGTTTTATATTGTAACCAATGTACAGTGAAGAATAAAATAAGTAAATGAAAGTGGCAGAAAAATTCTTGTACATAAGTGAAAATGTGAAAATTATATGTAAATAATCATGAAACTTCCAAAAATCAATCAGCTCCCATTGAGGTCGTTATGAGAGATGTTGATGCTCTCTATTAGATTTTTTCCATATTCAACTATTTTTGAACATCTTTTGAAGATTTTCAAAACTAGATTAAGCTGGGGGTTGGGGAGAAAAGCTGGCAAGTGCCCCGGGTGGCAAATTGTAGCCAAATTATTGATTTTCTTATAAATTATTACCTGTTATCAAAATAACTTTGTTCTAAGCCGATAAGGTTTAATTAAACTTATTTATTGAAAGTAAAATCAAATTTTTAGTTCAGGAGAGTAACGCAGGCCATGATCAGGGTCCTTGTAACCGACTAAGAAGAAAACAAGCCAATTCCAATAAGAAGTGCGTTGATGTGATTAATGACATATGATATAGGACTCCCTTGTCCCTCTATGGTAGTGCCTAAATCAGGCACAGGTATTAGCTCCCACACATTCACTATTTTTTCTACCTCAGATCATCTTTCAAGGCTTAATAGTTTATCATAGTCGTCTTTAGGGATTATACCTTGGAGCCATGAAAAGTCTTCAAACTAGTTTGACTTATTATATGCAGATTTTTACAAACTGTGTTCCGCACCACATTATCTGAATAAATAATTCCTTGCTTACTATACACGCCATTAACTAAGCTGCTCTACATTGTTAGACATGGAGGAAATAAAAAGAACTAATATTTACAAAAAATTTATTTTCAAACATTGCAAACAATCTTTGATAAAAAAACATAGAATATTTATTTATTGAGGTTTTCTTTGTTTATTTACCATTTTTGCATATCATTATCATACAACTGAAGGAATGAAATATTGCAAAATATAAAAATAATATTTTTTCATACAGTTATAATACAATACCAGCAGTCGATTTATACATACATTATCATTAATAATACATACAAATAGGTATTGTACCTCGTGAGGACAAGTCCTGTGTAGAGGTATTATACAAAACAAAATACTTAATGTAACACATATTCCAGAAATAGAAAGAAAATTAAAATTTAAATAGTAATTACATAAAAAAAACACAATATTTTACTTGAGAATGAGGAATAGCGTTTTCTGTGCCCAAACTCTTCGCTTATAAATTAACCGTTGTTAGACCATTTTTTTAAATACTCACACATTATAGACTTCTATCAACCTGTCATCCGACATATTATACATTCTAGGCCCAAGGAATGCTACACTTCTTTGACCCATGAATACCTACCTATATTTAATCTGAATATTTTGAATGGGTCCTACTCATGTACTCCACGTACTTTTTAAAAAAGTATGTGGAGTACACTAGTAAGATCCATTAATTTATATCCCCTCCACATTTTTAGTAATGTATATATTTATATATACGGTAAATATTTTGCAAAATTAAGAACAATATTTTAAATGCTACGACATCAAAATTCTCAAATTTTAACTTATAGATAGAAACAATATTGAAAATCAATTCAACAATGGAGTATTTTAGACACCAATATTATGAACAACATTTAAGCATCAAATTGAAATCAGCTTTGTTCCAAGATCATTCCAATATAAATTTATGTCCGGAAAAACTAAAGCAGAAAGACAATAACAAAATGGACTTATGACGTTTACAAATTCATTATTTATAATTACTATTATATCACAAAATTGGGACAGATTTATTATTCCATAGAAAACGATTACAAACCACACTTTTACAAAACAATCCATTGATTAGAGTGAGTGGACAATGAATATCTGATTAAAAAAGAGTCATCAGAATCAATTTAATCCCAAAAAGGAAATTAGAAAAACTAAAAAAAGATGTAGCCGACAGACTGGAATAAGAAAATAATTCTCAAAATGTTTTAGCATTAAATAATAACATAAATGATACATGTTATGTTGATGAAAGTCTTAATAATAATAATCTTATCGAACAAACATATTATAATCCTTTGAACATGGATAACATAGAAAATAGTCCTAGAGTTAAATAATAATTTAATCTTATGTTGATGAAAGTCTTAATAATAATAACCTTATCGAATATAATTCAATATCAGTTATTTTAGAAGGATTAACTATGGAACAGTTACGAGAGATAAATTTATGTCCGGAAAAACTAAAGCAGGAATTCCTAGTCAATAATGAAATGAACATACGACATTTACAAATTCATTATGTATAATTACTATTATATCACAAAATTGTGAGAGATTTATTATTCTATAGACAATGATTACAAACCATATTTTTACAAAACAGTCCATTGATTAGAGTGTGTGGACAATAAATATCTGATCAAAGAAGAGTCATCTGAAACAATTTAATCCCAAAAAGGACATTAGAAAAATTAAAAAAAAGATGTAGCCGACAGACTGGAATAAGAAAACTAGTATTGTATCAATACTAGTTTTGTATCACTCGTCAATGGTATAGGTTTACCGAAATCGATCGCGATTTAAATAATCAAGTAACAGGTGTGCATTGTAGAATACTATAAAACATTCAAAATGAATATAATCCTTTGAACATAGATAATATAGAAGATAATGTAAATTTGAATAAATATATACCTACTTAATATAATCAATTCATTACGTGAAAACATTCATGTCAAATTTCAAATAATTAACACTTTAAAGAAATAAACAATCCAGTCAAAAACAAAGATGTGCATAGATATAACAAAGAAACACAATAAAGAAGGCAAAAGTAGAACAAAATACAGAGCTAGTCAAGCAAAGAACTCTTAAGATCTGAATTTGAAACTTTACTGTGTATCGCTCATACTTTATGGGCATTTTCTTTTTCTAGGAGGCAATGGTTTATATTTACAGTTTGAAGAAGACTTTTCCGTTGTTACTACTGGTAATACAGGAAGACCACTCGTAGATGGTAATTTCTGTGTTAATGTCACGCAAACTGCTTCTAAATTTTTTAAACAAGATTGTAAAGAATCAACATCATTGGACATATAAGAAACATCAGATATATATTTGGCACATTCTCTTAGCTGCCGTTGTAATAATTCGGACTGTTTAGATGATTCAGATGGTACTATAGGTGACTCAGAAATAACAGTGGGCAGTAGAGGCTGTGATTTAGGAACTAGGGTTTGTGATTCAGAAATGGAAGTGGGTACTAGAAATTGTGGTTCCATGATTGAAGAAGTAAATTTTGGATCTAAGGTAAAAAAGGGACTGTTAATATAATTATCTGGCAACCGGTCAAATGAATATGTAGGAAAATGTTGAATCACAGCACAAAAATGTTTACAAGGTAACCTTGTCTTTAAAAAATCTATGCATGAACATGTTCCTAAATCAAAATTTACACAATAATGCTGTGTACAGTCTGAGCTTTTAACACTGAAAATACCATCAACAATTTCAGTGATATGACTAATTTGAACATCATTAATAGCTGAAGCAATCCGAGCCATTATGTGTTTCACAAATTTGTATGGTCTATTATGTAAATATATAGGAATCAAACTATTATAGCTTTTTACAATGCAATTCTTTTTTGAATAGTTGACCAACATATCTGGGAGATAAAATTCTATGATTATCCGCAAGATCCCCGACAATGTTTTATCTATGCTATGGCACAAATAACTATATTTCAAAACTTTATTTTGAGCCTCCACTCCATTATTTGTGTTAATAATGGTGACATAGTCTTTGGCACTAAAACAATAAGCCCACCTGTGAGCTTGTGGAAGCCATTGAGAAACAAAATAAGTGATTGCCTTAGCATTACTGTCAACATCCAAAGAATTAAATTTATCAACGTTATGTTGAAAATCTTCTTCAGTCAACGAATCCGCAATGGCCCTCCATAATAACAACACATCTTCTCCATTTCCGTTTTTGATGTTCCCCGATTTCTTTAACCATCTCTGCCAAGCCTGCTCTCTGTGAAATGCACAGAGATATACGGTGGACTGCGGGAACACATGCTCTAAGGCGCCAATCTCTACTTCACTGAAGTCCGTCATAAAGAATTGAGGTCTCCAGTCAGGACACCAACCCTTTAGGACAAATAACGCTTCTATAACTAACTCCTTTCTTTCGGCCTGTACTATAAAAGTACTCACTACGGAGTACCCAACATTTGTCTTTACGCAAAGGAAAAACAAAGGTAAGGCATACTTCATGGTGCGGTATGTTGCATCAAGTAAGCATATTGTGCCATACCTTTGCAATAGGTATTTTTGCCAACTTGTTGTATGGCAGAACAAGAGAGTTCCTTCTTCACCATATGGTCGGTAAAAAAAATTGTCCTCGGGAGCAACTCCCTTCCATTTTTCAATCTCTTGACCAAGAACTTCTTGATCAATTTTGGTCTCGCGAGACTTGAAAAGAGCTCTATAAATGTGAGTGTAAATCACATCTTTAGATGGATGATAAGCTCTATTGAACAAATTTGTTTTGTTCTCTGTAAGGGTCTCTGTAAACTTGCGTAAATAAATTTCAATATCTCTAGTAGATGCTATTCCACTATCTACAAGTCTGTATATTTCACCCACTAATTTGGGGTGTATGCGCTCATTCATTTCAGCAATGGCGGTTGGATGGATGTGATTCCCCACAACCTTTATATAATATCGAATTTGGCCTTGTGGTGGTGAATCATTTTGGAGGTCCTCTCTCAATTTTTGTAAGACCTACAAACAAAAGTAACATGTCAGTCAATATTGATACATCGATACTCAATTGCATTTTCAGGCAGGTGAATATATTATTATAATGAAGGTGTTAAAACCATTTAGATACTGTGATGAATGAATTACAGATAGATGGAGAACTATAACTATATATGTAGGTGCCCCTTCTCAATGGCGACTAATAGTGCATAGTAATACAAAATTAATATTTTTTCTTACCTGTTGTTTTAATAACTTTGATGAATTGTCATCGATAACATATTCATTGTAGACTTTGATAGATTTTACAAGTATAGTAGCAGGACATCCTATTTTCTTGGTGTTTGTGATATGAAATCTTTTTCTCTGTGATGTAGGATGATCACCATCATGATTAGCCTAAAAAATAAATACTCATAAATGAATAACTTAAGACCCACTTACAACCTTTCAAATACAAATGAAGTTACCTACAAACTTAACATTTGTACTTAGATTTTTTGCGGATACGTTGCATCTAAGTTTTTGTTCGCAAGCTTTCGGAATCATTGGAGATTCCATTTCTTCTATACCTAACAGATTCCTGCTGGTTGCAGTATCCTTGATACACAAAACAAAGTATACTGTTGCTTAAGCAACTTGGCTAACTGGTTTGGAAAATGTAAAGGGTATTCCATGTATGTATCCCTTTTCCTATCTGCAAGTATTCTATTCAATCTCAAAATTCCTCAAGTAGTCCCAAGAAACAAATCAACAAACAAATAATAAATAAATATACATACCTCATTTTCCACCTTTTTTTGCCTATTATTTGGTCCTAGTATGCATTGTAAAGTAATTCTTTTCAATGAGATAAATGGAGATCCAAAAAAGTGTACATCAGGAGAGTTTGATGAAGTAAATGAAAATAAAAGAGCATTATTTCCTTCTGTAAAAATAAGCACACTCATGAAAACTAGTCAATATTTATGTATAACAAAAACAAGCCTTGTGAATATCACAAAATATAATAAAAAATATTTGTTTGTAATGCTGAAAATACTAAATCACTCCAAGTCGAGTGGAAGGCCTTACGGATGAAAAAAAATAAGAGGGAAAGGTCGCAGGTTCTAACTGTGTTTCATTAAGCTAGGTGGCCTGATAACCCTACAATGGTGTGTCGAGCTCTATAACTATTGTTGGTAGGACAGTGTTACACCAGATGACTGCCCAGAAGTATGAAAATAAGGGTTGGCACGATCCATATTGATCAGATCTATAAGAACGGTGACGTTCAGAGCAAAAGGAATTGTATCCCATGTACTACAAATTGTATAAATGTGTTAGAAGCACACGAGTTTATCTGGACAGATCTATGTGTCGTTAAGTTCTGTTTACCCCTTGAAGGATGTGAAACGATGTTAGACATAGACAGATTATAATGAAACCAAGTACTTACTGTTAAGTTCGCTTTTTCTAATTGAGTAGCTGTAACCCAATGTTTTGAGCTCATTCAATAGCTCAGGATAGCCATGCTCCTCAACATATCCACACATATATTCTTCATGCACGGAGAAATCTTTAAGTCTTCTCTGTATCACTTCAATAAATACTTGATCGTTGCTCATTTTGATATCTGGAAATACATTTTCTACTTAGATTTATACAAATTACATATTTCCTTTCACACTGATTTACCCAATGTTTTATTTAGTTTTTAGGTATTGTGATTGCTGGATGATCGAAAGTACAAAATAACACATTATTAAAGTTCAGAAATACGGTTCACCACCTATTCTGTGAGTCGTGCAGGCGTCATGTGCATGTCCATACACATAATATTATGTCTTGCGTCCTTTGATAAGCTTTTTAGGTATTGGATTGCTAGATGATGGAAATTAGAAAATAGCACATCATAAAGTTCAGAAATAGGGTTCACCACTTATTCTATATGTTTCTATTTAGGGTAAGAGGAGGCAGTTGTGTAGGCATACACTTGCATGTTGATACACATAATATGATTATGTCGTGCGTCCTTTAATAAGGTTAAGCTAATTCTAAGAAATTGATAAAACAAAACTGAAAAAAACTTACCAGAGAATTTTTATATATATTATCACGATACACAATTCTGTTTTAAAGAAGATTAATTGGATTACTCCCGCGTTTCTACAAGTTTCTACCGCAAGCACAAGAGAATCGAAGGCAATGACAAATTTTGTTTTGGTGATGCTAGGCCACGTGCGTTATTTATTGTTTTCTCCTCAATGTCGACCAATCAACATTGCGTTGTAATTTGTCGTAATCTGATTGGCTGAAGAAAATTAAGGATCGATACTAGCGACATTAGTTTTACTTTTTTCCGCGAACTGGGTAACAGTAAGGTATCCCACCGAAATCACAGCAGGGAGATTATTGCTCTGACAGTTACCTTATGCCCGATCAACAACATCTACCCAATTTTGATTGATGACCTAGCACATTACAGGGTTCCACTACCTACAAAAATATTTCCTTGCTCTTGAGTTCTAGAGACAAAAACTCCTTGTCCTGTTCCTCAAAGCCCATTTGATGAAACTTTGAATGTTGAATTTTTGTATTTTTCCTGATCTAATAATTTTTACTTGCAGTTTCTGGCTAGGAACACCCTCAAGGGTGAAAGCCAACAAAAAGAACAAGAGAGAGAGACAGTTACCTTGACGTTTGAGTGATGGCAGTTGTCAAAACAATGGGCCACTTGCAGATTTTTTTTTATTACATAAAATTGTAAATTAGTATGAAAGAAACACAACCACAATTTATTTTAATTTTTCTTGCACTATTTTCTTAAATATAAGCTTTTAAAAATTGGATTTTCTCGGAATGATCAAAAACAATATGGCGGCGCTGTGACGTCACGGAGTCCCATGTGTGTATGAGATTATAATCTGTGGTTGCGAAAGTTACTATGATTCACGGGACTCCGTGACGTCATCAGCTGTTTAGAGTGTTTTGCCAAACGTCAAAAATTTTGGGTTTTATTTTTGGAAATTCTCCATAATTTAGATATTTAAATTTTTTTAACTGATATATTTGTGTTTTCCGACCTCAAATTTACTGAATTCGACCATTTTTATTAAAATCCCCGCGACTGCAAGTGGCCCATTGCGAAATTATGGTGTATTCTTGTCGTATACAATTTTCAAAATAGAAAATCATATTTTTTAGTTCAAGAAGTGAAATGGAAGAGAAATTAAAATAGTAAGTGCAGATTTTAGTGAGTAATTTATTTTTTAATAATGTTTAAATATGCATTATCCTAAAACCATTTCTAAATCAAAGCCAATTCAACTATTCAAATTAAAAACGTAATTGTTGATTAATCTGGTTGTTATGATGTTCAGAGGCCAGATTAGTTTGATAATGATTATTTTGTTGAGGTGATTAATAAAATACTTCTTTGCAGCAGACAGCCCTTTATTCAACTCTTTTGACAGTTTGACACATATCTATCCATAGACATAGATACAATATAACGAAAGCATAGATAGTGTGATTGCTCTCAACACCCTCTCTCAATCACATAATACATGACAATCACATAATACATGACATTTATGGGTTAGTTGGAAGATATCGCGCTTCTGCGATAAACTCGCCCATTGCACAATTTTTTTTGTATAGTTAAATTGAATATTTTCATATGTTGTTTTTTTGTGCAATAAAGTTTTTTATTATTATTATTTATTTCTTAATGCTAATAACCTATGTTTGGACAAACCTTTCGTTAGGAGATCAGCAGTCTGACAATCAGTTGTAACATATGTAACATTTGTATTGTACAGATCAATCATATCTTTAGTGTATTTCAATTTGATATCAAGATGTTTGAGTCTACCTTTAATATTCTGATTGTACACAGCCTTTATAGCAGACTGATTGTCCTCATACACATTAAATTCAATATTATCATGTCCTAAAATATCAACAAGATTATACAATACAATTGAATCCCTAACAGCACCACAAAGTGCTATTATTTCAGCTTCTGTTGAAGACAGAGCTATACAAGATTGTTTTACTGCTTTCCAAACTATAGGACAATTGTTAAAGAAGATTATATATCCAGATACAGATTTCCTGTCTCTGCTATCGGATCCCCAATCCGCATCAACATATACATCAATACAACAATCATTTAACTTAGACATAACAAAAGACAAACGATAATTCAAGGTTCCTTTTAAATATCTTAAAATTCTTTTTAAACCATGCCAGCCAGCGACTGTTGGATTTTCCTGTAATTGACTAAAACAGTTAACAGAAAACAATATATCAGGTCTCGTTGTTAAAGACAAATACAATAATGCACCTACCAACTCTCTGTATGGACCCTGAAATTTTTCACCATGTATAAAATCAGCTGAAGTAGCCTTTGGTGTGATTGGTACATCACCAGGTTTGCAATCACTCATGCCAAACCTTCTTAACATGTTATCAACATACAGTTTCTGATTTAACGACAAATTACTTTCAGTGAAGTTCATAGATATACCCAAAAATTCTACTGCAGTTTCTATTTTAGACATTTCAAATTCATTACTAAACGACTGAATAACATTTTCAATATTGGTTATATCAACACTAGCTAATAGTAAATCATCAACATACAGAACAATTATAGACACAATATCTTTTTCCACATACTTTACAAAAACACATTGATCATTGTTTACCTGTTTAAAATTCAAACGATTAATAAAATCAGAAAACTTTTTATACCATTGTCTAGGTGATTGTTTTAAACCATATATACTCTTCAAAAGTTTGCATACTCTTCCACTGTTGTCATCAAAACCCTTGGGTTGTTCCATATAGATGTTTTCATCAATATTACCGTACAGGAAGGCACTCTTGACGTCCAATGTATACACCTTCATTTCTCTTTGAAGCATTATTGCCAACATCAGTCGAAGCGATGTCATACTGACAACTGGAGCATATGTTTTAGTGTAATCCACTCCATAAGACTGTTGAAAACCACGAGCTACAAGTCGTGTTTTGTATGAATTATCTCTTTTCTTTCTGAGCACCCATTTACTTGTTATGAGTTTTCCTCCATCAGGTAATTCTTCTAACTTCCAAACATGATTTTTCTTCATTGAATCTATTTCTGCGAGCATAGCATCATTCCACAAGTCCTGTTCTTTCTTTGGTAGCTTTGCTATATCCTCATAGTCGATCGATGTCAGACTTGCAGTGAAGGCTTCATACAATTGATAATCATCATACTTAACTGGTGGCTTCACATTCCTTTTTGGTCTCTCATCTATTTCCTCTTCAGAGTGTTCTTTCTCTTCTTGATATTGCTCATTCAACAAAGAATCAGAGTCATTTTCTTCATATTCGACATTTTCTTGTTCAATGTTAATAGATGTACTTTTCTTTGCTTCATTAAATTTTACATTACGAGAAACAATAATAATTCTTTTAGAAACTGGATCAAAAAGACGATATCCCATGCTGCTGTACCCAACCATTATCATTTTTCTCGACTTAGGATCTAATTTCTTTCTTAAACAATCAAGTATTTTTGTATAGGCGTCACAACCAAAATCTTTTATATCTTTAATATCTGGTTACTCGGAATACTTCAGTTCATATGGCACTTTATTTTCGATACTTTGATTTGGTAAACGATTCTTTAAATAACAAGCAGTTTGCACGGCACATCCCCAAAATTCTTTCGGTAGTTTAGAATCAAATATCATTGCTCTGGCTTTTTCAAGCAGATATCTGTTTGCCCTCTCTGCTACTCCATTCAGTGATGGAGTGTATGGGGGTACGGGTTCAAGTACCACAGTTGCTTTTCTACAAAGTTTCTTGAATTCACCGAAGTTGTATTCTTTTGCGTTGTCACACCTTATCTTCTTTACTTGGCTGTTTTGTTTGAAAAACACTTCAAAAACTTCTTTGATATCACTCTTATTTTTCAATAAATGAACCTCGCAAAATCTTGAGTAGTCGTCAATAATAGTGACAAAATATCTTTCTCCTGAGTGCGTCGGAATATTAATTGGACCACAAATATCTGTATGAATTAAACTCATCGGTAAAAGCTCTCTCTTCCTAGGTCCAATACCTGTGGGATTGTTAGTTTGCTTTGACATCACACACACTTCACAGAACTTCTCACTTGTCTGAAGATTGAGTTGACTTAAAACATTATTTGACGGATGTCCAAATCTTCTATGCCAGATATCATCATTTTCATTGACGATTTTTACTTCATTTTTCTTCTTCTTCTTCCTCGTGTGATAGATCATCGATCTGTTGTTTCGGAAGTGATTCCCTCTTGTGACCCTGAGGACCAGCTATCTTTCCATCTCTTTGGTGGTCTTCCTCGCAAACGTGAGCCAGCCGGTGTCTTCTTTGCAGCAATGTGGGCGATCCTGTTTTCAGCCATCCTGTCTATATGGTCTCTCCAGAATCGTCTCCTCTTCCTACTTCATTTTTCGCAGGAGAGAAATTACATAATTATATATTGACCATTCATCAGTTCTGCCATTACAAAATTTATGTGCTCATTCTTCACTATAGCTTTATCATCTTTAAATATCACTGTAAAACCTTTACGCTGAATGTTCTTTACAGATATAAGTTCACCTACCAGATCAGGCACAAATAACACATCTAATAATGTAATTTTAATATTATTTACATATCCACACACTGTTCCTACACCCGCAATCTTAAGGATGTTTTTAGATGCACTGGTCACTGTTCCTTTAAGAGGCTTCAGTTCAGTAAACCACTCTCTTCTATGTACCATGTGCGAAGTCGCACCTTAATCTACCTAACACAAATCTTTCTGCATGGTCTGCAACACTAAAAGCAATGGATGCAGAATAGTTTTTATCATTATTATTTTCTTTCACCCTGCAATCTTTCTTAAAGTGTCCTTTACGTCCACAGTTAAAACATGTGAATCTTTTTTTGCACTGTTTGGCTTCATGGCCTTTTTTTTACACACAAAACAAGTTTTGTTTCTAGAGGAAGCTTCGAAAACAGCTTCTGTACCATCACTGATTCTTTTACTTTTATTTTGACGAAATGCTTTTGCTGCAATTAATCTCCTTGTTACAAAGTCTATTGTAAGTACCTCTTCTGGTTGGTTTTCTATTGCAGTTTTTGTTCCATCATATTCACTTGGTAATGACATTAGCAAATATATTACCACATCAGCATCTGTGATTTCCACACCAGACATTTTTAGTTCACTCACTGTGCCTAGCACTTGTTCAATATGCCGTTGCATACATGTGTCTCTGTGTTTCTTCAAGCTTATAAGCTTCTTTCTGAGTAAAATCTGATTTACAACGGACGTACCTCCATAAACCTTATTCAGTTTATTCCATACTGCACAGGCAGTACTTTCTTGTGACAATGTCACCAATATTTTGTCGTCCAACAAAGTGATGAGAGTCGCATATCGATGGCTTATTTCTATAGGGAGACAAGTCGAAAAACATGATTTTACACAAATCGCATTTTAAGTTTTAGCCAAAACTTAATCTATGATATCTTCCCAAAATAAAAAGCTTACCTACTAATAACTTTGCAATTAATTTGTAAAAAGTGTTCTTATTATTACTAACATAATTTCAATTCATTTCGATTATCAAAAAAAATATAAAAATTAAAAATATGAAGGTATTCAGACTTAACTCCCCATAAAATCGTACGTCTTGGTAATTTTATCAATTCTATAAGGAGACATCTCAAATGTCTCCGTATAGAAGTAGATTTTTGTCCTACTTTATACAGAGAAAATCGTATGTTTTTAGTTGTCTCCTGCTGTCAATTTGCACTTGAAATGTGATGGAGGAAAACCTTTAGATCAGAGGTTCCCAAACTTTTTTTTCTCATAGACCACTCAAAAATTTGCTGGTATCGGTGGACCCCCTGTATTTCTAACCCCCCATAGCTAAATTTTCGAAATGGTATAGGAACTTGAAATATTTCAAAAACTCCTCGGTTTTCTTACAGAATATTTTCTAACAGAGCCTTTTTCTACAATGTAACGGGTATTTGTACCGACTATTGTTGATGTCATTATCTGGTGCTTTTACCGAATATCCGATACTTTAACTATGGATTCGTGGACCCCCTCTTACGACTTGTGCACCCCCATTTTTTAGTCACGCCATCGTAGACCCCCGTCGAGTCTCCCGTGGACCCCTGGGGGTCCACCTGGAGCACTTTGGGAATCACTGCTTGAGATGAAAACCACACTGAAGAGGATACAATATTTAATTTAGTATTTTTTTTATACATAATGCTTATCATCCCAAGTAGATTGATTATTTTTGAGCAATGATGGCTTGTTTTTTCACCAATTTACTATTCATTCTACTATAGATTAAACAAACATGAGAGAGACCTCTTTGGATTTCTCAGGTCATTATAATTTTTAAGTTATTTAGTTAAGAGTTATTATCATACATACAGAGTGATATACATACTTACTTTTATTTCATATTTTTTTTACGAAACAATAATAATTACCTAAGAAATCGAAAGACGTTTTTTTCGTTTCTGTACAAAAAACGCTAGTTTCAATTTACCCAGT
This sequence comes from Athripsodes cinereus, assembly GCA_947579605.1. NCBI lineage: Eukaryota > Metazoa > Arthropoda > Insecta > Trichoptera > Leptoceridae > Athripsodes > Athripsodes cinereus. The sequence goes on along the minus strand of OX388320.1, from coordinate 9,949,098 downwards.
ACAATAATATCAGTTACATAGGGTAACGTATACAGTAACTGGCCTGTGACAGTAACTGGCCACCTATCCCGTATTTTAAAAAAAATAAGGTATTGTACAATGGTATGTGTTTAAATATTTGTTTATGTGGTACCACTGTTTGTTTGTTATATGTAAAAGTCAATTTCAAGTCGTTTTACCGCCATTTCTCGTATCGTTTGGCGAATGTTTGCATGCCGTTCTACTGTAGCAAGTTTTTTGGTGATTTGCTTAAGAAATTGATAAGGATTGTGCCTCATTTTGAAGGTTGGTATCTCAATTGTTTTATTATGGATTTGTGATAACAGGCAAATTATATTGTTGTAAAAACCTCCTTAAATATTGTAATGTACATTACGATCAAAGTTTAATGTTGATAATTAAGAAAAGTGGGGTGGCTAGTTACTGTACATGAAAATATTAAATTACACAATTACTGGCCATGGGGGCCAGTTGCTATGCTTTTCTGTTTTAATGAAAAATGATGTAAATTATTCTTTACATAACAAGAGCTTAAGGTACTGTGTCGTTTGACAAATTTTGGACAAATTTCGTTCATGCTATACAGAAACTGGCCCAGGTGGCCAGTAACTGATTTTTAAGTGGCCAGTTATTGGTTCTGTTTTTCTCTTCAGGATCGAAATGACTAGAAAACGCCAGTAATCTAAAGATGCTATGAGAAATGCATTTAAAATGGAAAGTCCATTAGAGAGACATCCAAAAAATATGGCTTACACAGGAGCAGCATCCAATTTAAACTTGAAAATCCCAATACAAAATTTTAATCTGGCTCAGACCCAATTTAAATAAATGAAGAGGAGGCAAATTTGGAAAACCGGGTTCTGATTTTAGCGAAATGCGGGTTTCCCAGAAAGAAAGCGGACATTTAAGTTTGCGTGGAACAATTCCTTAAGAAGAATCCAAGAAAAACCTCTTTTATTGACAATAACCCTGGAAATGGATGGTATAGGGCTTTTTTTAGAGTCATTCTACCATCATTGAACGCACGGTTAAAGGAGTAACACATGCCAGTGGTTGCGTTAGTGAAGTCAATATCGGATCATGGTTTACAGAAATTAAAAATACATAAAAAATCATGCACTGCAAGAAATAATTGATGAGCCCAGTAGAATTTTCAACGGTGAAGAAACAAATTTTCAGAATGGTCCGAAGAGCGGGAAGGTGTTGGCAATGAAAGAAGTAAAGAATGTTTTTGACATCAGACAATCAACTAAAGAGAATATTACTGTGATGTTTTCGTTTTAAGTACAAGGAAATGTGTGTATACCTTTGGTAATATTTTCTACCCAAAGAAAACCAGATAAGATTGCAAATACCGTACCAGATACATGGGAGATCGGAAGCAGTGACAATGGTTGGGTGACGGCCCAAGTTTTTTACAAATACATATATAATAAGTTACAATCCATTGGATTGGTCTGCAACGAGTTTGGATTTTCTTCTCCATTCCTCCCTATTCTCAGCCAGTCTTTTCAGCTCTACGTATGAGCCACAGTTCATGTCCCTCTTCAGTTGGTCAATATACGCATCTCTTGGACGGCCTCTGCCATTTTTGCCCTTGGTCTTACCCTCCGCGATAGCGATAAGCAGTCCTGGGTGCCTGATGATGCGGCCAATACAGTTAGCTCGTTGTTGGCTGATTCTCTTAAGAACTTGCCTTTTTTCGCCTGCCCTGGTTAACACTTTTTCGTTTTCGACGTGTTCCAACCAATGGATTTTCAGCATGCGTCTGTAGCACCACATCTCAAAGGCCGCCAACCGTCCGCTTTCACTCTTACTGATGGTCCATGTCTCACAACCATAAAGCAGAATGCTACATAGCAAATGTTTTAAAAAAAAATCTTATCAATTAAGGAATAATATTTCCGATCGTTTACTTCGTCGATGGCCATAAAACCCATTTAACCCTAGAAGTCAGTGAGCTATGTTCACAGTTAGCGATACATCTTGTTGCATTTTACCCTAACGCAACGAAAATACTACGACCAGCAGATGTAGCTTCATTTCGCCCAATTAAAACGAGATGGTAAAAAGCCGTAAGAGAATGGTACTCCAACATGATTACAGTTTGAATCTAAATAAATCGCATGTTGGTCCCATTCTCAAAAAAGTTCTGGAAGCCACAGTTAAAGAAGAAACTCTCAGAAATGGATTCAAAGCAGCCGGGTTATACCCATTCATCCCAGATAATATTGACTTTTCCAAATGCCTGAATACCAATAATTGTCAAGAAGATGCTTCAACATCAGTGTCTTAATGTATTCAACAAATGACTTTCTATGGCTTCAGCCATATTGAATTGAGCCAGACAATGATGAATTATTTAATAATGTTCAAAAATCTTTAAAAACATATGAGTATTTGATATTCCTTTGTTTTTCTTTTATATTTACAATTGATTTGTAGCTTTTTGTTACTTTTTGAATTTGAAATATATAAATGGCCAGTTACTGTACATGTTCTGGCCAGTTACTAAATTTTAGGGCCAGTTACTGTACTTTTTTGTATGTTTTCGTTCAATGTCTAATAAATTTTTATTCATTAAGACAAACAATTTCAATTCTACCGTAACTAGTTATTGAAAGATCAACCTTGTTTAATTTAATAAATTAATAACTCTAGTGCAAATTATTTAGAAAATATAAGCCAATATTTCTGCGTGATCCCTTAAAGGGCCAGTTACTATATACGTCACCCTACTACTTTCAAATAAATCTTTGAGTAAATCGATGATGAGGAATGATTTGTTCAGCGCCGTCTAATGAAACACCCATCTCAAGAGCGTGGAACAAACATATCAAAACAATATGTACATTGAAAAGTACCTATACAAGTTTTTCGAAGTAGTTTATTTTGTCTTATCTCTTATAGGGACCTACTTACTTGAATACTTTCATGATATCTATATATATAAAAGAATGTCGCGTTAGTTAGCTCAGGAATGGCTGTACCAATTTGAATGATCTCTGGATTGTTGGATTCTTCTCCACCTTGAATAGCCGATAGGCTATTAAATATCTTACAAATTCACGGGAAGAAAAGTTACGAAGATAATTTTTTACTCCATACATTTTTAATTTCAATTAAAATTCAATTTCAATTAAAAATGTAATATGGAAAATTATACAAAATCAACGATGATGTTTTTTTTAAAGATTGGCCTATTTATAGAATATTTTTTGTATACATTTTCAAATTAGAATAATTATCCATACAATTTAACATCTGTGATTCTGAAATTTTAATTTTGAAAAATTTATATATAAGAATTTTTATGAATTTGAAATGAATAGGTACAATACCTAATACCTAAAAAACAGTGGCGGGACTAGACTTTTTGTATTGGGCATGCTGAGCCTCTTTTACAGTATACCGTTTTAATGACACCAACATTTGAAAAAGATAAATATCACGCGGTTTGTGTAGGTACAGTAGGTAGAATTTATTATAATATATTAGAAAACAATTATTGTTGGCCAAAAACTTAACTATTTTTCTATCCACAATAATCCAGATAGTCTGGATGACCTCTTTTACATTAAATCATTTTAATGACAACAACATTTGAACAAAAGAAATATTATAGGATGGAAAAGGTGTCTCAATTGACGCAGGATCACTCTAAGTGGGGATGCTACCTTATACCAACTCGAGACTCCCAAAATAAAGCGATTAAGGGCGATAGTCCCCAGTCTTAGTGAAGAAACAAAACTCAAATATGAAATATATTTATTAAATAAAATCGATAATATTAAATATTTTCAGCAACAAATAACTCAAAATACTTAAGTGATAAAGCTATTCTAAATATAATTATTGAATTCTTTTCTTAAGGCATGGTACCCGACATCGATCTAATTATTGTACTTAATACCTTACCTATCTTAAAACGAGTAAATTAAAAAAAAAAATAACAAAACAAGGAATGATAATTTTTTACAGAGCAATTATTTAAATTTACGTAACACACATTGACACCCACTCAAGTGTGTCATTTTTTCACTTTATATTTTAATCTTCTTCTAAGCGAAAACACATAAAAATTTTGAAATATTTAATCAAAGAATAATACCTAGAGATTGTTACAGTATTTCTAAGAAATAAAGTGGAATATTATCATAATTATAATCATAAAATAATATACCAAACACATCAATTTTAATTGAATATCAAAGTTATGTTACGATTTTTTATCATATTACCTACCTACTTATAATATTATAATAATTAAATATTAATATGTCTGAAAAAACTAATACGTAGTCAACTTATAAATAAAAAAATATTTATCAACAATCTTAGCAAAACAAAGCAAATTTGAAAAAAAGTTAACACACAAAAAACCAATGTATTTGGAGAGAGATGGAATTTTTATGTGTTTCTGAGATGTTGAAATAATAATTATGTTAAATTTTTGTATAGTCACTAAAACAAGTATAATATTTTATAAGAAATTCTGCTATTGGTAAAAAAAATCACTTAAAAAAGAATAAAAGAAATAATATAAGTAAAGAAAAATATTAAACAATATTTCAACTAATGACAGTACTAAACAATATTTCAACTAATGACAGTACCTACGCAAGTAAGAAATAAATAAATTTTGAAATAATATCAAAAAAATTTATCAAGATTTTCATCTGTATCCTCTAATTGAATGAAATTGAACCTCAATAATATATTGGCATTCACATGAATGTGGTATCTCAATAAGCACATTTCATTTTACCGCTATTGGATAAATTTACATAAAACACAACTTCAGTCTATTAAAGGTAACTCAATAAAAATGACTCAACCGAAGCCGTACACACAAATAATAAAACATAATATTATTGTCTTTTGCACTAACACATACAAACCTTTCCTAAAGGCACAGCATCTGGCGTACAAATGTATTGTACCACTACACTTGCATATACACTAGTATTCAACACTTTTATTAAGTACGTTAATAGTTTTGTGCACAACACAAATACTTTTAACGTACTTTCCCTACGTGTGACAGATAACATAAAAGCTACATATGATGCTAGGAGGTGGAAATAGGACAGAACTATTTTCTGGGGTCATACGAATTTATCGAAGTGAAGTTTGCAAAAGGTTTGCTATCGTTTAGCGCGAGATTTGAATCAAGGTTAATTTACTTTATACCGTTTATAGGTACATCTAGAGTTTCTATGTTAGCAATTGACCTGAAGTTTGCAATAGATTAGCTAACGTTTAGCGGAAGATTCAAACTAATTTAAACTTACTTCGTCATTTTTTTAGATACTTTCTCTCGTAAATTATAGATTTATTCCCTAGGCATGCGTTGCTTTTTTGCATGTATGGAAGGCACGCCACTGCTAAAAAATAAATTAGTACCTACATATATTACATACAGCAGATAATTTGTACACAAATCTGAGTTAAGTATAATTCATCAACAAAAATGAATTTTATTTTTTACACTATACGATGACACACTTGAACAATTACGGGAGTTTGTAAAGAGATTAAAAATATTAATCATTCATTGATTCTTAGACGGTACGAAGCTCGCTGGGTCAGCTAGTTGCATGATAAATTACAGATTTATTAGGATACATCTTAGATGTCTCCCTATAGAACTTACATATATCACAAATCAGTACTAATTTATCAATTCTATAAGGAGACATTAGACTTGTTACCCTATAGAACTGATTTTTTGTAAAATTTCTATTATTTCCATACGGAGACAAAAGTATTTCAGCTTTCAGTAAAAGCATATTTGACTTGTTTCTCTATTGATATATGTGCAGACCATCTTTAAGAAATTATTTGCATCATTAACTCAATTTTGATATTTTTTGACTTGTCTCCCTATAGAAATAAGCCATCGATATGCTCTTTTCGAGTCTAACACTTCTTCAGGCTTATCTTCGGTTGCCTCAGCTGTCAAAAACTTCTCCAAACCCTTCGCTGCAAATACTGCTTCCAGTCTTCGTTTCCATAATTGGAAATTTGACCCATCAAACAATGCAATACCACATGCAGTTGTTTCAACACTTTGAACGCGTGTCTCCATTTTTCAAAGTATTTATTACACAAAATAACCGTATTTACTTTCGTAAACCACGCTCTGCTGTTGATTAATCTGGTTGTTATGATGTTTGGAGGCCAGATTAGTTTGATAATGATTATTTTGTTGAGGTGATTAATAAAATACTTCTTTGCAGCAGACAGCCCTTTATTCAACTCTTTTGACAGTTTGACACATATATATCCGTAGACATAGATACAATATAACCAGAGATGTGACGTATTTGAAATAAAAGTATTTAAAATACAAATACAAAATACGTATTTGTATTTTGTATTTCAAATACCTTTTTGTAAAAAGTATTTTGTATTTTATTTGAAATACTTTTTTTGAGTATTTTGTATTTTACACAAAATACTTTTACAAAATACCTTTTTATTGTTTGAAACAAAATTCTGCCATTAAATGATATGCGCGTACGCAAGCTTTTTTTGCCAATTTGTTGAATTACAAATACAACGTTTCCATTAGAGTACTCCATGTTTGAGATATACACACATAATAATGATGATTTATTTTGCAGCCCAAGTCAGGAATTCTCTTACCTGCTTGATGATACTCAATCCATTTATGACAATTTTCGGCTTATCTCTTCTAACAACGGTACATTTTGTCATGAATTATTTTTTTTTTTTCTATTTTGACAGTTCTTCCTAAGGCTCATCCTCATTGTCTGCAAGCAATGATATATCGAATTATGTCAACCCTTTCTCCATTTATGTATACTTTTGTCCAGTTTTTCATTCATCAATGGTATTCATCAATTGTCTGCAAGCAATGCTATATCTAATTTATTTATTTATTTATTCATTCTTTACTGTACATTGATAAAAAACAATTACATAAAAAGTATACATTCAAATTAAATACAATCAATATACAGAGGGCGAGTTTATCGCAAAGACGCAATCTCTTCCAACTAACCCATAAGTATTAACTTAAAAAGAAAAAAAAACATATGATAAAAATAAAATCAATGATCTAAAGGATTTTGGAAATAAAAGAGAAAAAAATACATTCACAAAGTGAACATATATACAAAACATACATACATACACACATATATATAAAAAGGGAGAGACTGCAAAAAAAAAAGATACAAACATACATACATAAAGGGAAAGGAAAAGGGGGGAAAAAAGGAGGGGGGGTTAGGAGTGATGGGTTTCAGGTTTCAGAGGCTGTGTTTGTATTTGTGGAAATCATTTTCTCCTTAACGGCTCGCTTGAAAGACGTCAGACTTTGAGTCAGCCTAAATTTTGAAGGGAGATTATTCCAGCAACGAGCACCCTGAACTGCAAAAGATTTTGAGATGAAAGTTGTACCATGAGCCGGGATTGACAGGATGCGCTGGTTATTCGACCTCAGAGGTAAACCGTGACTCGCCAAGTATTCAAAAGCCTCCTTAATATAGTACGGGGTTGATCCTGCGTACAGAGCATTGTGGACAAATTTGAGTAGATGGAGCTCACGTCTTTGTCGTACAGTAAGCCATTTCAGAGTATTACGATATTCAGAAATGTGGTCAGTTTTTTTTAGATTAAAAATAAACCTTATGCCAACATTCTGAAGTCGATCAAGTTTGTCAATAAATTAGAACCTGATTCATGTCCACATACACGATATCAGCATAGTCGATAATGGGCAACAGCAAGGATTGGACCAATAAATTTTTTACTTTAGTGGGCAAGAATTTTTGCAGCATCTTAAGAGTGTGGAACTTGTAAAAAAACTTTTTCTTTAGAGTGTTAAATTGATGCTGCCAAGAGAGTCTCTGGTCCATGATTATGCCCAAATTCTTTACTGTCGCCGAAGAGGGTATTGCTACTGAATTCATAGTAGTGGGAGGTAAATTCATATTTTTCAACCTGGATATAGAGTGAAGGCTACCAATGAATATTGTCTGGGTTTTTGAGGCATTGAGGAGTAATCCATGAGCACTAGCCCAGTTTGAGATCTGTTGTAAACACTCATTGGTAGAATAAATGGCAGAGGAGATATTGTGAAGTTTAGCATGTGTATAGATTTGCAAATCGTCCGCATATAGATGGTAGCGACAAGGCAACTGTTTCTAATCATGTCAACCATTTCTCCACTTATGTATACTTTTGTTAAGTTTTTAATTTTTTTTTCATTCATCAATGGTTTAAATATTGAATACTTTTGTCTTACACCTTGTTCGACTATTTGTAAAAAGTATTTTAAAAAGGTATTTTAAAAAAGTATTTTGAAAATACGTATTTTGTATTTAAATACCATTTCGAAAAAGTACTTAGTATTTTGTATTTGAAATACAAAAATTCAAAAGTATTTGTATTTTGTATTTAAATACTTTTTTGGAAGTATTTTGCACATCTCTGAATATAACGAAAGCATAGATAGTGTGATTGCTCTCAACAGTAATCAAGTAAATCACGACGCACTACCGCGAATGAATTTTACAAAATGGCGGCATTACGATGACATTTGGGTCATAAAAACGCTCAAAGTTGTTCACGATTATCCGGGGTGACATTCGCCACTCACTGCAAGCTCATGGTCGCTCAGGTCACTCGACGTCGAGTGACCTGAGCGCCTTATAACCTCTACTATAACATTTTCGACTAAAAATAAACACTTCGCGATCTCCATCTCGACGCCATTTTGAAAATAGTGTCAAAATTAAAGCGCATCTGACAGATCGTTTCTATATCGGTGGACTGTGTGAACAGCTGGCCGATCACGTAATTTTTCCTTTGTAATTGTAATGTATTGTAACGTATTAATAATTAAGTCATAAAATTGGTATCACGTAAAGCCATAAAAGGCATTACAATTACTATTACAGGACCTTACAATCAATCTCAAGGTTAAAACATTGGTACACTCGCAGCGTAAATTACCGATACCAGCGGTCTTTTGTGCCAAACTGTGCAAAAGTAATATATTTCATGGACAACGCAAGTTGTTTAGCCAATTACCAAAACAGAAATTCTTGATTGTGATATTAGCACATTATTGTGGAATTTGACGCGATTTCAAACTGTTTTTGGTTCACTGTATTCAAATGCGGACAATTTTGTCCCTTGGGGTGTATCGTTATTTTTATTTTTTGTTGTATGTCGGCAGGCAAGCTTTGTGCGTTTGCGCATAGAATGCTTTAGTACGCATTGGCGCCACTTGTTGGCGGGTTGGCGGTCATTGCCGTTGTTGTCGGTTTTTTCTTCCGCAAATTCCAATAATATCACACCAACACAGAAAAAACCTACAACCAAAATTCGGTAATATTAAATATTATGTAATAATTAGCCAAAAAGCAAAATCATCGTCGAGTTTCACAAAAAAAATCTTTATAGAGCTTTCTTACTTTCTTCTTACGTAAGTTTTTACACGATAACACTATACACAATGTGATAACGCGAAGAATACAAAAACAACAAAAACGCAACGCCAATTCGATAATATGAATTATTTAATATTCATTAATTGCCAACACACAAAAATAAACGTCTATCCTATTTTTTCAAGACCATCCACTCATTTGTGAGTGATTTAAGTAAAATAAACGTCGTGTTTCACTGATAGAAGCATCTCTCGAGACGCTCCTATTAGTAATAGTAATTTTATTGCACTTCGACTATTATTAATGGTTACGTGACCGCTACATTCTAGCAAGTCCATACAAAAAAAACCTTGGGGTGCAATAAAATTATCAATAGCGATTTTGAAGTGTCAGATGGGCTTAGGTGATCGCAAAAACACTTTGACAGTTCAAAATCGCTATTACTATAATAGTAACGAAGTTACGTGATCGGCCTGCTGGTGTGACGATCAATGGATGTCCGGCGAATTTTGTTTTTTCGCCTGGCGTTATATTTTGAATTTCGCCTAGCGATATTCGCCAAATGTGAACACCCCATAAGGTAGCTGTCAGAGCGATAATCACCTTGCTATGATTTCGGTTGTTCGGTTGTCACCCGACGACATCCTTGAACGCAACAGTGCGACTAGTGCGAGTCGTCGGTGACTCGCTCCGGTTTCATGAACGGCTGGAGCTTCGTCACTCGACGACTGTATGAACGCCGCCCCGATTTTGCACAATGACGTTCGAGAATGCTGAACTCTATGGTAGTAAAGAAAAATGGTTGAGATGTCAAAAATAAAATAATGTAAGTGCGTGAAATAAGAAGCTACTTCGTAAATAAAATTGTATAAAGTTTTATGTATGAACTCGTTATGATTCTTGATATTTTTGTCGCAATAAATATTCGGTAAAATTGTGCATTATCCGTGCAAAGAAAAACATGGAAGTAAAAATAGAAAATTGGGACTCCACAAAAAACTGTAGAGTTTGTTTAAATGTTTATTCAGTAATGTTCCCTCTCTTTGGTCTTAACGCAGCGTCGTACTGCGAAATGTTAATAAAATGTTCGAAAGTCGATATAAAAGAAAATGACGGGCTGCCCATGGTAATTTGCGAATATTGCGCTCAAAAAATTATTCAAGTTTGCGATTTTCTTACCAAGTGTCAAGAAACTGATAAACACTTAAGGTTACTCCTTGCTAAGAGAAATGATAATTACTTTAATGATGCTGAGGACGATTTAAAAAATCCTGATGAAATCAAAGATGAACCAAACATATCTTCTGATGAATGTCCAGTAGATGATTTGATTTGTAAAGTGGAAGTAGATGAATGTTATGCTGAAGATGAGCATCTCAAAAAGAAAGTAAGAAAAAACAAATTTAAAAAAAAGAAAGATAAGACTCTAAGCAAATGTAGAAGTAAGAAAAACAAGTTGTCTCTAAATTGTGAGCAATGCGGATTACTGGTGAGATCAAAGTCAGCTATGATTATACATGTTGCTACTCACTCCGATGAGCGACCATTTCATTGCAGGGATTGCGGGAAAACCTACAGAAGTCGAGGTAACCTAAGAAAGCATATTATCATGACACATTCGGGAGACGAAAGTAGAAGACACAGGTGTGAGGAGTGTAACAAAGCCTTCCACTGTCGAAGTGAATTGGTGGTTCATTCACGTACCCACACTGGGGACACGCCATATCAATGTGAGTGGTGCCCCAAGGCATTTACACAAATCTCAGGCCTCTCTAGACATCGTCTCACACATACTGGTGAAAAAGCATTTCAGTGTGCGGAATGTGGAAAGAAATTTCTAACTCGAGATCATCTCAGACATCATATGCTAACTCACAGTAGCGAGAAGAAGTTTGTATGTAAAATATGTGGGTGTCTGCTCAAATCTAGAAGTTCCTTGTCTAAACATCAACTGCTACACACTAATATTAAATCCTTTGTATGTGACCAATGTGGGAGATCTTTTAGGACTAAAGGAAACCTCAAACTACACATGGATAACAAACATTCAGAGAAATCAGGTTACTGCACAATATGCACTAAGAGGTTTTCTAATATTGAGGAACACAATAACATTCACACGGGCAAAACTCCTTTCCAATGTTCTATGTGCAACAACAAGTACGGGGTCAAGAGAAGTCTTGTGGTACACATGAGGAAGCATGAAAACCAGGAAAAATATTCTTGTGAATACCAAGACTGCTTAAAAAAATTCCCAATCAAATGTATGCTGGAATTCCACGTTCTCAAGTATCACAAAAAGCAAACTCCTCACGTGTGTGAACATTGTAACAGAGGATTTTTCAGATTGAATGATTTAAATTTGCATAAAAAAATGAACCATTTTTGCATGTATGTTCCTAAAAAAACACCAGAATCCAAAATATCATAATTATTGTATCTAATAAAAATAGTTAACAAGGCTTCCATAAACTTTAAATTATTTTATTATTTGAGCGTACTTACATAATATATACACCTATGGAATGTGGTTATGCCCTTTTTTATAATCTAATTTCTGTGACAATAACTGATCAACAATGTCTAAATGTTTAAAATTTATTCAATCATAATGATTCACTAGATATTTTTCATTAAAAGTAATCAAGAATTAGAAATAATTTTAATATAGGAATTATCTTTTTTATATAATTGCTTGATCTTCTACTATTGATCTGCTTCTTTTTTATACAATTTGAAGTGTAGGGTAGAATACAATTCCTTATAAGAACTAAGAGAATATTTTTTGTATGAGTTCTCAATCCATTAAGTACTGATAATATGATGAGTTTTAAACTATGTATTAAATTATCACTTTAAATTCTAATAAGTTTGCGACCGGTTTCAATACATTAGTATAATTGACGAGCAAATTGAAAACAGAGTGCAAAACATAAAAAACCTGAGAGTTATGTATCTCTAGAGCAGGGATGCACAGACTTATAGGGAACAGGGGCCACTCAGGAAGTTTATGAGCCAAGGATGGGCCGGTACAAGAAAATTTACAGTTTTTATTTTTTTAATTTGAACAAATGACAAATGCTCAAACATTGTAATCATTATAATGTAATGTTCAATGTTTTATAAAAGTAAATACATCCTCACATTGAACAATCTGTTTGTATCCCGATGGTGGATTAAGTCGGGGTTCGAGCCCCTTATCTCTTGATCTTAAATACCACCCGACTGCCGACCATCTTTGTTTTCACAATATTTTTCATTTTATAAACATCTTATCTTGAATAAAATGCAGCTTATTTTAAATATATTGTGTCGATTTTCAATTTATTTGTTCACCACAGTGCTGTCTCCCACATAGTTTTATGGTTACTCATTTAGTATTCTGGCACCTCTCACATTTAGCCACTCAGTCAGTAATTTGTATGCTTATTTCCATATTTTTTGCAACCTATGATTCCAATTTTCTGTTTCTCATTTTAATATCATTCAATTAAATCTATCTTATCGATATTAAATGAATTGTATGTAATTAATGAGACTTAAACTTAAGTTAAACCCCATATTCAAATTCAATGTAAAGAATTTTTAAATTAAACCTAAATTTGTTTCATAAGCAAAATTGATCCTGTGTTAGTCTTAATAAAAATTGATGTTAGATTTTATTTGCCATATTTGGAATTTATTTTATTATTCTATATTTTTCTTACATGCTGGGCTTCTAAAATGGCCATATTGTGCAATTCATCTACAGAGATGATTTATTTCCCGAATTGCCAGCAGATCTGTAGCAATTCCTCTAATTTCATCAATTAAATTCGTTTCACTTATTGTAAAGTAACTTAAGATTATTGCATTAAGTTATAATCTTAAATTACTTGTTATCGAGACACTTTTTGTTAAATATATAGTCATTATATTCATAAAAATTAGTTTATTGTCATAAAATAAGATAGCGCTACTTGTCAGATATTAAAATTATAAAATTACTGAAAAATATAATATTCCTCGACATCAACATTCATCTAATCACTAATAAAGGCATATGACAGAAAATACATTAGTAAAATTAAAATGGGTACATTACTGCTTTAAGAATATATTATATAAATAAAAAACAAACCATGTACTTATAGATACAAGTATTTAGTTTTCAAAGAGGTAATTGCAAAGTTAACAAAGCCCAATTAATGGCACATAATAGTGTAATTGGTTGTTAATAGTATGAGTGTATAATAATTTTGATATATTGTGGTTTAACATAGTTATGGCTAATATTATTACAAATACCTGCCAATAAGCGCATGAACCAAATGCATCTTAAATTTTGGAGGTGTTAATGTACCTCCATTTATTTTGTGTAGAGCATAAGCATTGGAGACCATGAAATTAAGAATTTGCCTGAAGATCCTACGGTGAGTAGTGGTAAACTTGGATTTTTCAAATTGAAATGATTCCAGGCAGTAATCGTCGTGTTGTATATTCTCATCAGAGTTAAGGAAATCTGCCACTACTTTTGGCATAACTATTCGTTTCTTCTTCTTTATTTCTTCTGCAACATCTTCACCATTGTGTACAGTGCTTACCAAGTAAGAGTTTTTTTTATTATTAAATTTCATTACCAACATTCTACCAGATTTTTCATATCTATAAACACCTTCCCCGACACATGGTTTTTGATCTTTGAGATCACTCGGAATGTTTTTGCTTTTGCTTCTCAGGTGACCTACAAATCCAGTTTTTTTGTCATACATATTTAGAGCCATTTCTAAAGAATTGTAGTAGTTAGCGGAATAAATATGGTATCCTTTCCCATACAAGCCATCCATGAGTGAGTCCAGTATGTCTGCCTTGTACCCTAATTCAAAATCAAGTGTATCAGGTGAGGGCTCGGAGACACGCACAGTAAAGTTGTATATGTAACCGGATATACTCTCACACAAAAGGTAACTCGCCAGTACATTATAATTTTTAGCTAAAATAGGTCCTTTTGCTACGAATGTCAAACGCTCGTCTATTATTAATTTCTGCCTAGGAGTATACACTTCCTTAAAACGTCTCCTAACTTGATCAATTAGAGGTTTAGCTTTGAGAATTGCAGAGTTGGCATTTGTATCGCTGGAAAAACTCATCAGTTTATAAATTAAGTTATTGCGATGTTCATTATAACCAGGATGTCCATAAAGAAACACCATGTAATTCAGTTGCTGAGCTATTAAAGTAGCTACCATTACTTTTATCTCATCACCAGTTACTTCTCTCCATCCATATTTTTTCTTGGCATGTTGAGATAAATTGTTTCCCTTTTTGTTGGTCTCTGTTACTATCATGTTTGTGAGATCATTATTGAACAAAATTTCAAACATCTCTAAAGGACTGTTACTGTTTATACTAACTTTTAATGCAGGCATACTGGTAAATGGCAGTGGAGCGCAATCCCCTTCTTCTTTGTTACTTCTCCATTGATATTCCTTTACTGGAAATATATAGTTCTCTTCAACATCAGAATCACTGTTGATATCAGTTGGATAAAACTCGTCAGAGGAATTGCATACAGATTCTGGTTCTGAAGACTCCAAAGAACTTCCGTAATCATCGCTATAAGAACTTGAAGACATTGTCAACTGCAATAAAAGTGATAAATACTGTAAGAACCTACTTAACTTATTAATTAAGGCAGATCTCACACAACGGGCTTTGGAAACAGAGTTTTAAGTATTGTGGGTCCCATATACTGGAACAAACTGCCTCTGGGTCTACAAGAGGAGGCGAATGGTGAGGGCTTTGGAAAGAAACCGAAAACACACCTTTTTGCAGGGGGATTCAAACGATAGATGCACAATACCGTGCCCCTTGAGTTCATGTTATGAGTTAATGACATTTAATATTTTTTTTAAATTTAGATTGTCCATATATACTTTCTTTTGCTCGCTTATTGATGCTTGCTGCCTCCACGACACCCGCACCGCCGAAGCCTACCGCTGCTTCTGAACATTCCAGTTTTTTCAAGACTACAGAAAAGTTTTTTCAAGACTACTGTTCTGCAAAAACACATTTTCAAACATGTAGAAAAGGTGTGTCCATACCTTTTCTAACATGTTGAAAAGTTGTGCCAAATTGCCTCTCCATTCGTATTGGTCTCCAAATGAACTTTATTTTGTTTATTTATTTTTCATTATGTTACAGTTGCACTGAATAACAAAAACTGACTGGTGAATAAATACGATTAAGATTAACATAATATTATATTATTATGTAGGTACTATCTCGGAACAGACAAAAGTCTAGTGAGGCAGTAAATTCTATTTCTTATTATTGTTTCTAGAACACTCATGTACTTTGGTGAAAAAAAAGCAATGTTTAAAATTTCGATATTATTTACCGAAAGCACTTGTTGGAAGTCCATTTCACGATAAATAAATAAAAAACACAGTGTGTAGTTCCAAGTGTACTAAACTTACTAGTATTCGGAGACTTCCGACTCCATCATCAGGCGATTAGAAAAAAGTACTTTTTCCGAATACTAGTAAGTGAAGTTAATAAAGTAACATGGAAGTTTATTACATACTGTGTTTTTTTCAAGTATGTTTAGTTATATTGATTTTTGTATTAGTTAAGTATGATATTGTTGGAAATAAAATAATATATACTTATAAACATTTTTTGCACATATCAAAAGATGATTATGAAAAGCAGTTGCATCAGACAAATAAATGAAAAACTAACCTCCAGTTTATCATAACAAACAACTTAAAAAAAAAAGTTTGACAAATTCGGGATCCGAAACATCAAATCGAGCTGCGTAACCGCGCCGTTTAGCTTAGAAAACTACGATTTATTGCCATTTATATTGCAATTTTTGACACAAATTCCTAAGTAACGAAAGACCTCGTAAAAATATCAGAGATTTCAATGGATTTTACGAACGTTATTACGATTGCAAGAAATTTTACATTCTTAAATAAATAATCCCGTCATCATTAAGATTTCATTATGAGAAAATGGAGAACTCATTATTGTCCTTACTTTTACATATTCGGGAAATCAATTTACGTATACTGGCAGTATTCTCCGAGCAAAAACCAAAAGTATTCTAAAATGTTTAATTAGGGAATTCTGCGAAATACTAACTACAATAATAATTATTGTTAAACTGATATTAAATTCGAGTAACTCTACTGAAGACGACTTAACTGGGTAGGTACCTGCCTATATATTTTTTCGGGATAAGTTAGGATTTGAAATCACAAATACACCTTCACAGTACTTTAGTATATTATTTATTATTCTATGCTTCACAGTAAGCAGTGTGCTTATGTCCAGAAGGCGGAGTAGATCGACAATGAAAGAACCCGGTATCTCTACCACATAATACCACGACATAGCGAATTATTAACTGTATCGCATTATCTTCAAATTAATCTTTTCTTTCACCGATACTGTTCTTACGTAGTTTAATGCTAATCTTTTCAGTAAATATTATTCCGTAGTCAATCACAGGTTATAGCAAAATGTGAAGTATTAATTAGAAATCCACAAAAAATAGATATGTACATAGGTATTTAATAATATAATTATTGAGACACTATTTATTCAATTGATTGGAAGTTATAATCGTATGCTTCTAACAACCGTATGTTCGTTTTATGCAAAAGTAAAAAAAAAGACGTTCTACAAAAATGTACATAAGTACGAACAGTCGAACACTGTAAAAATTTGAAAAGCAGATAAAAGCAATTTTTATTAATTTTGGTATTAACTGATTAATTAATCTCTAACGAAATGCAAAATTATGAAATCGTTTTTAGTTTCAAATACTTAGGTACTTACTTTAATTTCTTAAAATATTATAAAAAAAATTACGGCGACTGTAACTTTGAATGGGGCGAAGAGTGAAGTTTATTTGAGAGGACACTGGCTTATAACAGAATAGACCATTAAAGGTCACGTGGTCTTGTCAATGGATTTGCTTTTGCTTGGGGGGCAAACAGTCAGATTGCGCAAATCATCCTTGTAGGATGTTATGCCATAAGAGAAAAAAAAGAAAGTCAGACGACAAAATAATAACAAAATCGACACTGACAGTTTTTGTGATTATTAGGTATCCTTTAGGCGTTCCACCTAATATTACACCGTAATCGTCTGTTGTGATGATTTTTCTGTGACGTCATCCTTTAATGGTCTATAAGATTTTTTTTATGAGTCTTACTAATTTCTATGTAGATATACCTCCTTGCCAGTGGCGTGCCTTTCATACATGCAAATATGCAACGCATGCCTTAAACTAATAAAATATTTATAAAATACCTAATATTATTATCTTCAGTTAAGTCTTAACATACAAATTTAATATCTAAAACATTGATTGATTCACTTATCCGTTTGTTTTTGTGTAGTGTTCTAATCTATCGGGACAAAAATTTCTGATAACTTCCGAATTCCTGATTGAAAATCTTGGTTATTGTTGAAAAAACACGTACATACGTAAATTAAATTATGTAAATTTAAATATTCGTTTGTTGTCAAGGACATCCACTCGTTTGGAAGTGAAATAGTACCTTTGTTTGTAAAAAGCATGCCCAATGTGAAAAGTCTAGTTTCGCCACTGCTCCTTGCAGAACATTTCCCATAAGGTCATAAGTGGTTAGCGAACTACTTGCATATATAATGGCATGCAGGTTGTTCTCCCTGTACCATAATATGATATTAATGGATACCTAATAA
This sequence comes from Athripsodes cinereus, assembly GCA_947579605.1. NCBI lineage: Eukaryota > Metazoa > Arthropoda > Insecta > Trichoptera > Leptoceridae > Athripsodes > Athripsodes cinereus. Next base: position 9,930,949 of record OX388320.1, on the reverse strand, counting down.
TTATGCCTCATTTCTGAATTTGAGATATTAAAAATACGACTTGATGTTTTACGAATGTCTGCCTTTTATAGAACACTCTATAACTTAAGGAAATAGTAGGTGATTGGTTGTATCAATACTTTTTTTTTTTTTTTTTTTATATAATTAGGCAATCCACCCCTTGGAGTGATTTGTGCCATCCTGTTTCGTTGAAGTTAAACCTATCTACAGAAGTGATAAGAATAGGTTAGTCCAATAAATCAGATATTAATGTCATTGTACTTAAGATACTTAGAGATTTGTCGAAAGTGTCGAGTCGACGAGAGGAGATTCAAGGAGTTACCAGGTAAAGGCCCTTCGGCCGGAACAGTTAAAGGATACTGCTTGTGCAGTGAGCATTCAAGCAAGAGATGATCGATGATCTGGATTTCTCCACACTCGCAGTATGGTTCTGTCAAAATTCCCAATCTGTGTAGATGTTGTGCGACCAAACAATGGCCCAGCCTCAGACGGCAGATAGATGCAATCTCAAATTTATTCATTTTTATTTTACTGAACCACGGTTTACGCATAACCTCTGGCTGTATCGCCCTAAGTCTTCCCCCAACCAAAACATTGGGCTTACCCCATTGATTGTTCCATTTTTCAAAAGCGTTCGATTTGAAATCCAGCAAAATATCTGATAACGGTTGAGCAAATTCCAAAATGGGTGAATCAGAGTCAGCAGCTCTAGTTGCCAAGGCGTCAACCAACTCGTTGCCAGCTATTCCCGCATGCGAAGGTATCCACGCAAAGATCACCTCCACGCCAGAAGAATCAAGTAGCGAAAGAAGTCTTTTGATGTCCAAAATCAATTCGTTTATAGATGCCCTCAGAGATCCTACTCTGAGGGACTGAATGGCACTTAGAGAGTCTGACAAAATTATGAATTTCTTGTTCCAACCTTGATACATAAGACAGATCTTTAGTGCCTCCTCAATTGCCACGCACTCGGCTGTAAAGATCGATGATTGCGAGGACAGCTTGAACATTCCCTCCAAATTTATAGAGGGAATGAACACTGCTGCCCCACACGACTGAGTTGTTGGGTTTTTAGAGCCATCCGTAAAGATTTGGATATGTTTAGGAAAATTGGTGTTGATGGTGTTGTTAAAAACTTGGTCCGTCATTTTTGGTGTGAGCTTCGTGCCCTTGTTAATGCCAAGACTCACAATTTGAGGGTTAGTGATGATGGTTTTCAGAGGTAATGTGAATATTGGGGGAATGTCGTACTTACGGCACTGGTTATCTAAAGATGACATGAAATCATGGCTTTGACAAAGATTTGGCTTATGTGTTTCTCTTCTCAGGTTCAATGGTAGGGAGTTAGAAAGGGAACTGAGTTTGTCTGTCAATGGATGATTGTTTAAAACGAATCTCTTAGAATAGTAATTGTCCGCCAAAAGTTGTCTTCGGATTCTTAGTGGCATCTCAGCTACTTCAATCTGCAATGAATTTATCGGTGTCGATCTCATAGCTCCGATTATGAGTCTCATGCATTTAGCTTGAATTTTATTAAGTTTATCCTCTAGATATTTAGGTAGTGGGTCCCATAGAAAACTTCCGAAATCTATTCGGCTTCTCACTAGTGCATTGTAAAACATTTTCATAGTTAGTGGATGGGTTCCCCACCAGACTCGTGATACCGCTCTCAGTGGATTTATATGAGTTTCACAGTTAGCAACAATATTGCAGATATGTGTGTTCCATGAAAGTTTTCGATTCAGGGTGATACCTAAAAACTTCACCTCGTCGCATACTGGAATATCTTTACCCTCAACATTTATTATGAATTCTGGTGGATTATGTTTTGTAGAGAACAAGACAAGCTTACTTTTTTCGGGAGACATTTCCAAACCAGCTCCTGTGAGCCACTGGTTTAAGCTTGTAAGAGAGCTATTCATTATCCCAGTAAGATCATCAATATTTTTTCTTGAAAGATAAAGTACTATGTCATCAGCATATTGAAGGATTTGACAGTCTTTGTGAAGTGACGAGCCCAATTTTCGACAATATAAGTTAAAGAGAATGGGAGAGAGTACCGAACCTTGAGGTAGACCTCTCCATATTTTTCTTTGGATGGTTCTGCCTTTATCTTGTATCATGATAGTTCGATCACACATTATGTTATGAATTAATTGTACTAACTTAGGTGGCGTACCCAAATCAGACAATACTTCTTTTAGGATCGGTAAGTGTACGTTATCGTAAGCGGAGCGTAGGTCTATGAACGCTGCTAATGTCATTTCCTTGTTACAGAAGGCTTCTCTTATGTCAGTAGTAAGAATGGATAGATTATCCAGGCACGATCGAGATTTACGAAATCCAAACTGATAAGCGGGAATTAGATCATTTTGTTCCACGTACCATTCCAGACGGTTTTTTATGAGCCTCTCTAGTATCTTCAAATAGCACGACGATAGCGCTATTGGTCGATATGATGCTGCTAAAGCGGGATCTTTAATTTTTTTTAAAATAGGAACTACTTTTTGCAGCTTCCACTGTTCTGGTAGAGTCCCTGACTCGAAGCATTTATTAAATATGTTGAGTAAGATATGTAACAGCGAGTCTGGAAACTGCTTGAATAGCCTATATGAGATACCATCGGGACCTGGAGATGAATTTTGAAGATTTGTGAGAAAAACTTTTATCTCTTCTATTTGGAAGGGGGCATCTAGCCAACAATATGATTTGTCAAATATTTCATTTGTTGGTAGTTCATTACAATTTGGGGCAGTGGCAATTGCCAACTTATTCGCAAATTCCTCTAAGCAGCTTATTTCTGGCTGTCTTATTCTCACGTTATCCCGATTTCTGAATCCATTTATAGTGTTAACTTAACGAAGAATATGGTGAGAGGGACAGGCAAAACTTTTTCCATCCTTCTCTTTTTTTCTGTTTTAATTTCTTTTTTGTTTCCGCCTGAACAGCCTTTGCATTGAGAAAATTGGCATTGCTCATATCACCTCGATATCTTCTCATCGCTTCCCTTCTTTTTCGCACTTGAGTTGCACACTCATCATCCCACCAAGGAGGGTTCTGCTTGGGTTGTTTACTTTTTACAGATTTTATTGTATTGTTATTAATTATCTCCGATAAGGCCATATGGATCGATGTGTACGTAGAATTTATGTCTAAGTAATTTGAGGGTGATGCCAAATTGGAAGAAATCCTCGACAAATCTTTGCTAACATTTTCCCAATCTATTTTTTTTGTGGTGTAAACGCCAGTATTTGCTTTGGTACTTAAGGATAAAATATGTGCTGGGATATTTATTATTATCGGGAAATGATCACTCGAGTAAGCGTCTGGAATAATCGACCAAGTCGAGTTTGAAGCGTAGGAGGGTGAACAGATAGTAAGATGTTACAGCGCTAGGTCTGTCTGAGAGATGATTTAGGCGGGTGGGTGAACCATCGTTTAAAACTATCAGATTATTTTCATCCAAGAAATCCAGTAAGTTCCTCCCGGTTGAGTCATAGAATGAGCTTCCCCAAGAAGGAGAATGAGCATTGAAGTCTCCCATTAGGATACAGGAGGATGGCAGTTGGGAAATAACGGAATTCCAGAAATGCATATCGAAGGGATTGCTTGGAGCTATGTAAATAGATGCATATCCAATATTGTTTATGTTCACAGCAACAATTTGTGTAGTGTTAGAGGTTGTTGGGATGTTAATGGTTGTAAATTGGATGGATGAGTGTATTAATAGAGCCGACCCTCCTCTTCCATCGGCACGATCGCTGCGAATACATGAGTAATGAGGAAAAGTATACGAAATACTTGGGTTTAACCAAGTTTCAGACAAGGCAATAATTTTTGGCTCATAATTTTTTATCAGTTGTTCGATATCAATTTTGTTGGAGACTGCACTTCTGCAGTTCCACTGTAATATTGTACACGTCGAAGAAACTTCAGTTAGACTCTCCATCTTGATGGGAATCAGTTAAACAATTAATAATTGGTGAAAGGCTCGAAAGAATTAGGGCGTTCAATTGATCATTTTTTGAATTATTTACAAAACACAGAATATGAGAAATAAATTGCTCCAATGTAGAGGACACAGGTTCCGCGACCGCTTGTGAGGTTTCACCAGAGGCAGAAATAGAGGTGACGGTAGATTTTTGTTGGGTAAGGGCGCATCCATTCTGAGGGTTAGATGGTTGGCCATTTGTGTAAGCCAGAAGATCTTTCAACTTTTTCTTGTCTATTAGGGGAACAGTAGGTGTTCGAGGACGTGGAATATTGATTTTAGCTTTAGGTGATGAAGATTGTTTTTGAGAGTTGATCATACCGGATGTTACTTCGCTGTATGACTTTTTAGATGGTGGGATCAGTTTAGCTGCCTGAGCGAAAGAAATGTTTTCGGATGTCATGGTAAGTTTAATTTTTTTTTGTCTGTTGAACTCAGGGCAAGTGTTGTTTATTGCCGAGTGGGTTCCAGAGCAATTCACACAACATGGCGGGGATTCTTTTTTGGGGCATGTTTCGGATTGGTGATTTCCTCCACATTTACTACATCTTGGAGCTGAAGTACATCTCGCTTTGGTATGTCCGTATCGAAGACAGTTATGACAAATATAAACAGGTTGAATATATTCTTCAACAATTATTGAATTATAACATAAGTATACATTTTTTGGCAGTTTTTGTCCTTCAAATGTTATTAGAATGGTGGTAGAGGGTTTCCATTCTGTGTTTCCTGAAGAAGTATCCCTCCTATTTAATCGTCGAATTTTATTCACTTTTCCGTACGATAACGGAACTTCTATGTTGCGTAAAATTTCTTCTTCTGTAAGGTCCAAAGGGACGCCTCTGATTATTCCACTCTTGAATAATTTATAATTGGGTATATATCCTTTTAGTCCATTTTTAGTCAGCATATCCGCTCCAACAAAGTTATTAGCTAGATCTGGTGAAGCGAAAGTGACTGCAATTTTCTTTCTTCCATCCGCACGTACGCCCCCTGGAGTAATGCCTTCTACTTTATTTTTTGCCAAAAATCCTCCAAAAGTCATAGGGTGTATAAATTTTTCACAATCATTATTCTCCACTATCACCAAATAAGGTGGTGAGGAGTGAGGACCGTAAACATTGATTGGCGCTGGATTTGCATACGAATGATCAAAACGTCGTTTTTTACTTGGCCCATCTGGTGGCTCTGCTTCTAATAAACTCGTCATCGTGTCAAGTTGACTACGATGACATTGAATTAAGTACTTGTGATATTATTTTTAAATTTTGAATTTTGTCTATGAATCTTGATTATGAAGATAATTAAAATTTAAATTTCAAATGTCAAATAGAACACTATGTTGATGAACAATTCTGTATGTATTGAAATTGAAAACAACACCGACCACAATTGATGAATCAACACTCTCCTTTGCACACACTATCCACAACCACTCATATTATCCTGATGCAAATAATCTAAAACACCTCACTAAAACACGGAGACTATATGTTTGTTTTCAGAGTAAATGCACTAAATTAATCTTATCCACAGAGACACTCTATTCAGCCACCCATCAACACCGTTGCTAAGCGATGTATATGGTATCAATACTTATTATGTACCAAAAATTTATCTATTTATGAATTTTTGTACTAGTCATACATACGTAATGATATAAAAAAAAAAAAAAATATAACATAAATTATATTGGTATAATCTTCACTATCAATTAAATTCAAAATTGAATCCCCTCATCGCCATCTATCGAATTGTCCCTTCACTAGCACGTGTTATTGAAGTTGAACAAGTTTTTGAACGATTGGCAGGAGCAACCGACATTCATTCGCCTATCTCTGTCTCGCTCTGTCTTGAGTTATTTTCTTGGCGACGAAGCAGTAGCTGTTACATTCCCTCTCTACATTTTATATTAAACCGTTTCATTGTGTTCATGCATTGCATTTCATATTTTTTAAAATTATAAATCTTCTCTTGTTGTGCGGTCGTGTGTGTGTGTGTGTCGTCGTCGGCGTGCTTTTGTTGATAAATAGTTTTGAAGTATTTTTACAATAATTAATTAAACAATAAATGCGTTATAAATAGGTACATTAATAGAACGAAACAATGTTTGTATAGTTAAGTAAAAAAGCGTGCGTGTTGTTGAGTTATCAAAGTTTAATGTGGATAAGTGAAATATTGTAGTTTTGTGATAAAATTATGTATAAACATTCACCTGGTATCTATTTCCCATCATTTAAGTAAAACTTTATCGTGTCATTTAATATTAATAAGTTGTTATAATAATAGTATTATTAAATCAGAGGATGGACGAAGCTGACTTGGATATTAAATCCCCGATGAAGAGACTGGGCTCCACGCGAAAACTTCTTGTCTTTAGCAGTAAGTAATCACTTTTTGTGTTGCATAAAGATATTAGAATCGTAATTTCGATTATGTAAATATTTTTACAAATACCATGTTAACAATTTGTAATAAAGAAATCGTAAAACGTGCATAAGATATTTTTCATCCTTTATTTATTAAAAATATAAACCAAATTTCCATCCATGCATAATTATTATTATTACGACATTTCCTGCAAATGAGGTAGCCAGCGAAATGCGTGAACATGGTCATTGTCCACTTTATCCCATGAACATAAATTATTCAGGGTGGCTAACACTCCACGAAGAACATTTTTTCTGTGGCCAACCTACCTACCTACACACCATTTCTCGCCCTTGTCATGGTTAGCTCGTGGGTCCATTGAGACTAGGTTTTCAGATATTCTTGTTCATCGAATCTTCCGTCAAGTTCCCTCGCCAAATAACCTGGGATTCTCCGAATAGAAGTCTATGAAAAAAAAATACTGATCACCGATCCTGATTAGGTATAGATATACCTATACATATTTGTATGAAAGTAAAGTAAACAAAAGCTAAAAGGGGACCTAAATATACATACTAATGTTTCTGTTATATATAAGTATGGAAAGACTGGAGAAGATACAAGGGCGTACTCAGGAGGCTACCTCCAGAGATGAAAATCGGTATCAAAGTAGGAAAAAACATAGACATTATAACATCACTGGGTAAAAATAGCCGTCAAACTTACTTTACTGGATAAAATAGAATAATCGCGGATTTAAGTGGCCTTTCCATCCTAGAATGAATCTTAGTTACCATAGTGAAGTAGGCAAGTAGGTAGTTGTCCTAGGTATTCGTCTCTAGATTCCTATTGCCTTTCCTAATCTGGAACCTAGTATAATCATGATTGTCTAATAGTTGCACAATATAATGTAACAGCTTTACCTCCTGGGCCGGTGGGCCCGCAGTGCCCCGCACCTCATAATACTGTAGTTAGGTACTGCATTTATATAAAATGATATTGTTGTTAATAACTTGCAACTCGCTATCTAAACGGGTTTATCGTATCAAAACACCTAATAGGTACCTAATACATAACCAACTGAATTGTGGGTAACAGAACATTCTATGATATCAGCTATAGCGTTCCCGCAATAAAAGCACAGATGACATGCTGCGACTGCTTGCCTTTCGTATAACTTCCATAAAATCATAGTTTTTTTTTTATTATTTATTAATTCAATATACAGCAATCGCCTTTTACAAAAAAATACTTTACCGGCAGATGATTCGAATTATTATGACCGCACGCAATATTCTCCCCGCGTTATCAAAGAGAACAATCGAATAATTTCACGGCGTTCTTCTTTTCGCTCTTCAACGCTCTTTTTGGGAGCACAGGGCAGAAACGACCCCCCTCCATTCAAGGCGAGTCGTTGGCAATTTACCTAGATACCTCTTTCAACAACATTTATACCACCAATGCTGTTGTCATAGGAATGATGAATTCTGGGTAAAAGTATACAACATTATTTTTTTAGTAATACATTTCAGTACCCACACGCGAGTTCTCACTATATTTCGGGACTTCAGGATATAAGTAGGTATAGTTAAATCAATCATTTTACTTTTTTTTCTTTATTGGCAATTCAACAGGTTATTACAATCCACATAATATAATAAGAATTAAGTACATATATCACTAACCCAATTTTAAATACCTATTAAAGATTATTGTAAAAAAATAGAAAACACTGTTTGATTCTGCTGTGAGATTTGTTCATTTTGTTAGAACGTTTTCAACTACATTGTAGTCACCATCAATAACAAAACAATACTAAATAATATCACAAACATACTACTACTACTATACCATCACGGCATATCCCACAAGTGGGGTAGCCAGCAGACCAGCTGCATATAATAAACATACAAGCTGCCCTAACTAACATACTGGTAATAATTTGTGGCTTTGCTGGCCCACTAATAGTTTTGTATAATTCTATCAACATTGTTTATGATATGACTGTATCCGTGCTGGAAATGTAAATAAACAAAATATATAAGAATAAAAAAATACATATGAACAAGTATAATTGATTGTGTTATGTTCATAAAATAATATATTATGTCAATTGTCAATACTAGCATAAGAGTGTAGTAAAAGTAACTATATACTGTACATACTTTATTTGTAATGTTTTTATTTTATATTACGATTACTTATAAATGTAGATAGATAGATATTATTGTAAATTGTTGTATATCTTGTCAGTATTGTAGTTTTATTGTGTGGGAGTAGGCGTGATCCACTGGCGCCAATGAGCACGATTACTTGGGAACCATTTACATTAAATTCACTACTAATATTTATCACATAAATATGTAATTATTTGTTTACTTTTTTTAATTAATCATGACTGTAACATAACTATGTACGTAGGTATCTATTTGTCTAAGAATAATTTTATAAATACATATTCATATTAATATGAGTTTTAAAAATGTAAAACAAAACACTGTTTAATTTTCACGTATGATTATTTAGTCAAATAATAATGACTAAATGCTAATTGCTGAGCGCTTTCGCCTTACAGCATCTTCAGGGCAAGAGTTACTTAAAACTCTTCTAAGTAACTCTTAGTAAGTTTTAAGTAACTCTTGCCCTGAAGATGCCGTAAGGCGAAAGCGCTCAGCAATTAGCATTTAGTCATTATTATTTGACTAAATAATCATACGTGAAAATTAAAGTGTTTTGTTTTACATTTTTAAAACTCATGTTGAAACGAATTTTCACAACGTTAATGCCTTACTTTGAATTTAACATATTCATATAATTGAAGGTAGAGTGATTAGTAAGTAAGAGGCATTACTGTATTAGAATATTATCATCTCCTGTCTAATGTCAATTGCCCGGTCGTGTTATTATAATATTATGTTTATAATAATATCTTACGCTGTAGGCATATATATGTAATTGTTAGCTAACTAAGTTATGTCAGCTAATAAAATTCTACGCAAATATCTGACTGTTTTCTTTTACTGGTTTTATCAGTCTATTGTAAACTCAGTCTTTCATACATTACCATAACTACTTACATATAGAGAGATGTGCCCTAGGTAAGTATGGAGATAAATATTTGCTGGTGGATGGTGATGCGTAACAATGTGCAGCTATTAAATATAATAATATATCGCCAACCAATTTCATATTTATTGAAATATTGTGGAAACTCTTGTATATTTTTTTTTAATTGTTGTGCATTTGTTCTCCAGAGAGATTATAGTTGGATGATACAGTACACAGTTGTATCTCGAAATTCCATGCAGGATTTCAAATGCTTCATTCTCGCTATCGACTTATCATTTGACTTCATTCATAATTTATTTTCTACTCATATCTTCTGTTGATTAGTTTAAAATGTAGGGGAAGTTGTATACCCTAGGGACACTTTTTTTCAAAGTTATAGTATTTTTTTATAACACAATGAATCTGACATATTATGATTAACATCGATACACTTATTAAACTTCTTTATAAATAAGAGGTCAAAACGAATTAATCCATTGTTGAATTGAAAATACAAGTAAAATAAAAAAAGTGTCCCTAGGTAAAACCAAGGGAACCTCGCATATACCTAGGGACAAGTACTGACGTACCTAGGGACAACATATGTACCTAGGGACAGTTAACTATTTTCACCATTTTCTTGGGAAATTAAATATGTTTTTTGTAATAAAATAAGTACAAAATGTAATCGACAATTTACTTTTAATATTCATATAAAAATAAAAAACGGAGAGGTTTTATTAACTGAAAAAAATAGGTATAATATATAAAAGAAATTCTTATGATATTATATAATTATATCTTATAAACATGTATAAATATAATAAAGAAACAATTAAAAATATTCACTTTCTATGAAAATTCAACAATGTTAAAAAAGTAAGATGGTCTTTTAAAAAAAAATATATATATATCTGGGTTTTGATTATTATAAACCATAATACAATCTTATACACCTTTCACAGTAAGCTACTAAAAGCTTGTGTCGTGAAAGGGTAGTTTGCCTGCACCTGGTATCGAACCTCCAGGTTACCAACGAACTTTACGAGGAATACTTTTGAGACATCATATCGCGATGTTGGAGATTTACTACGCGTCATCTATGGAGATAATAATAAAAAAATATTATAATCGAAATTTTAAAACGATGAATGTTAATTACACTTTATAGCATCGCACATACAAAAAAAAATATAGTACGAAGAGGACAAACTGTGTGATCATTACATGCAGTCGTCCACTCACCACTGGCTACCCCACTCTTTAATGAAAAAGTAAAATGATGTAGGTACCTAGGGACGTCCCGAGGTACAATTTCACTGAGTGTCCCTTGGTACAACATGAGACTTGTTTTGTGAAAAACTGTCACACGTTTTTTATTTACATATTTGAATCATTTAAAACAAGAAGAAAGTGATAACAATTGCAAACATCACAATATAATTCTATTGTAGAGTATTTAAGAGCGGAAATGTACTTACTGTTTACTTGGAAAGATCCACCAAAATATTTACTTTAGTGATGAAAAAACAACAAATTTCAATTGTGTCACTATAATCGCGCCAAATGCAATATGAATAATATAACCATATGAAACGCAATGTAGCCACTCAAAAAAATATTTTTTCTTAATTTTCATACGCTTGGCTAAATTATAATGTCCCTGTCCCTAGGTACAAACTGTCCCTAGGGTATACAACTTCCCCTACGGAGTTTCGTCTTTTATTCTTTTTTGATGTGTGTACATATTTGTGATTTTTATTGTGAGAAATTGATTGTCAAATCTATTGTTTAAACGTAATTTGATATGATTTTCATTAATGAATGCCTACAAAAATATTTGGTGACGGTTGTTTAGTTGTTAAAACAATGAAATATCACTGTATTGTTTCAACAATTATAATTGATAAGATTATCATTTGCCTAATAACTATAATTTAACCTTCTATAAAATAGTTTCCAAGCTGCAAGATTGCTGTCTTTTTTTTAATAAATTCGAGTACCTACATAATATCTCAATACCAGTACTGTACTGCGCATGTGCTGTCTGAGGTGATTTGTGATTTTTTGTTGAATTTTTTTAACATATTTTTGTGGTTTAGTTTTATTTCATAATTTATTATACAATTTCAATATTTTGTACTCTGTATTGTTATATAGTTTCTGTTGGGTAAATAAATAATTTAATTCCAAGAAAGAAGAATTTTTCATTCATCATCATCATCAATGTATTTTTTATATATTTTTTTGTATTACATGCAAGTAGATCAACGAGATTGAAAATTTGGATTAATAAATGGGCATTTTCAGATTTTTTTGCTATGAGTATAACGTACGCGTCTCGAGGATTCAAAATTGTTTCTTAAATGACCAATTATTTCAGTTTTGCCCGAAATCACAATTATTGATAAAATGATGATTTTTTTCTTAGTTAAGCATAAAAATAACAGGTAACTATTTAAATTTTGCAAGTTAATGTGTAAATCAATAACACGGAATGACGTATTTCAACATGTCTTCAGCGTACCTCTCAACTTTAACAACAAAATTATATTTATCTGCCCATTATATTCACAGGTTTTATGACTTCATTTAAAACTTAATTGTCTCTAAATTCAATAAAGTCCCATAAAATATCATAAAGCAAACCAGAAATATGGTTAATATGTATTTTTTTCCTGTCCTTCAAATCACAAAAAGTGGAATTCCTATTACGTCACGGCCATTCTACACCTCTGTTTTACTTATTTTGGTCAAATCGAGTGTCGATTATGATTAATGGCTACGTTATATTAGTCTATGAATGCCGCTATATTGTGTAAAAACGTCGGTTGTGCAGATTCTTGTGACGGAACTGGTCCACGTTCTTGCTCACTAAAATTGGTGTTCCATTACGAACGCAGATTTCTAAGGTAAGTTAAGAGTTTTATTTGTTTCTTTTGGACTCTAATTACATATTAAATATTGTTCATTTTGAATTACAAGTCGAATGCATCCTTATATTCACTAACAAGGTGTAAACATGTGGATGAACAGAGATCGATACTTATACGTCACGTCCATTACGGAACGTGATGTATTGGTGGAAAAAAACTGTCACGTAATGGAATTGTAAAGCCTAGCTTACATTAAATATTTTAATCTTCCGACTATATTAAAAGATGTTAATAATTATTATGATGGCGTTATGATGTCCAATATTTATTTATTATTATGAAAACAGTTCAAGTGATTGCTAGTAAATCATAAATCAGTACGTCAGGCCAATCAAGTGTAACAAAAACGACAAATGCTACCCCCGATTCTATTTCATTTTTAGTGTGCACTACTAACTAAAATAGTAACATTCCAATTTTAGTTAGTCCATATTGGTATTCTATAAACCAGGCATGGGCAAACTGCGGCCCGCGGGCCGCATGTGGCCCGCCGCGTATTTCCTGCGGCCCGCGAGTAATATAATATTTTAAAAAATGATCAAATAAATTAAAAATAATAGTCGGTACAAATACCCGTTACATATTAAATTGGTGTACTAATACTTTTGACTTTTATAGAAAATATTATTTTTATTACTTGCTCTCTGTACACAATGATTTTATATGTGTGTGTGTATGTGTGTGTGAGGGTGTGTTTGTGTGTGTGTGTGTGTATATTTTTTGACATTGCATACGAGATCATAATATCACTTTTTATAAACTGACATATGAATATAATTGCTATTATCATTTTTTACTTATTGTTTATATTATTATGGATTTAATTGTTATTATTTTTTTTTCTCTTTATTAACATGTAAAAGGCGAAAGCCGTGAATATGCAGAAATAAATAAATAAAATATATAAAAAAAAAAACAAAAAACTTATCTAGGATTTTCGACTGATATAATTAATGAATATTATTACCATGCGACGTTAGCTTTACTTTTCCATTACGTAACGAGAGACTTCCTATTACGTTACTGTCCTATTATATCTCCGACTATTTTTTTTAGATTTTATTCCAACAACTGATACAACTGTATTATTGTAATATATAAAATATAGTATGTGAACTGAATTGTTGTTGGAAAGTGCAAATCACCAACAAATTTGCCATAATTAGTGTAGAATATAAGAAAACTCATTACTGTATAGTACAGTGGATTGCGCGCCGTTTGGCTGCCGCCACGCAAATCAAACCGCTCCTTTAAATAATTTGATTTTACGAAAGATATCGGTCCCATAGTGCTGAACTTTCTTGTGCACGCTAACATTTCAAAACCGCGTAGTTTTTGCATTTCATCATCTCTTAAACTTCATCAAAACTCGAAATAAATTAATATTCATTACTGTTGATTGTCTCTTCAAAACTTTAACAAGTCATCATTTTGTGTTGCACTCCCGCTTCTATTGCCAAAACACGTGTTAAAAAAAAATCATCACCTTCCGGGAATCACTCTATACAAGTGCCAGCGTGTAGTGATCAGAGTATGTCCAGTAGTGTAACAGAGAAGGATAACAACACCGACTACTCGCAACAACACAGCGGGTGAAAGAGACAAAAATACTGTTTTGTCTACCACGATGCCTATCTCAGATCTCCGTAAGAAGAAGCTTCTCTATGTGTCCAACGTTTTCTTTGATGTCAACCAAAGTGGAACGCTCGAAAAGAAATACTTCGAGTCGGCTATCGAGAAAATCTGCACTCTTCGAGGATGGCGCCAGAGTCATCCCAAGAACGTAGAGACGAACGACACCATGACCAAGATATGGGATGGCCTGAGGCAGAGAACTGATACCAATAAAGATGGAGAGTCCTCTGCAGTGGCAGCAGCGCTACATGAACTTCATGTTTGACCTAGAAGATGCTTCCAACTTAACTAAAAAGCCACGGCGCTCTTGAGATGGTCACGGACCATGAAACAGCGCCAAATACAAATCATCTTTTTATTATTATTATTATTATTACAAAACGTAACGTAATGGACCAATTGGACAGAAAATGTGACATTTTACGTTATTTTCTTAATAAAATTATATATTTTCTTAAAGAATGTTGTGATTATAACTACATTAAATACTTTCGACAACTATTCACTAAAATGTTTTTATTTAAAACCCCGTTGAATTGTGTGATGTAATGGAAATTTCTTGAGATATTGCTTCACGAAAACGCATTTCCTGACAAAAAGAAAACACAAAACTTAAAAGTAATTGATTTCTCACGTCCGTTACTGTTGTATATATATTTTAAATACAAAATCAGGCATAATTTGTTACACATATTTTTTTAGGTTCCACTACGTAACGAAGCAAAAAAATTTGAAAATGCCCAAATACAAGAACGTCTCGAACTATTGAAAATTATTTAGATTTTCAACGTCTTGATTTCCAGGAAACTTGAGGAACCCGGAAATTAGACGGATTTAATTGTAGTAGTATGTTTTTTTTTAAATTTTTATTTCATTTATAAATACACAATATATAACAATAACAAAATAATATTACGCATAGTAAAATGCTCCCTCCATAAGTAACCAAATATTCCATTGATGTCACATGTGCTATCATATTGTATTATAATATAATGCTATGTGTAATAAACTCACTCACACTCTTTTGGATGGATAGTTTTGGAGCCTAAAAATGAAACATGTTTTAAAATATAGATAATTGATGAAAACATGCATTTTTACATGCTTCCTCTACGGAACCAAACCAAACATATGTCCCATACTGAACCATGCATTTTATGCAAAATCATACAGAGATTAATTTGAAAAATAAATTGTGATTTTGTGTAATATGTATATTGAAAAAACACCGATAAATATTATTCAAAATTCCTATAAAAACTTCATATCCCGAAAAAGAGGTGACTAATCCTGTCCCGTACGGAACCAGGGTATAAATCTCTATCCTATGTTTAATTATTTTGTTAGGATTTTTTCACATAATATTGTGTCCATTGTACTATCTAATTACAAATAGAGTTTATAAAAAAAAAACATTTCAATGTAGGTACAATTTCTTTTAAATTTCTCTTAATGTACCCGAATGTTCCGTCCCGTACGGAAATCTTGAAGGCCTCTTAACCATTAAAATTTTATCTATTTTATACAGCTGTGTACCTTGCATGTTTTGTTGAAAATAATCCTTTTTTACTTTATCAGATATTATTGTTTTAATTAAAAATTTGCCAACAAAATGTTTGGTAACTATGAAAATAATAAAATAAGCGAAAGAAGTATGTAAGGAGAGATCTACATGACGTTCCGTTCTCTCTGCCTACCCCATTTGGGATATAGCGTGGTGGTATAGATATACCTAAGTAGAATGAATATATTTTAGCTCTTGTTTTGTACTAACATTTCTACGAGAAGTATATACTTATATACTTTCGACTGTTTATAAATTCATTCATTTTTTACTAGTGAAAATTAGAAAACATTTTGCACAGCTACTAAACACTAAAAGAAGTAAATTAATGGCGGAGAAATCAATCCAGAAATATTATTACAAGTATTTATTCTACAACTACTTTTTACTTTCAGATATTAAGCCCGAGGCTTAAAGAATCATACACAATAGCAAGTAAATCATCATAAGCCTGACAATTCAGTCTTTCACCAAGCACTAACGTGGCTCTGGTTAGAAAGTTGAATCCCGATACATACCTACCTGCTATGAGAAAAAAGAGGGAAAGATACTTTACAACTAGATTTTGATTTAAACAAACCATGAGTAAACCTGCTAGTAAAGAATCTTGCATTTATTTTTTATAGAAGTATTTGATTGCATTTGCATGTGTTTTGGTGCATCTATCTACATAATATTTAGTGGAATGTCTCATCGTGCATCGCAGTGAATGATAATAATTATGTAAGGCTCATGTACTCAACTGGGGGAGCACTCCTCCACAAGCTTCATTCTTGTTGACATATTTACTCTTGTATCTTCTCGCTTATATTACAGTCGAACTTGACTATCTCGAAATTCAAGGGACCGCAGAAAAATTCGAATTAACCAAAATTTCGAGTTACAAAAGTTTATAGTATATCCTCCAAAATATGCGTAGTTTTTAAATTACTACGCATACGACCTTGGATGTACGTTGTGTATCCTACTTAAGTACATACTAGGCGTTGTCATAACATGTACCTATATAATATTATGTATTGCGTCAAAAGTAATAAAAAGTACCTGCATAATGTTTTCAAACATAAAAAAATATCAGTCAATATTTCAGCGGCAAATTGAAAGAAAGACCATTAAAATATGGATGATGTTTGTTTACTATTCAATGTGTTCGTGTGTAATTAGTGGGGAAGAAAGTGAAAGCGCCGCCGATGATAATCTACCTTTCCAAGAACATACCTGAAAAGGACTCGTTGATCTTTATTGTCTCCGTGACTAATTTTCTAAGATATTGTGGAAGGAAAGTGACGACTCGGCAATAAATGTACTGATACATAATGTAATTATTTTTATTCAAAATTCGAGTTAAACAAAATAAATTCGAATTAAACAAGATTTTTTAACATAAAAGTGATGCGTTTTTAAGCGGACTTGAAAAAAATTCGAATTATCCACAAATTCGAGTTATAGAAGTTCGAGTTAATCAAGTTAGACTGTATTATTTATTCAGTTTTATTTTTAGCTAACTCTCCGGAGTCAGTACTTAAACTAGAGACAAAAATAGTTTTATATTTAGTAAGAAGTAAGTACATAATAACAACGTCTGTTCAGTCTGTTGTATGTCGTATTTCACATCTCATATCTTCTCTTTGTCTCGTATATTTTTATTTATTTTAGGTTTCTTCTTTTTTCTTCGTTTATAATATTGTATTTACTGGTTACCATAGGAAGCTAATGGTTGTTACTTTGTGGGTTCATCTGCTCCCTTTCATAACTGAACATATAAGAAAGAATTTCTTAATCATACATTCGACTGTAGTTATGCAAATCAAGATACGAAATAATAATAATAGAACTTTATTGATCAAAACAATTCATGGGCAATTGGCGAGCTTATTGCCTGGAGGCAATATCTTCCAGCTAACCAAAATAATGTGTGATAATTTGTTGACAATATGTGTAATACATACATCTTTAATATATTCACGACTTCTTTATCGTTTTTTGCCTTGTTTTATATCTAAACTATATGTAGGTAACGTAGATTTTTGCAATTATGTGTTAGTCATTTTGAAAAGATAACTATATGTAATTATATTTGGTTGCATATCTGAAGCGAATTGTTGTACTCACTTGTGATTTTCTTTTCAGGATATATTTCGATTACATTTACGTTGTCTTTATTTAAGAATCACCGTTTAAAATTATTATAATGTGATTCTCATCCTTTTTCCAAGATGACGCGGTTCGTTATACGTTATTTAGTTAATTAATATATCCTGTTGGTCCGCCATACTAAATAATCATAATGACATGTTGGATTGTTTCTGAAGTGGATAAGTGAGCGTTGAAAGTAGGCAAATGAGGGCCTGCGATTTGTCTCAGTTGGATAATTGACATTATGTGTTGAGCGATGAGGTCAGCTTGGATTTGTGAACTGTGTATCTGTCCTCACGCTAACTCTGAACGGGTCCTCGATCTTAAATCATGCCTTCCAAGGATAACACATCAATAATTTACTAATTGAATTGGTCTTAAGGTCTCGAGGGCAACGCCAGTATTTAATTATTTTTTTTCTTTTGTGAAAGATTAAATCACAAGATCTTGAAATGGGCAACCATAAATATTACTATAAAGTGTTTGTGAACAAAATCGGTTGTTTTAATGTAAATGTTGTAGCATTTTCACATATATAGGGTGTCTCAAAATTAACGCAAGATTTGAATTTGCCGCCATTTTCACAGTAAGTTGTTGGCAACCCTGAAAAAGAGCGGTTTGTCAGCTGAGAGTTTAAGGTTAGTAAAAATAGAAGCCAAATGACAATGAACAGCGAAGAGAGTTCGTGGAATGGATTATAAATCATCAACAGGTAGATGCTGATTTTTCGAGTAAAATAATCCTAAGCGATGACGTACATTTTGACCTCGATGGCTTTGTTAATCGCCAAAATTGCCGTGTTTGGGGTTCCAGAACCCACGTGTGATTGGCGAACAACAAAATGCACCAACAATGTGTTACTGTTTGGTGCGGATTTTGGGCAGGAGACATCATTGGACCATACTTTTTTGAAAATGAGGCTGGTCAAGCAGCAACTGTTACTGGTGCTCGATATCGCGACATGATAAAACTGGTTTTTCTGCCGAAGTTGGATGCCATTGATGTGGAGATTATGTGATTTTAACAAAATGGTGCCACATGCCATACAGCCAATAAAACCATTCAATTACTGCATGAGACGTTTCCTGGTCGTGTACTCTATCGTTTCGGTGATCAGAATTGGCCCCCTAGATCATGTGATTTAACACCATTAGATTTCTTCTTAAGGGGTTATTTGAAGTCAAAGGCCTTTGTCAACAAGCCCACAACCACACGTGCATTACAAGAGGAAATTAAACGCTGCATCGAATTATGCCAAAATGATTCAAATTGGTTTATCGTGTGAAAATGACATTGAGTTGCAACTACATTTTAATCTTATGTTTATGTTTGTTCGTTGTTTTACAGTTTAATGTATGGGTTTGTCACGAAATAGCATAGGTTATTTTATTTTATAAAAAAGGTGTATCTGGGTTTTTGTTATAAACCCAAATAAAACTTTGTATTGTACACTTTTCACAGCAAGCTAAAAGCTTGTGTCGTGTAAGGGAGTTTGACGGTTTAAGTGAACATTTTATAATTTTTAGACAAGTGAGTATTCATTCGACCGACAATAGTTTCATTAGAATCATTTTAAGATCTTCACAATTGAAACATTATTTAATATTTCTTGTTATTCATTTTTTGAATCAAAACAACAATAATATCTCTAGAACACTAATTGACTTCCTTTGAATTGATGATTTTCATAAACAAGTCGGTTTTTTTATCTCAGCATTGCGGTTTTTTTAATTTTTGTTTGTACGGCATGTATAAATTTTATTTGATGTTAGACCGCAAAACATTGTTTACCAAACATCGAAGTAATTTCAACAAAATTAAAACAATGACTCGACTTTCTTTATAAAAATACCTATATCCTACACTTGTTGGTAGTCATGTACATGATATCTCTATTGTTTTGAATATCGAAAGACAATAACAATAAATTATTGGTTATTGTGTCAAAAACAGTGGCGCTTTTTTATCCGTAGGTACGAATACAAAAATCAAGCAAGTTTTAGAAAGATCCAATTCTGTTTATTTATAAAATGGTATGTTGTTGAATAAAAATATGGAAACAAGAAATAACAGAATAATTTTTCCAATGTGTGATCATTTACATCGTGGAATTCCATTTTAATAAACTATTTTTGAAAAAACAAACACTGTATTTTCCACTTTTACAATTTTATTTGTTTAAACGTTTTTCAAGACTTACTGTCTCATCTTCAGAACTTAAACTCAACTTAACTTAAGTTTAAGTTCTGAAGATGAGACAGTAGGTCTTGAAAAACGTTTAAACAAATAAAATTGTAAAAGTGGAAAATACAGTGTTTGTTTTTTCAAAAATAGTTTATTAAATAACAGAATATTTTCAAATCATAATATTGTACTATACTATACCCCCATCCCGTATCTATCTATCCTTGCATACTTTCGCTTCCTCCACGTCAATCCAGTTTCTCATACATGCACGTCGTTTTCTCTTACTCAAAACGCAGGAGTCCTTGAAAATTTGATCCACGTGATAAAGCCATATAGTTCTTGGATGTCCGCGCTTTCATAATGAAGAAATTAAAATTCATAAAATCTATAAATAGTGCACCATTTGAAATGCAAGTTAATAGTAATTGAAAATATAAAGTTCTGGGTGTGAATTATTCTTATAACGATTTTCTGAATTTATTAGTAGTGAGCATCTTTCTATTGTTTAGATCTGTCAACGAACCGTATTTCGACACCTTAAAACGAAGCGTGTGTTGATAGGAATGTTAGTAGATTTACGGCTTGCATACTATTACCCTGTAAGCAATCTTATCGGAATATATTTCAGTACTACAGTACAACATAATGAAAAGTGGTATGAAAAATATCGTAAGTCATGTGAATGTAAACACGAAAATATCGGTGCAAGGTTTTCTATTGTTAGTGTTATTGTTGATTACCGTACGAAGATAAACATAGCAATATGATTTGGAAACTGAAAGTGAATCACTTTATGTGAAGAAATAATATTCATATTATCAACAATGGCTGAAATGTATCGGGTGTTAAACGATACGTTTGATATGTATTACAGAATGCTATGCGATGAAAGAATGATGGAATAAACCATTATTTAACAGTGGTGACTTACATATAGTAAATGTTTTTAGAAAACTCGGAATCTACAATACCTACTAATCTGTATTTTAAACAACGTGTTAAGTGAAATAGTTTGTATGTAATTAGGTATCTGAATATTTATGGACAATTTGCTATTCGTAGAATTGGAAATGAATAATTAGTTAAATAGTAAAGCAAAAATAATACTCAAAATAAATATCTTTGATGTTCTTCGACCATAGTAATAATGTTCAGGAGATCGAGAGATCTTACAGGGCCTACTCGTACACATATGAGTACAATGTGGCTACACGTATGTACATAATTTGCTTGATTATAAAGAATATTATGTGCTAATGTACATACAAACGTTATTTATCAAAAGAATGATGTATAACATGTGTGTTGGAGAATTCGGCAAGGTTGGTTACTTGTAACACAGCGATCTGGTATTGTTTCTGTACCTATGTTTAGTTAAAAATTTAAGTGTAGGTACTGAAAATTATTTCCCCAAAATTGGATGTTTGATATATATCTACTTGTATTTTTTTTTAATTTGTTGCCTTTTGCTTTTACATGTATCAACTGCTTCACATACATTTGATAAACAAGGTATCAATATTGCAGAATATAATGTTATTGCGTAATTGCAACAATAATGTACGCTTCAGCAGTAGGTATCTACATCCGCTTATTTTTCAACAATTCAAACAGATCAAATGTTTATTTGTTGGTATCGTAAAAAAGATCAAACTTTTATTTTTATTTGGCATCGTTATTTAAAATCATGCTGTAAATATCCAAACGATTGTAAATATTTAAATCTAAAAACACGAAACACATGTCAGTATTACAAATGTTCATCTTTATATTTTTATGCAGATATTTGAAGCGAATTCTTCTGTCTATATTAGTTTTGTGTAGATATCAATAAACATTCTGTTTTGAGGTCGAGTACTGATACAACGAAGCGATCAGGTAGAGGAGACCTAGAATAAATGCCACGTGACCGTGTAAAAATAGCAGAGGATCGCAAAAGGAGGCAGAAGGTCGAAAGCATGATCAATGTTATGAATTTGCGATCCTTTAAATTGCAGCTACCACTTTTTTTTTAAAAAAGTACAAAATCTTGTAAGTATATTCTATAATGCGGTTTAAAATTATGTATTGTCGTAGGTTATTGCTAGTATTTAACTTTTTATGTAGGACTATAGTATGTAGATTCTAAATATACTTGATTTGACTAGTAGATAACATTTTTTCTAGTTTAAAATATGTATAAACGTGAAAGGTGATTATGGGATGAAAGGGATGAATAGAAACCTGACCCTAATCATATACAATGATAGTAGTGGCATTTAATCCTCACATGAGGTTAAGTAGGTACCACATACGTGTATATACTGTAGTTTGTATATAAATCTTGATTATGTTGCTTCACTTGGCAGCTGACTTATGGCTCAGCTCTGGAATCAAATAGAATTATATACTACATACCTACATGCCACCCTCCTTAGTGTTTGGAAACAATTAATCATCTATTGTAAACTGAGAGTTATACTGGACAGCTCTACATTTGTTAAACTACCTGTATTGAAATAGTAATAAAATTCTGACGTCTAGTCACAGGTTATTAAGCAGAGATGTGACGTATTTCAAATAAAAGTATTTAAAATACAAAATACAAAATACGTATTTGTATTTTGTATTTCAAATACCTTTTTGTAAAAAGTATTTTGTATTTTATTTGAAATACTTTTTTTGAGTATTTTGTATTTTACACAAAATACTTTTAAAAAATACCTTTTTATTGTTTGAAACAACATTCTGCCATTAATTGATATGCGTGTACGCAAGCTTTTTTTGCCAATTTGTTGAATTACAAATACAACGTTTCCATTAGAGTACTCCATGTTTGAGATATACACACATAATAATGATGATTGAACAAATTATACATGACGCCGTTTAACGATCCATGGCCATTTCAAGGGCGCTGTGATTTCTCCTGAATGGTAGCATTTTCAATTTTGTCTGAAGGCAATCTATTCCAGGCAGATGACGCTGCGACTTTGTTTCTTCTTTCTGCAAATTTAGAGGTATTTGCCCTTTTGAGTTCAACGAGTTTAAGAAGCTGAGCACAGCCTTCGCCACACATTTTCGTCAGCGGAACAGCTCAGTGGGTAGTGTGCTGCCTTGTGGACAGTGAGACACAGTTTAAACACCAGTATCTCTAGGACTCTCAGTTAGTGTAGACTTCTTAGTAGTGAAGTTATGTGGCAGCTCTTATTCTCTCTGTAAATGATCCGGAGGCAACACTAAAAACCATCTGAAGACGATAAGGAAGAGTCTGGAGCAGTCCTGTATACTGTATGTATGATGTTACAGTAGTCCATACGATTTCAGATTTGGATTATCCATTCTGATTTATTTTGCAGCCCAAGTCAGGAATTCTCTTACCTGCTTGATGATACTCAATCCATTTATGACAATTTTCGGCTTATCCCTTCTAACAACCGTACATTTTGTCATGACTTAATTAATTTTTTTTTTCTATTTTGACAGTTCTTCCTAAGGTTCATCCTCATTGTCTGCAAGCAATGATATATCGAATCATGTCAACCCTTTCTCCATTTATGTATACTCTTGTCCAGTTTTTCATTCATCAATGGCATTCATCAATTGTCTGCAAGCAATGCTATATCGAATCATGTCAACCCTTTCTCCATTTATGTATACTCTTGTCCAGTTTTTCATTCATCAATGGCATTCATCAATTGTCTGCAAGCAATGCTATATCGAATCATGTCAACCCTTTCTCCATTTATGTATACTCTTGTCCAGTTTTTCATTCATCAATTGTCTGCAAGCAATGCTATATCGAATCATGTCAACCCTTTCTCCATTTATGTATACTTTTGTCCAGTTTTTAATTTCTCTTTCATTCATCAATGGTTTAAATATTAAATACTTTTGTCTTACACCTTGTTCGACTATTTGTAAAAAGTATTTAAAAAAGTATTTTGAAAATACATATTTTGTATTTTTTATTTAAATACCATTTTGAAAAAGTATGTAGTATTTTGTATTTGAAATACAAAAATTCAAAAGTATTTGTATTTTGTATTTAAATACTTTTTTGAAAGTATTTTGCACATCTCTGTTATTAAGTATATATTTAAAATATCTTTGAGTTTACGATTCCTTTAATTTGCCTATTATGTGTCATTTTCATGTTCTTATGAATTTAGTAATCATCATTATTATTGATCGAGTTGGCGTTTATTTTGTTAAATATACACAAACTGCTGGAGTTTTACTATATTTAATAATAGTACAAAGTCATTGTCATCTAGGTTTGACTCAAACAATTTGTGTTTATTTCCATAAATTATATCATGATAAGTGATTATGTTTAATTGTTATATAATTATCAAATTTAGATGTTTGGTCCTGTAATTAATAATAAATATGGTGTGATTTAGCAGTTTCTAAAATTGTATTTACCATAATATCACGGAACGTTACAATTGTAAAATATGAACGCCGCGCCGCTCGTAATGATTTTCTGTGTTTGAAAGGATTTCTGATGATTTATCAATATTTTTAAAAACTTACAACGCATAGGTGAACCTTTGACATCAGTGCTGTTTTCGTGTCTTTAGTAAAAACTATGAAATATGTGCATTATATAAACACAAAGGGCGAAATTATCGCAGTATTAGGTATCTAATAAATAATAACTAACCAATTATTTATACAGGTACGCAATACACGCACACAGTAGTAAAGTCATATATCAATATACTCTTTCAAACAACTGCAGTTTTTCACCATGAAATCGTATTGATTCAACGTTTTTTTTATATAGTTATTATGCAAGTAGCTTACTGTACGTACGATTTAGTGATATAGGTGTGATTGTGTGATAAAAATAAACCTAAAGAGTCACTTTGGAATTAATTTATTCCTACGAGGTGTGGAACCCCTATGACTATTTATTTATTTATTTATAATAATAAACGGCTGAAACAGCCTTTAGAAACATAATAACAAAAAGAAAACAGTCATAATTTTAAACATACACATACATACATATATATACACACATATACTATGATAAGTTCTTTTTTTACACCTATTTCATCACTTTGTATAAGGTGTTATTTATAAACCTTTTAAAAGTATTTTACCTACATGTACAAGTTATCAACTATAAATATGTTAAAAGCAAAAACAAATCTAAAAAAATAAAACATTTTAAAATCCATAATTGAATCCGCAGTGTTGGAGCTGTAAACATTAATTGAAATCCCTTTGTTTGCAACACTATTCCAATGGACAAATCCATTTCTTTCTTGAATTATTACTATAATACACAGAATATAGTACACAGAATAATGCATCGTAATAGTGAATGACAAAGTAATATTATGTACTAACATAACATAATACATAATATTGATCCATTTTGTTAAACGTTCTGTTGTATGCATATGCGTGACATAAGACATTGCATAAAGCAACCGCTCGGAAGACAATATTGTGGTACCTGTAATATACTTACTACTCTATAATGAACATATCGACCATATACAATGAATTGTACTTACCTACTTATATTATTTTAAAATTTACTAGTATGTACTATACCCACCGTCTATAGTATCCTCAATCCACTAATCAAGTATCCCTAGTCATAAATTTAACACTGAGAAAACAATGATACAAAACATTAAGCATCACCAAAATGTTTGAATAAACAATTACAGGTATGAAAATGAAGGGGTTGTGTAATGTAAAGGCGACCGGTGTGGCGCGGAGGCTAACGCACTTGCCTTTGAGTCACGAGGTCCCGGGTTCGATTCCCGGCCAGGGCAAAATAAAGAATGACCTTTTTCAGATTGTCCTGGGTTTGGGTGTTACATGTATATGTGTTTAGTGCATTGTATATGTGTATCGCCGTGTTAGTACCCATAATACAAGATTCATATCTTAGTTTGGGACTAGCTCGGTCTGTGTGAATTGTCTACACGTGTTATGTTATGTTATGTGTTATGATCTTATTGCTTTTTTTTTGTGTAACCAAAAATACATTTGGTATGTGATTTTAAATCTCTCCTTTAACTTCAAATATTGAGTAAAATAAATATGAAATATTGATCTATATTAAATACAAGCATTCACCATTATTTTCTTCGTATGTAGTTGTATGTATTAAACATTCGTTTTGTATTAAAACCATAAATCAATCGATAATATTTAAAATTACCAGATTTAGATTATTCCATTTATGTAATATGTATTTCTGTTAGGGATGTACATATTTTATCGGTGATACAGGTTTATAGATATTCAGAGTATAGGTGTCGTGAATGCAATTAATATCAGATAGGTAAGTATATTATTGATATTACGTCCGCACCCTTTATTATGTATAATGGACAATGTCATTCATACTATATCCAATCAACTATAATTCTTCTTAAAAAAACAAGGCATAATGGTTATGACATTGTTATGACTTATTATTTCCACCTTAGTAATTTTAATATTTAATGAGGAAGATTAATCACAGAATCATCTCGATATAATAACATGTCTCTATAGTTGTGTCATTCATTTGAATTTTTAAATAGGTTCAATTACTTACATAAGTGCATCTGTACTATTTTTTAGCTGAAGGTTTTTTTCTGTATCTTATTATATTTACAACATTGATAAGCTTTAGTTGACAAATCTAATGAACATATAATATAACGTAGCGGATACGTAACTAAATGTCATTTTCATAGTTATCCGAGATATACAACAATCAGGATTTTTTTTATTAAACATCATGTTTTCTTGCGTTAAAAGGACAATTAGTTTGAGCGAGATTTTTTTTCAAAACAAGCCTTTTACGTACCTTAAACGATTACTGTTCACGGAATTAATATAGTTTGATACTGTTTTTATTATTTACTGTTGATAGGATATGATAACGCTCCTTTCAAAGTGATTTTATGTGATGTTTTAAGTGTGTAATGTATGTATCAGTAACGCCTTATTTATTTATTAAGCTCTGTCATCGCCGATTTGATATTTGCTGATTAACACAATTGTAATAAAAATAATGTGGATAATGGATCCAGTAGTTGGTAGTATGTCATCATGTTTTGATATTAATACATTTTATTATTACATTGAAGGAGACCCACCGACCACCCGGATAGCGCAGAAGTCTGGGGACTTCCATTTATCCGAATTCTACACTACACAAATTTTGTCCATACCGGAGGCGCCATAGTGGGCAGCCTGAGGGGCTGGCCGGCCAAAAACCTCCATGTGTGGAATCTTTTGACTACACTCCTTCGATGTCCCTCTAGCCGAGAGAAGCAAATACATTCACAACATAAAACTAACAATACATTTACAAAGGCATTCTCTAACCTTACTCTCTAACATTTTATTATATTCTCTAACATTTTATTATATTAATAATAATTATACATACTGTCTATCTCTTCAATTTAATTCATGCGTATGGTAAAAATATAAATTGACTGACATCTGGTGACGCTGTATTCAAGGACATTTAATTTATAAAATTGTGAAGAATAGTATTGATGGAAGCTTTTGTCTTATACTGAGTGATTTTTTTTTATTAAATTAAGAACATATTATTATAACACCTATTTTACAAGTGGCATTTTCCATTAGAATGTTTCATCTTTCTCCACAATGCTTAGGAGACTTTGTATCTTTATTTTAAGATATTATTTCATTATCATTCTTGTTCAGACCGCCTTTGTAACATCTCCTTCCTCCTATATTTTGGTAATATTATATAAGCGACAGCGTGATGTGTGGTAGTTTAAATAAAATTAAATGCAGGCGACATTCAGAGTCCAGACGTCTCCAGCCCAGCACGGAGTTGATATTTATAGTATATTTATACGATGTCATCTCAGTAGAACTGATTAAAATCACCGTCTTCTGAAGGCATTAGTACAGTACTAAGAACATCAACTTAAAGAGATGAAAATTATTTTGATTCAATCGATAGTAAAAAAATTGTAACCTTCATCATATTTTTCACTATTACATACAAGTATTAATATTAGTGTTTATCGTCTTAGAGTTTATTTATTATCGAATATAAAATTAAACGACTATTTTAAAAATAAAGCTTATTGGATTAAAAAGAATACCTGTGTAAATTGCGGGTCATAGCTCATATGTGAAGGGGAAAATACTGCTATTTTGCAGAGCCAGCATACCAGCTGCATATAATAAACACGTAAACGATCTTCTCCGTGGTAAAAAAAGACTTAAGATGGATGTCAGACCTCATCTTTTACTTATTGTAATTTTTTAACGTAACTTATGATTCTGATGCATTTATTTCAAGATGCAAAGGCGGGATAGGATGGAATGATATTGTGTCTGTGTGGCTCTAAAATAGTTCTCTACACTTGATTGGCTTTTTCCTTGTTTGTGGACATTATTCAGTATTTTCCTATCTACTAACTTGATAATAATAATAATCTTTATTGCACAAAATTTGTATACAAAGAATTAAAAAAAACATGACAACATTACCACTGAATACATAATTTTGCGCAATGGGCGAGTTTATCGCTGAAGCGCAATATCTTCCAACTAACCCATTAAACAAAAAAAAAACAATTAATAAAATAATAATAACTTACTAACAGATATCAATTTTTTTTTTATTATTACTTTTTTCTGAAATGCAAGATTCAATTATTGTTTTGCACATGTATCACATACCTACGTTTAATTTGTTTTTATTATAGTATTTTGTTTTATCTTATGTATGTATTATTATTATTTATTGTATGTATGTATTATTTATATATGTATAAATTATTTATTTATATATTTAAAACTTATTCTCTTTGGGTTCCTGTATTTTTATTATTATTTGGGTAGGCATAGACCTATTTTTTTTATGTTAATGTTTTAGGGTTGACTGAAAGACGTTGCCTAGCAACAAGTCCGCCTTTTGGCCTAATTTTGTTAATTGTCACGTTTTGTAATTTTATTGCATGGACCTAAATAGAGTAATGGACAGACACTTTGGCAAACATTTTGTAGCTGCGCGGGGAGGGGAATGACGACCATTTTGTATGAAAGAAATTTGTTCGGTGCGTCGCATTTGGGCTGCGTTCAGACAGTCACCGAGTGATCACTCGACGACGCATATTTTGAAAGTACCTATACAATGCCAGTAGGTACGTATTCATAGTGTTCTTGTACTGTATGTTACTATGTTTTCAAAATGTGTAACAAAATAATTATAGTCTCAGAAAATATACTCGATTTCTGCGTAATTGTCATTTATACTTTCTGACGCTGATTCAGTGAATTCGTTTGGATAAATTTAGGATATAAACTTGTAACAAGTATTTGGGAAGTATACAAGCTCAGAAAGTTAGATATTGGAATAATTTAAAAAAAAAGTATAAAACAATTAGTTATAAACAAATCAAGTAGTTATTACTTTAACTGTTAATTTTAAAGATACCTATTAAAATAATTTATTCCTTCGTTAGAGGCAAAAATATTTTTATCATTTAAAAGAAACACAAAAGTACTTGAATGCTACTATAAAAAGGCGCCAGTCAAATAATAATAAAAATATTAATTATTTAAATATATTCATAATTTACGTCTTTTACACGTCGGCAAATTTAAGAAATTATAACAAAAAGTAAATCCAAAAAAAAAAATTTTATAAGTTATAAAAGCAATAAAAAAAAATAATAAAAAGGTGTAAAAAATAATGGCACCATTACGATAATATTGGATCATAAAACGCTCTAAGTTATTCACGATTATCCGGATTACATTCACCACTCACTGCAACTTCATGGTCGTTCACGCCGAGTGACATTTTTGCTCCCGTGAACCAACCCTTATGTTGAGTATGTTGAGTTGTTTTGTCATATTTTCGGTAAGTTGTTTTAATGTTTTGTATTGTAGTTTTTATCTTTATATATAGCGATTTTAAAGTCGTTTATATTATAATTCGTATACTTATAAATGATCATAATAATGTTATAAACGTTCTATATAATTATTTGTCCTTATTCTCCTATATCTACACATGTAACTTGTTTTCCATTCTGTCATCTGACAATACAAAGAACCCACAATCTGATGTTTGGTTTGTTTACCCGTTAGAATGAAATGTTTCATGCATACAAATCTGATCAGGTTAATGATATTATAGCATGTTTATAAACAAAATCATTTTTTGTAGTTTTCCAAAGGATCCAGAAAGGAGAAACTGGACATTATCCAATATTTGACACCAAGTAAACATAGTGTTTTGTGTTCAAAAACATCTCGTTTTTCTGCGACGTTGGAGAAAAACGTCATTCTTACAAAATATCCTGGGTTTAGAGTTTATTGTATGTTAATTATAATGCATTTTGTTACTTTTTGTTATTACATATTATAAATCAACTCAGTTTCTCCTGTTTATTTTTATATATTCAATAAAACTATCAAAATTTGTTTTTATTTCTAGCTATAATTTCTGTACATTTTTATTTATTTTCCTTCAATCTTCATTCATTCTCTCCATATTGTGTGTATATGAAAACAATGTTTAAAAATAAATACTGAATGATTTTGAAATGAATTCCTCAATTTTATTTACTCATCCTATTCCCTATTTCATCAAATATATGAAAACATTAAGTTATGTGGCATTGTAATTATTTTAAGAAGTAAATATAATGTTTTCTGATACTGTGTGAATAATCTCCATACATTGCCCATACAAATGTTAAATAAAGTGTTTCATACAAAATGGCCACCGTCGATTTCCCTTCCTCACTTTTTGGCTTCGCTGTCATGCATACAAATTACTATAAACGTTCCATCCCCTACCTATATACATCCATGTTTTATTGTTTATGTATTTGTGTAAAATTATGGTCAATAAAGATTTATTTATTTATTTATTATTTATTTATAATTAGATACTTGATAAAAGTATATTCAACCAAACTTCATTAAAAATCTAATTTGGAGTAGGTATAGCACCTAAAAAACACTTATATTGTGTCGTTATATTTTATGAATTAAAAAAAAAATTGACACCTATGGAGAGTTTAGATTATTTCAATTTAGTTTTAATTAAAGATTTGATTATACAAGCTAACGCTGAATTCAACGTTAATATGAAAAAAAATACATGTAAACGTTAAATAGATAATGCATTTACAAAATATTGGTCATTGGTCAGCTAGCCTAGACAAACCGTACTTGGCGATCGACTACATACGAATTTTCGACTATAACCGCAACAATAACGCATAGGGTAGGTACATGTAGGTAGATTGTCGAAAATTTCGCCAGAGTCAATTGCTAAGTAGGTACAGTTTGTCTACGGCCCCTGGTAGATATTGAAAATAACTTTTCAACCATTAAAATATCTGAAAAACATTTTACTTATTCTTTACGCAGAAAACTGCGAAGGGTGCAAGAAAACGGGAAGTTAACGAATGAAGGGTTGTTAATAGAATATTAATTTTGTAATTTCCGGTTAATATTATGGTGTGTTCGAGCGTACTATTTAGATTACAGACCTGTTTTAGGACATAACAATAAAATTTAATTTATAAATACATTTTACAGTATGATAACGATTTTCACAATATTTTTAGGTCGTTATTATTATTGAGACCGTTGTTGAGAATAAATGTTTACATTTTTTATCCTGCAAATTGCTCACTGAATAATTCTTCAATTCGGTTCAAACATCTATTTTCACATCACATTGTTAAAAATTCTTTTGGCACTTTCACTTTGCAATTGTTATGTATTTTTTTTTCCAATAAAGAGTTATTTATTTAACATCTTATGTTTGTTTGAGTGATATGTTATGCTATTAACGCATTAAACATATGTACTTTCTTAAATGATATTGATATACCACCCAAACGATGGAGGGATAGCTGGGCATACACCTCCCAG
The DNA here is from genome assembly GCA_947579605.1 of Athripsodes cinereus. NCBI lineage: Eukaryota > Metazoa > Arthropoda > Insecta > Trichoptera > Leptoceridae > Athripsodes > Athripsodes cinereus. The sequence continues at coordinate 9,899,184 of OX388320.1, read as the reverse complement.
GAGCAGGCTCCGAAACAAGAGGACACAGTCCTAACTGAAGCAGAAGAAGATAAGAAGAAAATATTGATATGATCAATATTAGTTACATTCAAAAGAATGATTAAGATTATTTTCAATCCATAAACCATCTTTACTTGCCAATTTAGTGGCTGGATGAGAATATTTCTTTAGCAATCCTTTTATTTTATGTTATATTTTTTGTTGATTTTCATTTTGAAAGCAGCTTGATGGTGATGATGATGATAATGACAACTAAAACTTAAAAAAAGTAGTAGATGGATTGTTCCTAATGTAAATACTGAACAATGGAAACACGTAAAAATGCGAGTTCTACGTGATACATGAGAATTAATTATTGATTACTACACAAGTCACCCGTACCGTGTGGAATGCCTATGAATAATAATAATAATAATGTTTATCTGTAGATGCGAATTAGCTAGTTAGCTACTATTTTGTAAGGTGTGGTTTATGTAAATAAATCCTCGAGACTTGGCCGCGTGCATTGAGCGTAACAAAGGGTATAAAAGTAAACCTAACTTAATTATTTTTGTTACATTATGTACATAGACTTTGATCGTTGCACGTTAATTTACATAATATCACTAAATTTGTTGTAAACTAAGTTTAAAAATATAATTAATTGAATTATGTATGGTTACCTAAGTGATTTTGTGAAGTATCTGATTGTAAATTTGAAGATACACGTACTATTTTAGGATTATTTTATCCATTCTCCATTCTGAGTTGTATTAATATTGCTACCTTCTATAAGTCCATTTAGATATGGGGACTATTCTCTATACGATAAAAGATGTGGCGATTAAAGAGTCCACTGCATATTTATTTATTTATTTGGACAATAAACGGCATTTGCCTTTTACAATACATGACAAGTTTACAACATTATACAGTCTTCAAACATCAAAAAATGTATACACTTCAATATTAAAAATAAAACTAACATTTAAGTATAACTATAAGTATTACTAACAGAACGTCCTCTCTGTACCGTGATATCTAAATCCTATTTTTATCTATTGATTTGGCGGTAACGTTGTGGTAGTTTCTAAACATAATTACTAATGTTTGGAGTCAAAAACTTTACTTTCACCACTAAAAATTATTAAACGCGCGACCAAGGTTTCAACAAGCAACCTGTCATTCTCAAGCGCAATGACAGGTTACCTGTTGAAACCTGTCTATGTGCAAAAGTGGTTCGCAGTCTTGGGGGCTCCAATTTATTTCTGTTCCTTACCCCATATGTAATGATGTAGCTCGGCTGAAATGCTTCAGCATTTCTATGGACACCTTTTAGAATTGTTTCCATGTAGAGCTGTCTAATGTCCATCAGCCCCGCCTCATTATAGAGTTGCTCCGTTGGGTATCTAAATGGCCTTTTGTACATCACCTTTATCACTGTTCGTTGGGCTCTTTCCAGTGGGGCCAATATTGTTGAAGCCGCGCCACCCCAAGCAATTATTCCGTACTCAAGAACACTCTGCACCAATGCAAAATACACGCTTCTAAGCATCCTGATATAGCAAATCTCTCAAAACTCTAAACACATATGTTAGTTTTGTGCATTTTTTTGTGAGATTTTCCACATGCCGCTGCCATCGTAGATGACTGTCCACCATTACTCCCAAATATTTGAAGGTTGACACTCTTTCCAGAGGGGAACAGCCACATGTTTGGTGCTCGCCTCCGCATTCGTGTATTGTTATCTTATAGTTTTCATCTGGTTGGCCTCTTTCATTTATGCTGAAAGTGGTATACTTTGTTTTGGTAATATTGGATACTTCTGTTTGCCATCTCAAATGTGTCACTCCAAGTGTTTGAGCTATACACAAGTACAGTGTCGTCAAATGGTTGACTAATATCAATATTGTTCTTGCAATTTCTATCGATCTTATAGGTACCTTATAGACCAGTCAATCAAATGATTGCTGCTGTGTATAAAATGGAATATAGGCCCCCATCAGAAGAGAAGTAGGGTCATATTGAATGAGGCAGATATACCTACAAACAAATTAATTATTGCCAATAATAATAAAGTCACATTATAAAATTGTTCACTTGCTTAGAATTGAGTGGAATGGTATTTTGCACTTGGTAGCTACCTACCTCTTACATAATATGTGTGTCTATCTCTATCACTGTGATATTCATCTAGTCGCCTCTGTAGGTACATAGAAATTATAATTATGTCGTTGGCATTTAGTACAATCCGTTCGTTTAGAAACGGCGAAATTGTACAAAATTGTCGAAGTATTCAAGCAAATTAAATATTACCTAGGCAGTTTGTAAAAAGTAGTTCGTATTCTCACTATCTCATAGCGTCGCAAATACAGCGCAGGTTTTATATTAGGGTCAACGTTTTGATGATTACTCATAACGTTGTATTATTGATATTAAAGTTTTGATTTACAAAACAATTATCGGTCTCTCGATTAAGTGGATCGTGACCACATGCCTCGTTCTATAAACCATCTGTCTTCATCTCGAGCGATTCTTCGCCATGTGCAAGGCCCCGTGCAGTGAGGTCTGTGTTGCCTCCTTAATTTCTAATTCTCTTAATCACAGATACAGATATTTCGATGTTTTGCAAAATATGTAACAAATATTTCAAACTTTATTATTAATCAAAAAAACAATCGATTTCTCGCGCAATCATATTATGTTAATGTTTTTGTTTTTCTAACGCAGCGCCATGTGACGGTGAGAAAGGGAATTAATATTTTACAGTTTGACAAGTCATTGTGTAAAACACCAGCCATTTGTAAATGGACGGATTCCTCAAAATGACTACGACATAATATACGTAGTGATGTATGTGTTTTCATATGTCCGGCGCTCCTAAGAATCTTAATGATAAAGTATGTAAGTACTGTGTTGATAATTATGACAACAGTAATCATTAATAATTAAACTATGTAGTAATTAAAACTATTCACTTGGCAACTCTTGTCTATCCCATAGTATCATGTGTCATCATAACTCCTCAATAATGAGGTTCCGTAATCACTGTCACAGATATTTCGAAATTTTGTATTAGGTATATCTATGATTTTCACAGACTTGTTTGTTGCTATTTGGAACTTTTTGTTCATTAACCACTAAGCAAAATGTAGAACTTCTTAAGCATATTCGATGTGTAAGTGTGAAGGTATTTCTTCACCTTTAGAAAGCACCTATTAGAATCCTAGGTTCAGTTGAATAATTGCTAATGAATATCAAAAGAATAGAATGTTGTGGGAAAAGGTGACTCAATTGGCGCAAAATGGAAGAGGCTGGTTTTTGCTGGTTGAATAGCGAGATAAGATGAGAGAGTTAAAACAAATCAACCATCATCTTTGATATAGGTAAACCTCTCGATATTTCTATAATTTAACTGTTTTAATCAGCTGATGTATGTTTTTTGTGTCTAGATTTACTATACAGCTACAATAACTATGTATTTGAAAAAAATATAAATAGTCATTGTTAAAAGAGCTTATAATAATAATAATAATAAGATGATTTGTATATGGCGCTGTTTCATGGTCCGTGACCATCTCAAGGGCGCCGTGGCTTTTTAGTCAAGTTGGATATTATATATTCGATATTCAAATTTTTCACCTTTTTCTTTACTTTTCATTGACAAATGATATATACATATCACATTCATGTAGATATTAGTTGTTTTTTTATATATATTTATGTCGCATAGAATTCCTAGTTTCAAACATGAATGTGAATTTGACACGGTCTCTATTCATAGGCTAGGTATTGTTATGATGAAGACAAATTAATTAATAACAGTAGGTAACATTTTAACATGTTAATTATTGTAGTAAATAATAATGTATGTGGCGATTACATCACTGGAATGAAATTTTTATTTTATCCAGACCGTATAATTAATGAAATTGATAAAAACAATGCATATGGGTGTGGTTTATATCGGCAAGTATATTATTTAACATAATATGTAATTTGTTAAGGACGCGTCAGTTTTTTTTTCGTGTGAACATTGTGTTATGGAAAAACTGTTTTTTTTTAATGTAGTATGTATTTAGATGTAATATTTTAATTTGAACCCGCCTTTATGTCGCCTTACACCATGACATAATGTTACGTACCTATTATTTATTATGTGTCCCATGTGATATCTTTGTATGTCTCTTATCATTAATAATTATTTGTTACAAACGCAGGTTGAATTAATGTTCTATGGCAAGTTTACCTAATTTAGAAAAAAATACGATAGTTCTAACGACAACTCTCAAGTATTATTACAATAAACATAATTACAACCTAATACGAAATTTTACCAAGCCTATATTTTTGTCACTTCGTCACTAACTGTCTAGTAGTAATAATAAACACTTTATTGTAAAAGTAAATTTGTTCAAAAAGCGTGCATGAGGCAATGTCTTCTAGTGAAACTTAAACAATGTTTGATAAACATATTTTCGTATAAAGTGAGTTATGATAAAGTAGAATGCATTGGACATATAAAACAAAAAATAATATAAACTAGAGTACCTATATAAAATTACAATATAATAATGTAGGTATTCACAACTATAAACTTATACGTTATTATATACCTATACATGTATCTAAAAAAATAAATTTGAAATAACTTTATTTCTCGGATATTACAGGAGTCCAAGGACTCCTATTTATCCGTTTAGGTGACGATTTATTAATATTTTAATTCTCTCTAGTTTACCACTTATCTAAGTGAGTATTAGGTATCTACTATCAAAGAGCTGATAGGTTGTTTTTGAGGGATTGACGGTGAGATTTCACTTTACATTTGAATGCGCCAATATATATAAAAAGACAGAAGATCATTGGGAAAGTTGTTTCAGATTTTGATAGCATGTACGGTGAAAGATTGTGTATTATGAGGTGGGAATTCTACCTACTTACTTAATACTATTTATTAATAACTTGAAATAAAAAAAATATGATTACTAGCCAGCAGATTTACTGAATATAAAAATATGCAAGTCATCCTCTTTGTGACAAAAAAAGATATTCGGGATGGGTGGAATACCTTCACGCTGAATCAAATGTATTAAATGTCCTACATGCAAATTTTACAATTATGATAATATCGACAGAGTTTGACGAGTTTTTTTAACTATTCATTGTCAATAATAATCACTAGGAGAAAAGGTGCACGTTTTATCCGGAGATATTTTATCATTTTATTTATTCTATCTATTTTGTACTGGTACATGATTGTTTTCAATAATAAGTTAATAGAGAAGTAATTGATCTTTTCACTGTCGGTCTAGCCCTAAACTACATAACTGATTGCCCGGACAGCAGCAGGGCATCAACTCACTACTAATTAAATTGATTGTTTTGTACCAATATATACAATAATAACAACGATTACACTATTATTTTCTTGGCTCCTTGTCAATTAATAATATAAATTACAGTTTGCTTCCTTGATGATATCGATAAAAAGCAGTTGATTGTTTCGTGATGATAAATTATTTAATTCCTTTAATAATTAACTGTCTGTTTATCACATTCAATTTTATAAATGTAAATATACTAAACATTTCAGATAAAAAATACTTTTATATACCTACTTTATTGAACTTTTCGCCCAATAACCTTCACTATAAATTATCGAAAGATATTTATATATTGTGAGAAAAACATAACGTGCTTCTTTCAGTCTTATTAATAAACGTAGATTAAATTTCTAGAAGGAGATGAACCACCGATCAGACAAAAAACGTATTGATAAACGTTGATCAGCGTGAACCTAGTTTAAAAGTGGTTGATCCGCCTCTCGAGGTGGTTTAAGTAAGGTGATTTAAGTAAGGTGATTTAAGTAAGGTGATTTAAATCGGCGTCATCTGCCCGCCATGTTGGATTTTACGTCAGATGTTTGCTATGCGGGTTTACATGTACGTTTTGCAGTTATTTTACAATTTATCGGGGTTGGTTTGGGTTAAAAATACGCTTAAGTAGTATCCGAAAGTGAATTTAATTCAATCAGTTGTTTTTCTTGTGATAATAGACACTTTTTTCGTGTGACAGAACACCAGTTTCGTAATTTGTTTTTTGATAGACGCATTTAACTGTTTCGTGACAGAGATACTTTTTTCCATGTTGTATGAAAGTTATATTGATTGATTCTGAATTGAAAATTATTCCTGTACATCATTTGAATGTAAAAGAGAAAGCAGAAAATAAGATTTTACTGATGGTTAGTACCTAATACATATTGTGTGCAGTGTTATGTTATACCCATATCACTGATTGTGTGTCAGATTATGATTTATTTGATAAATGAATAAAATGTCATTCCATTATTACATTTGCTTTTCAATTATACAAACCTTCCTCATCATATTTTATATTTCAGTGTGTTTGGGTACAAAATGTCAGATGAAAAAACCAATACAGTGGAACCTCTCATAACGAGTAATTCGCGTAACGAGCAAAAAAAAAGTGAAAAAGTTGCTCCCATAAAAATGGATAATTATTTGTCATAAATTCATATTTTTATTTAGGTACGTTTTTTTTCCTAATCTAAATTGTATTTTTAGTTCTACCTAACACTCTTTTATAAGTAATTTTATTTGAATAAACTTTAATAAAAAAGTTCTCCAAGAATACTTATTCTTTCGGCATGGAACGCATTATTGTATTTTACATTGATTTCTATAGAAAAAAATGTTTCGCATAACGAGTAAGAGTCTGGAACGAATTAAACTCGTTATGAGAGGTTCCACTGTAAGATATTTTTGACAGCCGCTTGTTTGTTTTGAATTTGTCTGTTTACCAATGTCGTGTAACATGGCAACCAACATAATAGAGCGAATTTTCGAGTTGCCATATGAAATCCTTTATATAAAGTACAGATGTCTATGGTACGGATTAAATATTTTTATTAATAAAGAAAATTTGATCGGTGGTTGAAACGCTTATAGGCGGATCACGAAATCAGTGGTTCAACCATGGTTTGGCGGATTTTTATTAATAAGACTGATGTTTAAGTTCATCAATATTTCAGTCTTAGATTGATATTGCTTTATCTTTTCGCATCGCAATATGTATTTATTTATTGGAATTTTCTGAAAAATAAAATACGATTCTATAAATAAAATTCTTATTATTTGTAGGGATCAAAGGATTTTATATTAAAACGTAAATCGTTTGCTGGATAATAGGTACATACGTTCATATGTGGGTGTATAAGATTAAAATTATGAAAGTCAGGTTTATATATTAAGCTCGTACAGTCTTATTAATAAACGTGGATTAAATTTCTAGAAGGAGATGAACCACCGATCAGACAAAAAACGTATTGATAAACGTTGATCAGCGTGAACCTAGTTTAAAAGTGGTTGATCCGCCTCTCGAGGTGGTTTAAGTAAGGTGATTTAAGTAAGGTGATTTAAATCGGCGTCATCTGCCCGCCATGTTGGATTTTACGTCAGATGTTTGCTATGTGGGTTTACATGTACGTTTTGCAGTTATTTTACAATTTATCGGAGTTGGTTTGGGTTAAAAATACGCTTAAGTAGTATCCGAATGTGAATTTAATTCAATCAGTTGTTTTTCTTGTGATAATAGACACTTTTTTCGTGTGACAGAACACCAGTTTCTTAATTTGTTTTTTGATAGACGCATTTAATTGTTTCGTGACAGAGATACTTTTTTCCATGTTGTATGAAAGTTATATTGATTGATTCTGAATGAGAATTATTCCTGTACATCATTTGAATGTAAAAGGGAAAGCAGAAAATAAAATTTTACTGATGGTTAGTAATACATATTGTACGCAGTGTTATGTTATACCCATATCACTGATTGTGTGTCAGATTATGATTTATTTGATAAATAAATAAAATGTCATTCCATTATTACATTTGCTTTTCAATTATACAAACCTTCCTCATTATATTATTTTATATTTCTGTGTATTTGGGTACAAAATGTCAGATGAAAAAACCAATACAGTGGAACCTCTCATAACGAGTATTCGCATAACGAGCAAAAAAAAAGTGAAAAAGTTACTCCCATAAAAATGAATAATTATTTGTCATAAATTCATATTTTTATTTAGGTACGTTTTTTTTCCTAATCTAAATTGTATTTTAAGTTGTAACACTCTTTTATAAGTAATTTTATTTGAATAAACTTTAATAAAAAAGTTCTCCAAGAATACTTATTCTTTCGGCATGGAACGCATTATTGTATTTTACATTGATTTCTATAGAAAAAAATGTTTCGCATAACGAGTAAGAGTCTGGAACGAATTAAACTCGTTATGAGAGGTTCCACTGTAAGATAATTTTGACAGCCGCTTGTTTGTTTTGAATTTGTCTGTTTACCAGCGTCGTTTAACATGGCAACCAACATAATAGAGCGAATTTTCGAGTTGCCATATGAAATCCTTTATATAAAGTACAGATGTCTATGGTACGGATTAAATATTTTTATTAATAAAGAAAATTTGATCGGTGGTTCAAACGCTTATAGGCGGATCACGAAATCAGTGGTTCAACCATGGTTTGGCGGATTTTTATTAATAAGACTGTTAGTGTGTTACTGGAGGACATTTACAAAAGCTTAGGGACAAAGAATTAGTGGTTGTGTATTACAACTTACAAGATTGCTTTGACTTGAAGTTTAAATCGTGATCTATGGATCTTTACGAATGCTGTAGTAACACAGTACACAGTAATTTATTGAAAAAATATGTATACATTGAATACCTGCTACACATTCGTCTCGTAAACATAATTATAAAAAGAAATATAATTTTTCAGTAACGATGATATTATTATAAATTTCTTCTGTGATATTACTTTTAAGCTTAATGCCAGAGAGTAACTAAATTGGTAGAAATTTGCTCTCAGTGAAAGAAGTAAGAGGCCCGTTTACACCTTTAATTTCTAAAAATACTACTTACTAAATACTATACCATCACGGCATATCCCACAAGTGGGGTAACCAGCAATCAAGCTGCATATAATATACATGAAAGCTGTTCTCTCCGTGCCAATATAAAATCAAGACATTCAAGATGGGTGGCAAACATCATGGCTGAATTTAAGATGTAAAATGTAATTATTTTTGCGAACACGTACTGCCTTTTTCAGAACACTTAGCAACTTACTAAAAAGAGTAAAGAATAAAGTGAGAGACCAATTCTTTACCGGGTGTTTCTTTTGATCACTTTAATTATGCAAATAGCTTATTATGCACACTTATATAATTTTCTTGACAAAAAACACCTGCCTTTTACAGGACACTCGAAAAATAAAAACTAAAATCAAAGAAATATATATGTACATTTGTACATAAGAAAATAGTCTCTATAGTTCTATCATAGTACATAGTTCTAAAAATGTTCAAGACAAAAATGGCTAGTAAAAAAACTAATAGTTTTAATGCCAACAATTAAATAAATTTTCCTTAGATAGTAGATTAAGGTGGTTATTATACGTTTTGTTTGCTTTTTGCAAAATTTCAAATGAAAGTGTCGTGCCTTTACTGGGTGTTGTATTGTAAAAGCCGTGTCATGTTGCATCGGAATATCGTCCTACAAATTGCATTGTTTTCTTGTTTATGTCTTTATAATATCTCTGGATAATTTGGGTTAGGTTAGGTTATTCTTATCAATACGAGACATCTGACAATCTCCTTTGTAATAATAACAATACGTTATTCCAACCAAGAGTGGTGTGATATTGAATTTTAATCTCGCGTCTAATCTAGACTTAAGGCGCAGGATAACTACAGCTACACAATGCAGTCTTCAAAACCGGTCTCCTGTAGGTACATACTACAAAAATATATTTCACAACATTATATTGTATTGTGCTGCATTAATGCTAAAAAGAAAAAAAATATCTTGAAAATAAAACTTTATCGCGTTCTCTCTCAAAATATTCCTTCACGTAAAAAGTGAGATAGACAATTTTTTTAAATATTAATTTATTTTAATTTATTTTTTACTATCACGGCATATTCCACAAATAGGGTAGTCAGTAGATCAGTTGCATGTAATTAGCATGTAAGCCGTCCTATCCAAGCCAACAAAATATAAAAATATAACGACATTCAGGATGGGTGGCAAACCTCATCGCTGAATTAAGATGTAAAATATCTTTATTTTTACCAACAAAACGAATTTTTTGTTCCTATTGATCACTGAATTATGCTAATAGCTTTTTATCCACACTTGTATAATTTTCTTGATAAAAAATATCAGTGTCACATGCACATAAACAAAGTTTCTAACTCAAACCATTGAGTAGGTAAGTGACGATTACAAAAACATATTTTATTTGAAAATCACCTTACCAGATTTCGATTAGAAAAACTCCCGCTCAATGTAATAATATTTGTTGTCTCAAGACTAAAGGTGCGATATTGTATATTATTATATTTCCCTTTCGTAGCCAGCTGTCCCTGGAATCGTTTTAAAGATAGAACAATCAATTTCTGATGTGAATCATGACATGACACATCTTAATATCCCTTTTTATTATATTTTTGTATTGCTATTTATATGAATTTTCAACTTGATTGTCTTTTCGATTCATACGGAGCTTTTGTAGTTCTCCGCAAAGACATACGAAAGAAGACATCTTAATTTTAATGCAAGATAATGATTGAAATTAAGGTTTTGCTATATTAACTTTTGCATAGTTCTAATTATTGCACATGTCGACTGCCCAGTTCCATAGCTCAACACGTCGAAAGTTTTGAAATTTTTGATTTAACTGGTAATGCACACAATCAATGCCACTCTTCCAACTCCTTAAACAAAAAACTATAAAAAATACATGGTTCCCTTTATACACTAATATTGAGTTACAGAAAAAAGATTCATGTACATTCCTATTTTCAATTCCACAAATATATATTTCGAATTGTTTGACTATTGAACGGAACATAATGACAACTTATGTCTAACAGTGCTATTATTGTACATATAATTATATTTCACTTCCTGTTATGTCTTAAAAGCAAAACTCGAATAAACCAAAATAAACAAAATGGAGATATATGACCAAAATAACAAAAATAAATGACATTGCTACTTGTTGAGTTATGGAACTGAACAGTCGAATTATTACCCTCATAACACTGTATAAAATCATTATAGTTGCTATGTATGTGAAATCCACGAATCTATATGGAATTCGACTTATAGCCAATTGGCATGCCCAACCACGGTCGTTATAATATGAGATCATATCAGCTTTCCACCGTATTAGTTCTCATAAATAAAAGCTACATTGAAAAATGATTTCATTCTGAACATAACGCGTATGAAAGTGACATAGCTGGAATTTCTTAGTCAGTACGGTGGCTAACAAATTCCTGGAACAGTATGTATTTTCATTGTACACATTATACATTGGGTAGATAATAATTATGTACTTGTATTTGGGATTAAATTGTCTGAAATGAAAGTTAAAAAGTTACCCTTAAGTTAGTGTAATTTGCGCATGGTATAGTTCATCCTCTTCTGTTGGCGTAAAAATCAATCATTATAAATGCGTGGATGTTGGGTACACTTCAGGGATATCAAATCTTTTGATTTTTCAGAAGTTTTTATACACATTTGGTATCGTAAAAACTAAAATAAGCCCATGTACCTATATATTATGTGTGTACTCATATGTGCAAGATAAAATTGTTTTACATTCTATCGCTTTTGTGTTTGGCTGGATAAAATATCAAGTGCAATAGGTTCATTATATGGTCAATCGACATTATTTTATGGTAAAATCAATAAAATTGTTTTCACAATAAAGCCGGTTGCGCTGAGAAAAAATATCTCCAGATAATAAGCTCGTCAATCTGGTCATGTATTTTCCTTCATCAATAAAGTGTATTATTTATTTTAACGTAGTGGGTGTTGCAATATTTATACCTTAATGCAGTTAAATATCTGCTTATTGTAAAATAAGTCTGCTGGCTACCCCACTTTTGAGATAAGCCGTGATGGTATTAATATTATTTTAAAATAAAAAAAAGTGTGACATCCAAGAACAATGTGGCTAGACCACGTAGATGAAAATCTCAAGGATTGCCGCGTGTTGAGTGAGATAAATTAGCGTGCTTGTATGAGTGATTGGATTAATGTGGATGAATCAAAGAAGTATGTAAAGATAGATCAATATGGCTCAATATTCCTTTTCCTTGCCTCGCTGCCTTCTCTGCCTATGCTTTCTGAGATACAACGTGAGAGTATAGATAAATATAACAATATGAATTTGAAAGAACTGCGTAGAAACTCTATACGAGAAACTGTAAATGAAGGAATACTGTGAACAAAAATATGTCGTTTGTTTCATATCTCTGTTATGTTTTACTATATGCAAAACATTTTTGTTTATATATTATCAAAAAACCATGTGGCTGTTGACGAGCCCATTTCATTTACAGTAAAAAAACAAAACATATTTTTTATAAAAGTGAAGCTGTATAAACATATCATTGGAATAACGCACTCCCTTGTGTTATGTGATTTATTTTCAGATTTTTTGTAATTTTGTTTTTTGTCTGTCTCCCTATAAAGTAGGTATAGAAGCTACACATATTTTGTGTCTTATGGCTCATGACTGGTGGGTACCGTTATGGAGTGTGATTAATGCATTTAGTTGATATGGAAAATACACAAATGATTTAGATTTACGAGCTAAATGATTGTCGAAGCATCGTACTAACTGTATCATGTAAAATTTGAGATCCATTAGGTACTGAAGATTTTAATTTTCTTTGTACTATACTATACTATACCCTCACGCCGTGTCCCAAGTGGGGTAGGCAGAGAGAACGGAACGCCAAACAGATCTATCTTTACACACTTCCTTCGCTTCCTCCACATTCATACAGTTCCTCATACACGCACGTCGGTTCCTCTTACTCAACACGCGGCCGTCCTTGAGAATTTGGTCCACGTGATCAAGCCACGTGGTTCTCGGACGCCCGCGTTTCCTCACACCCTTTCTTTCAGATAAGTATATCCTCTTTGTCATTCTTTCCTCTTTCATTCGTTCCACATGACCAAACCATCTCAATTTATTTACACGCATTCTGTCCACAACAGTTTTCTTGCATCCGCTCATTCTTCTAATATCCTCATTCTTCACTCTATCACGCAGCGTTTTACCAACCATTCTTCTCAACGATCGCATCTCTACTGCATTTATTCCACTTTCGTCCTTCTTCAACCACGTCCATGTCTCGCTTGCATACGTAAGTGACGGTACCAGAATGGTATTGTGCACCAGCATTTTAGCCATGTTCGACACATTGTCATTGCTGACAATGGGTCGAAGTGCACCGTTTACTCTAGCACCGGCCACTTTCCTTCTTTCAATGTCCCTATAGCATCTTCCATCCCTCGTAAACATACTTCCCAAATATAGATAGGTACTCACTTACTTGCTCCAAACATTCGTCACCAACTTTAATCTCGCAAATCGTTTTTTCATTGTCTCTTTCAAAAAAAGAACTTTCGTCTTCATAACATTCATTTTCAAACCATTCAAATTGCAACTATCATACACACACGTAACAATCTCTTGTAAGTCCCTTTCACTCTCAGCCATTAACACCAAATCATCTGCCTTTCAATGCATTCACCCGAAACCCATTCAGCTCGACACCAACATCCATCTCTTTCACAGGTCGCATACAGTAGTCGAAGAATAGGTTGAACAGCCACGGAGACATGACACAACCTTGCTTCACTCCCTTGGTGAGGACAAACCACTCCGAGAGAGTGTTATTTACCCTCACGCAAGCGGAGCTTCCCACGTAAAGTGAAGATATTGCGCGGATCAACCGGCTGCTCACCCCATACTCCGACAACACGCGCCACAACCTTTCCCGGTCCACTCGATCATATGCTTTCTCCAGATCCACGAACGCACAAAAAAGCCTCTGGTGTTTACCCAGAAACTTTTCTATAACCATTCGCAGGGAGAAGATCTGATCGGTGCACCCTCTGCCATTCAAAAAAGCTCCTTGCGCATCCCATATCTTACACTCAGTTATCTTTCGTACTCTCTCAATCAAAATTCTACCATACAGTTTCCCTATTGAGCTCAGCAAGCTAATAGCCCGATAACTCCCGCATTCAAGTCTAGAGCCTTTCCCTTTGTACAGGGGGCAGATGATAGCCCTCCTCCAATCCTCTGGTGTAACACCTTCTCTCCAACAATCGTTGAAAAGCTCCAAACACCACGCGAGAGCCCCCGGTCCACCAGACTTGATGAGCTCAACGGCCACACAATCATACCCTACAGCCTTACCGCACTTCGCTTTTTTTAATGCATTCATAATCTCATTCATGTCTATCATATCGTTTTCATTCACACTGCTTTCACTGTTTGTATTTGTACCATCACATTCAAACAGATCTTCGAAATATTCCTTCCATCTCCGTAACACACATTCATCATTCACTAACACACATCCATCCTTGTCTTTTATCACTTTCATACTGTTCACACTTGAACCCGTCCTCTTTCGTTTCACTTCCTTCCAAAAAATCTTCATATTTTCACTCGCATACGTAGACAATTTCTTACATTCTTCATCTTCAAGCATTTTTTCTTCATTTTCACAACTTCACGCACTTCCTTCTTGCAATTTTCTTTGTCTTTATTTATAATTCACAATGTAAAAAGGCTTTTCATAGGCATCACACAGTAATTAAATTATTATACACCTTTCAAGTGCTAGGTATAAGCATCAATCTATATAAGACAGTTTTCTTTTTACATAATACAAATTATAGTGAAAATATTTACTATCACAACGTCGTCCAGTCTTAGTAATAAAGTTTTTATTGATTTTTACATTAATTCTTTAACTGCTATATACAGCGAGCTATTGATGAACTGAGAGAAGAAATGAAGAACTGGTCAGGAGTTTAAATAAATGGGCAGCAGAATAAACCAAGATGGACGTTCCAAATCGGAAATTGTGAGCAGAATAAACCAGGCAAGAATTGCCTTCAACAAAAAATCTAAAATATTGGAATCCCCAAATATTGATTTAAGCGTGAGGAAGAACCTTACTAAAGCCTTTATATGCACTGAGAAAAATACTAACGAAATTGAACAACGAATCATTGGTACGTACTATCAGATTAGGACCAGAGATAGTAAAAACGATTCCTTAGTACGAATCGATAATATTAACTTTTCGCAAACAAATCGTTGGTAACGTTTGTACTATTTCTGGTCCTAATCTGATAGTACGTAGGTACCAATGATTCGTTGTGAAATTTCGTTAGTATTTTTCTCAGTGTGGAGAATTTTGCTATATGGTTGTGAGACGTGGACCATCAGCAAGAGTGAAAGCGGACGGTTGGCGGCCTTTGAGATGTGGTGCTACAGACGCATGCTGAAGATCCATTGGTCGGAGCACGTCGAAAACGAAGAAGTGTTAACCAGGGTAGGCGAAAAAAGGCAACTCCTTAAGAGAATCAGCCAACAACGAGCTAACTGGATTGGCCACAACATCAGCCACCCAGGACTGCTCATCGCCATCGCGGAAGGTAGGACCGAAGGCATAAATGGCAGAGGCCGACCAAGAGACGCTTATATGGACCAACTGAAGAGGGACATGAACTGTGGCTCATACGTAGAGCTGAAGAGACTGTTTGAGAATAGGGATTGTAACCCATTATACATATATATGTATATGCCGATGATACACACAGGTCTGGAATGAATCTGAGATAAGCTTGATATAATAATACGTAGGTCGATATACCAGAATGTTGTGGTCTCTTATCTTTTGCGTGCAAATATATTGCTTGTATTTTTGTGACAAGTATGTGTCAAATTAGCAGGATTTAGTTTATTATAATTTTATTCGACTATTGTAGAAATGCATACATATATGTTTTTGTTATTTAAAATTTATGGATTTTAATTGTTCGCACATTTTGTTTTTGTCATTTAAATTATACTTGCTGACATTAAATGGCTTGAGTTTAATAATTATGTACTTAGTAGGTACATGCATATACTTGGCGTCATCATAATTGACATGTGTATAACTGCATAATATCAGTGTGGACAACCACATGTTTCACAAAGTATATGCATTTTAAAATGTAAATAATCCATTCTGTAATGTCTTCTGTTACTGTAGAGAAGTACCTACTTAGGCCATCATCTTGTATTCGTAGCATATTGTGTATGTATTTATTACAATAACATAGTGCAGCATGATATTACAAAGTTCAATCCTATGATTAATTGAACATCCCATAAATCTTTTTAGTCTTGTTGTTTCACACGCGACAAGTACTAATTTTAAGGGGAGTGATGTTGGAACTAAGACACAGTCAGAATGTACTACGAGTATTCAATCTTGTTGGCCCTTCCAAGAAACTTATTTATTTTAATCAAATGAAAACATTAAAACTGTCAAGCCACTTGATCGCGTTTCCCTTTCGTTGTTTTGATTTATATCGTGTTAATTAAATTTATACAATATTATTTCATTATGCAATTGTGTTACGGTAATAATTAAATTTTATAACATACAAGTGTAAAATATAATTGGATCGTAACTACCGTTTTATCTTCATAAAATTATGCATTCATATTTCACCATTATTAATTTATTTATAAGTTTTCTATAAAATATGAGGGACTCGTTATATTAACCGTTTTTTAAAATTTGTTGTAGATTGTGACTTACCTACGCAGAATTATTTTATATGTTATGTATATAATTATATTCCTAATATGTTTTTAGATTCAGGTTGGTAATAAACGTTTAACATATTTCAAATTATATTTTATTTAAATTATCAAAATACTACTTGACGGCCGGAGCCTAAACAAGGAAAAAAATAATTAAGCCTACATATTAAGTACTTATATGTATTGAGTTTTCCTGTTACAAAATGTATTTCATGAATGATTTCAAGTTCGTTTCCCCGTACAATTGGTATTATGTAACGTACCAATAATTTAATACACTGTATATGTTTATAAATATGTATACCATGAAAGTAAGTGAAATAATTAACCTAAATAGTATAAATATGAAAAACAATGCCCGTATCACATTACATCTAGAACTAATAAACAATGAAGTAGTAAGTGTATGTAGCCTCTTAGTTATAAGCATAATACAGTATTGCAGACGAGATATAATATATTTCTTTAAAACATGTTCAATATTTATGTAGCATTATCTGTCGTCTTACCAATTTATTAAAATACTTCCAACTCTAATACAATCTGTCCTTATTTTAATATTTGATATGTAAATATGTAAAGATTCTTATAATTTTTTGTATTCTTCAATTTCTTTATTCATGTCATATGTTAAGTATATATATATACATATAGACATGCGATAAGAAAAAGTCGATAGAATATAAAATAAAATATATACGCTTAATTGGGGGGTTTGCCTCATCAGATCAATATTATTCTTTTTCTTTTTATTTCATATATGTTTTGTCAATTTACTGTGTGTTTCTCTGTAAAATAAATAAATATATCGACTAAGGTAGTGATAAATTAATTTAAAAGTACGTATTTTATATCATGCGCACTAGTATAAGAATATTGTCTCGATTGATCTATAATTGAATCTTTATTCATGTGAGTATTTTACATATTATGATATTACGCAATATGAACCTACTCCCTATACGATTTTCTTTGAAAGAAGGACAAAAACTAAAAAGTTAAGACCACCTATCAAACACGGTATTTTATGATTTAATATTAATTTATATCAATAAGATTGTAGTAAATAGTGTACTATGTTGTGTTGAGAGATGTGCAAGTACATAGGTAGTTAGATTGTAGTGATGTCACAATCCTAAAAGCGTTCTGAGGTGACCGATGCCGCCTCCGTATAAATTATGTAATCCAATTTGTGTCAATCTTCAAAGGAGTTAGTTATGTGTTATTTATATAACATGACACTAGGAAGACATATTAATATTAGTTATATTTGATTCCTGCTTCCTATATCTTAAATTTGTTGTAGATTTATTGATTTTCTCACAGTGAACATTAATTTAATTAGTTTTTCCATTTATACGCTCTATTTTGATACTGAAATAAGCAGGAAGTCACTGAAGATACCAAAAATCAACCGCAGTACGTAAACGACTCTTCCGTAATGATTTCTACCGTTTTTATGTGATCAAATAATCTGTACGTGTAATTAATAATGCAAAAGTTTCTCTAGCAGGTGCGATTCGTATTTGTAAAAATAACAATCTCTTAAGTTTACGTGTTGACAATAAAAAAATTGTGATATTTGTTATGAACTTACATACGAATTGTATGAATACTGTTTTACAAAATGTATATCGATTGTCCAGTTCTATAATTCAACAAGTTTACTTAAGTTATGAATTACTAATTGACTATTTACTATATTTGACAATTTCATATACCACTTTGATTTCTCTTTGTAATGTTCTTGACCAAATTTTTAACTTATGAATTTTAACTAACTGACTTTTTACTATATTTGACAATTTTATACCACTTTGATTTGTCTTTGTAATGTCTTGACCAAATTTTTAACTTATGAATTTTAACTAACTGACTTTTTACTATATTTGACATTTTTATACCTTTGATTTCTCTTTGTAATGTCTTTACCAATTTTTTTTAACAATTTTGTATCTTTTTTTATAATTATAACATGATTAATGTTATATTGTCTGTAAAACTTTCGTTTCTTTAGTCTAATTGTTTTGTGTCTTTTTTGTAACAGATCTTTCCTTTGTTTACATGTTTTGTATGTATACAGAGGTTTAACATGTTAAAGACTTTGGCCGTAAATATTTGAAATAAAAAAAAAAAAAAAAAAAGTTAACTTTATTTAATTGGTAATACATAAAATCGACGTCACTCTTCCAATTCCACAAATATTTTTAATTGTTGAACGGAACAAAGACAGCGTATGTCTTTTAAAGTGCGATTATTGTATACTATATTTCACTTTCTGTTGTGTTTTTAAAGCATAATATACATAATTAATTATACCAAAAACGACCAAAATCACAAAAATAGTGATTTATTGAATATAATACATTTCTATTTGTCGAGTTATGGAACTAGATCGATCCAATTCTGAATTTACTAAATGAAAGTACTAATCAATAGTAACTCATATTTCCTTCTTTGCCATTGTTATCGAGATAAAGAATCATATTATTGTTATATCATACCACTTAACCTTTGTATATATTTTTCAAGTCCTACGAGTTAATGCTTTTGTATTGGATGATGAAATTTAATTGCTTGCATCTATGGTGGTATTGGATTATACAAATATAATAGACATACCTCCGGAGGCTAAATGTATTGATATTCAAATAAAGACAATACGGTAGCCAATACGTGTCAAGATACTACTTATGTCTTACCATGAAATAGATTTTAAATTATTTTCCTATCTTAATTTCGGGAGTTATTAGTTGAGTTACTTTTTACTGACGCAATTTTTTATGCATTTTTTTTATTTTGTTCTAATCTCTTCAGTTTTCAATATAAATTTTCTTGCTATTTTGTTCTTTAACTTTGTTGTGATATTATATTAACCTATTTCATTCGACTATTTGAGACCAATTAAAAATAAAAACTAAAATAATCTTTATTGTAAAATTAAGTAGTACAAATGGCGGGTTTATTGCCTGTAGGCAATTACCTTTCTCGGGATTTTATTTCTATGCATCATTTTTAAATCTTTTTTAAATATCATGAGTTTTCAATAAAAAAAAGTAAGAAATTCTCCTATGCAGCCAATGTTTTTTACTCGGATTTTGAAAAGTTAGTTGAAATAAATCGTACCTCCGCGATAAACTCACCCTCTGCATATTGATTGTGTGATTGTATTGAATTTAAATGTTTTTCTTTGTAAAGGAGGTTGTAATAATCAATGTACGGTAAAGAATAAATAAAAAAAGAATTTTATATTTGCCTAATTTAGTGAATTCGGTCGGGTTTTTGAATTTCGCTGACTCCCTTGCACTAACATTTGCGGCCCCTCCCTCTCGCTGTCTGCAATTTTCAAAATGGTACATACCTACATGGTTCTTGAAATATTTCATAATCTCTTCGAATTTGTTATGGAATGTTTTAGAGAAGTGCTTCATTCGAGAACTAAAATTTAATAATTCGTGAAAAAAGCCTGAAGTACGTAGATTCGAAACAAACGTACCTAAACATATACGTACACTTGACAATTCTATGCAGCATTTCCTTAGTTTAAGCAAGATAAACAGAATGTTTTTACCACGATAGCATACAAAACATGCCAACATTTTTGCTGTTTTGTCATCATTTTATTCCAATGACCTAACAGCATTCAAATTGGCATTGGTCCAATTATTGAATTATTAAGATGTATTATCACATAATACAAGGTATGTAAGATTACTTTTAAGAGGATGTAAAATTAATAACTGTTTGTCTTATACTAGACAAGAGACAATAGAAAAACACTGACGTTATACAAGTAGTAGGTAATATTATAATTAAATATACGTTGGTGACAGATTGGTAATGTCTTCTGTTGTAATTTTCTCGACAGAACGTCCCTCCCCAACAAATTACCACTTTGATCACAATGAAATCATTAGCGTACATCAAAACTATTTAACATAACACAAGATGTTTAAATATACTTCCATAATGACCATGTAATATAATAAGCATAACATTATAATATGTAACAATTTGTTCAAATCGTATTATCAGCACAATATGTTACATTATCTACTCGCAATAATAATAATAATTATCTGTCGTATTATTTTACTTGAGCAGTATAATTGTATTGCCGTGGATCAAATTTCAATTAAATTGCGTTACTAATGTATACTTTGTTTTCTCTATTATTTCTCAATGTTTCATAATGGATTTTTCTTTACAATATTCATGTATTGTATTCGATCGATCCTTACAAAAAGTCAGATAAATCTATTTTTAATTGAATAATCTCAATAATCTTTGTTAAGAATATTTCTAATATTTTTTACAAAACCAATCAAACAAAACGATTGGAGAAAAAAAAGCGGTTGCTTCTATGGTTTACATTAATTATCGTGACAGTGAGAATGGCGGGATTGGTGAACGTTGTTCATGCACTTTTAAGCGTTGATACGTCTTTTTTACTTCTTCCGATTATATTTTGCACAATGTTACATTGTGCAAACATGGTTCTCCAGTCAAGCTGTCTTAATTGGTTTTTCATAATGCAGCGATGAGGCTTGCCACCCATCATGCCGCGTCAAAGTGGGTGAAGGGCACAAAGAGGAGAGCGGAATGCAGGGTGGGAGTTTTGAATGTGAGAGGAGGGATGGTAAGAAAGACGGACGAAATTTTAGAGATGATGAATGATAAGTATTTGGATGTTTTGTGTGTCTGCGAAACGAAGAGGAAAGGGTGTGGTATTAAAGAAAGTGATGGAAGGATCGAGTTGTGGTCTGGTGTTCCAGATACACAACACGCATGTCAAGGTGTGGGTGCTTTTTTATCGGAAAGAATGAGCGAATGTATGAAAGGGTATGAATGTGTTAGTTCCAGGCTAATCTGGATCCGTTTCAAAGTGGGGATGACTAGGATCTTACTCATAGTTGGGTATGGTCCTGGGAACGATGCCATAGAGACGGAAAAGGAAGAGTTCTGGAATGGCGTGAGAAAGATTGCAGAAGATAAAAAAGAAAATGAAAGATTGATCTTGGCAGGTGATTTGAATGGATGGGTGGGTGTTAGGAGGAATGAACTTGAAAGTGTTTTGGGAATGAATGGAGACAGTAGAGTGAACGATAATGGCAAAAGAATAATTGACGTGTGCTTGGAGATGGACCTCTTTGTGGCGAATACCTTTTTCGCCCACAAGGAGATCCACATGTATACCTGGGAGAGAGGGAATGAAAGATCGATGATTGACCTCGTGTGTGTGGACTCTCGTCTCAGGAAGGCGACCACGGATACTAGAGTGTATCGAGGCGCTGAGCTGGAGACGGATCATTTTCTTGTCGTCTCAAGAATAAATCTATTCTCCGGTTGGCGTTCGAGAACACAAAAGTCCACGCCATCTATGAGATTGAGAGTCGAAAAACTGAAAGATGAGAGTGTAAAGAATGAATATGTAAAAACTGTGAATGAGAAGCTGAGTGCGAACGAAAAGAATGATCTAACAATGAATGAAAGGTGGGATGTCTTAAAAAGTGTGCTTGTAGGAAGTGCAAAAGAAACATGTGGTGAAGCTAAAGTTGGACGTAAGAAAGGCGATGCATGGTGGGATAATGATGTGAAAGAAGCTACAGATAAGAAGAAGAATGCTTGGAAAGACTTACTGAGTGTGAAACAGTGTGACACATGTGAAAAAGAGCGAAAGAAAGAAGTTTACAAGACATGCAAGAAGGAAGTGCGTGAAGTTGTGAAAATGAAGAAAAAAATGCTTGAAGATGAAGAATGTAAGAAATTGTCTACGTATGCGAGTGAAAATATGAAGATTTTTTGGAAGGAAGTAAAACGAAAGAGGACGGGTTCAAGTGTGAACAGTATGAAAGGGATAAAAGACAAGGATGGATGTGTGTTAGTGAATGATGAATGTGTGTTACGGAGATGGAAGGAATATTTCGAAGATCTGTTTGAATGTGATGGTACAAATGCAAATGAGTATGACGACAGTGAAAGCAGTGTGAATGAAAACGATATGATAGACATGAATGAGATTATGAATGCATTAAAAAGAGCGAAGTGCGGTAAAGCTGTAGGGTATGATTGTGTTGCCGTTGAGCTCATCAAGTCTGGTGGACCGGGGGTTCTCGCGTGGTGTTTGGAGCTTTTCAACGATTGTTGGAGAGAAGGTGTTACTCCAGAGGATTGGAGGAGGGCTATCATCTGCCCCCTGTACAAAGGGAAAGGCTCTAGACTTGAATGCGGGAGTTATCGGGCTATTAGCTTGCTGAGCTCAATAGGGAAACTGTATGGTAGAATTTTGATTGAGAGAGTACGAAAGATAACTGAGTGTAAGATTTGGGATGCGCAAGGAGCTTTTTTGAATGGCAGAGGGTGCACCGATCAGATCTTCTCCCTGCGAATGGTTACTGAGAAGTTTCTGGGTAAACACCAGAGGCTTTTTTGTGCGTTCGTGGATCTGGAGAAAGCATATGATCGAGTGGACCGTGAAAGGTTGTGGCGCGTGTTGTCGGAGTATGGGGTGAGCAGCCGGTTGATCCGCGCAATATCTTCACTTTACGTGGGAAGCTCCGCTTGCGTGAGGGTAAATAACACTCTCTCGGAGTGGTTTGTCCTCACCAAAGGAGTGAAGCAAGGTTGTGTCATGTCTCCGTGGCTGTTCAACCTATTCTTCGACTACTGTATGCGACCTGTGAAAGAGATGGATGTTGGTGTCGAGCTGAATGGGTTTCGGGTGAATGCATTGATGTACGCAGACGATTTGGTGTTAATGGCTGAGAGTGAAAGGGACTTACAAGAGATTGTTACGTGTGTGTATGATAGTTGCAATTTGAATGGTTTGAAAATGAATGTTATGAAGACGAAAGTTCTTGTTTTTGAAAGAGAGAATGAAAAAACGATTTGCGAGATTAAAGTTGGTGACGAATGTTTGGAGCAAGTAAGTGAGTATGTATATTTGGGAAGTATGTTTACGAGGGATGGAAGATGCGATGGGGACATTGAAAGAAGGAAAGTGGCCGGTGCTAGAGTAAACGGTGCACTTCGACCCATTGTCAGCAATGACAATGTGTCGAACATGGCTAAAATGCTGGTGCACAATACCATTCTGGTACCGTCACTTACGTATGCAAGCGAGACATGGACGTGGTTGAAGAAGGACGAAAGTGGAATAAATGCAGTAGAGATGCGATCGTTGAGAAGAATGGTTGGTAAAACGCTGCGTGATAGAGTGAAGAATGAGGATATTAGAAGAATGAGCGGATGCAAGAAGACTGTTGTGGACAGAATGCGCGTGAATAAACTACGGTGGTTTGGGCATGTTGAACGAATGAACGAGGTAAGAATGACAAAGAGGATATACTTATCTGAAAGAAAGGGTGTGAGGAAACGCGGGCGTCCGAGAACCACGTGGCTTGATCACGTGGATCAAATTCTAAAGGACGGCCGCGTGTTGAGTAAGAGGAACCGACGTGCGTGTATGAGGAACTGTATGAATGTGGAGGAAGCGAAGGAAGTGTGTAAAGATAGATCTGTTTGGCGTTCCGTTCTCTCTGCCTACCCCACTTGGGACATGGCGTGAGGGTATAGTATAGTATAGTATAGTCATAATCTTTGTTTACAAATTTATGTGCCTTCTTGATATAAAATTTACAAAAATGTTGCGATGAGAAATAAATATGTAATCTTATAACCGTTGTGTGTCTTGATTCCTTTAATATGTACATATTGATAATTGAATAGGATAGACTTTAGCGTTTGAATACTTGAATAATAATTTAGCAAACAGGTTTATTTTGCGCATGTTTACTTAGTACAGTTGGAAATCTTGAGTCCAGCCACCTTAAGTCGAGTGCTAAAATATAATATCCTAATATCCATTAAAGCGACTAGAGTATTATGGCGCCCATTGCATTTAATCTTATATGCTTCATTGCCGATAATAAGTGGTTGTCTCCAAAACCATAATGAAAATTATAACTATACCCTATACCCATTTCAAAGAAAGTGCAGACATCTCTTTAGTCACAATATTCATACAAATTGTTTTGTTCTTGTTTCATTTTATGGCAATGCACCCGCACTGGAGTGAATGATGTCTAGATTTCATAATAAAATGCTTTTCGAAAAACACAATATACGTCATCATTTTAACAGTATCATTTCAGAGTACATTTGAATTTCATTCGACACGTTAATATACCAAATTAATATTTTTACATACCTTTAGTCACAAATGTCACCATCAATTTGCTAACTAATGTTCTCAGTTATAGTTATTTATTTATTTTATATTTTCTACTTCCCACCAATTAATCCACCTGCAGTTTGTTTTCTTTCATTCAGGATGTTTGCTTTCATCTTTAGGATATTAGGATGGGGTCATTCCGTGTCAATTCAACACAATTTTGGGAGATTTTCAGATTTGATGTCTCATATTTTCATGATTTTTTTTACACAGCAATATATCATAGACTAGTGATAAAATACCAAATTTCAGTTATGTGGCACAGTTATTTTTGAAGTTATTAATTTTTGAAAATCACAATTTTTATGAAAAAATCTCATGTCTTGGCACCTTTGAAAGCCCATAGACTGTCAACCAGTGATGATATAAACCTGGGAGAGGTCTCGTTTTAAAGCTGTTGAATGAGGCTTTAATCTGATGTGGCACAGGATAGGGGTCACGGTTTAAAAAAAAATTAAATTTTAAAAATTATATTTTTCAAAAAATTACAATTTTAAAAATTTCACAAAATTGTCAAAAATAGTTTGTAATGTATTGATACATATACCAAAATTCTATTATGGGATCTCAATGGGATCAGGAGATACAGGGCTTCAGAAATACACGCATCGTAAAATACACGCAATTTGCAAACTGATATTTTATAGTACTTTGTTGATTTAAAATATTGTAGCCAATATACGGTGAAGAATAAAATAAATAAATATAAAGGCAGACCATCAATATGATGTTACCTATGTCATGCTGCTAATGCATTTATATTGTAGTTGTTTCATAGTTAATTTTATTTGTGTAAATCCAAATTTTCCAAACGGTCATTGAAATTTTTTGTCACAAGATGTGTCAGTGAGTGAAGTTAAAATTTATATTAGTATCTATTTATTTTTTATCTTCGTGTCATTCATGCTCCCAATTAATTTTAATAACACCGACTAAATTATTTCGCATCCTTTTACGAGTAGCATGTCTTTATAAAGCTTGTCGCTGTGTGATATTCATTAAGCAGAGTCACTCATATAGGGACAGGGGAAGAACATACATATATCGTGTATGTTACAATAATATGCTGTATCAGGTAGATTTGTCTAGGACAGAAAGTAAAATCACAATAACAATTGAAATTATGAATTAACTCATTCGTTCACAAATAGTATCATGCAGTTGTTGCCTTTAAGATATTTGCTCCAACATTGTATGAAACATTAAATGCAATCTGATTTATCTGATTTTCAAAGGTTGGTTAGAAAATAGTGACTAAGAAATATTCGAAAAACCAAGAATGGACAGAAATATAGAGTGGAAATACAGGACAGAGATTTCTGCTCCATAGTGAGAGCTGACGTCTGAGGGATCTGACAAGGCACTCGGAAGGAAGATAAGTAATATTGCCAAATTGTTTTCTATCGGCCACCTGCGTTCTACATAACTTCGTTTCAATTTTTTTAATGTGTTTCCTTATTTCATACTACATGTGTATAATATTAGATATCACAAAAGTTGCTAGAAATGACATACAGGGAAAAGTTTTGTTTACAAAATTATGTCGTTATATTTGATTTAAATTGATAAAAGAGTACCTCATGTAGCATATTAAACCTGTGTAATATTGGATTGTTTTGTGAAATAACAGTGAAAGTAATTTCATTTCTCCCCTATGCGTTACCTGCATCGTAAGTGTTTATTTTTGATGCTATTTTTATGAGCGGAGGAAGTTGGTGCCGTATTTCATATTTTCAGAGCTGTTTCATCTTTGAATCATTCGTTTCTCATAGTCCGTCATTTGTTTATTAAGTATGCAAACACCTTCCGTGATTGAAAAATGTGTGTAAGCTGGGCCCATCTTTCAGCGTATTGTCCGTTTTTCTTGGTATGATTGGATTTTAAAATTTAACAATTTTTGATACAATCACTACGTATATAATATTGATACTCGATCCATCTACTAGTTTCTTTGTTATTAAAATTCTGTAGTTTATTTTTAGTTTATTGCTCACGTTCTTGCTGTTTACGATACAAGCTGTACCTATTGGAAATTGTTGCTATTTAAATTTTGACATAGTTAATTCTAAAAAACTGTGTGGTCATACTGGTTTATGAACTCAATCTATTTATAGTTTCTTTTTTGTAAAAATTCTTCGTGGCATACATTTTCTATTCCTCTACTATATGATATGCCAATTATTGTATTATTTATTTATTCCTTATAAGCACAAAACAGACAATAACTGCACATATGAAGTACAGAAAAAGGCAAATCTTTCAGAGATCATCTATTATCCAACACCATAACACCATGCGCCACAGTTAATTAAATTAATAAAATTGTATCAAAATTTTAACAACTCGCCAACTAACTTACTTATACATCTAGTCCTGTCCACTTCTGAACATAAACTCATCCTATATCTCTACAGGCATCTCTGTGCTGGACTTTTTTCAAAGTCACCAGCGATTCTTCTGATGTTTTCAGACCATTGTCTTATGTGGTGTTCATACAAGGCGACATAAAGGCCTGACGAATTCGCTTGCATAAAAAGCAAAATCGGTCGGTCGTCCATTGATCGTGAAACGTGTTCACACAGTCTACCGACATAGATTCAATCTGTCAGATTTTGACGTTGTTTTCAAAATGGCGGACGTCGAGGTAGAGATCGTGGGGTGCTTATCATTAGTAGAGGATATAAGGCGCCTTGTAATAAAGGAAACAAACGCCGCAAACCAACAACAAAGATAACAACTGTCACCAATCGTGAAGCGGTTATAATTTTTTACCATAGATTTTAATAATAATAATTGCACAATAAGAAGCATACATAATTATCAAGTTATAAAACAATGTGGTACAAATGAATGATATTGTGCAATGGGCGAGTTTATTGCAGAAACGATATCTTCCAACTAGATACAGATGCCTGTATTCCTATCTATTCATGCGCGCATTGTTCCACAAACGAAAAAAGTTGAAAGGTGGTCAACTTGAGACGATATCGTTTTCACTGTTTTTTATCGTTTCATATTAAATTCAATTTGTTCACACGGTTCAAATGGCTGACGATATTTTGGTATCCTGGCGTTATTTGGCTCGTGAGAACACCACTTAAGATGTCATCTTCTACTTCTATCATTTTCACTCGGTCTCCACTCCACTGACCTTCTTTGTCTATATTTGATATTTTAATCTAGCATGTTGACCATGGCCATGACCATAACATCTCTGCCAATCTTTG
The DNA here is from genome assembly GCA_947579605.1 of Athripsodes cinereus. Lineage (NCBI taxonomy): Eukaryota > Metazoa > Arthropoda > Insecta > Trichoptera > Leptoceridae > Athripsodes > Athripsodes cinereus. The sequence goes on along the minus strand of OX388320.1, from coordinate 9,871,000 downwards.
GACGACGTTGATTTAAACAATTTATTCAGTTATAAAATACATTTTTTTTGCATTTATATAACCAAATTTAATACCTAGTTTAATAAAACCAAAATCATAGAACACTAGTCAAATGACTAAAGAATCGAATCAGTATCTAAGTACGACGATTTTTTAAATAGTGAAACATTTAAAGTTCTGTATATTATTTTATTCTGTATATTATTTTACATCTCTAGTCCCAATTTTATATTCTATGAAAACAATATAATGTGCAAACATTGTTATTATTTATGCAGCATGACATTGCACCTATTCCAGAGGAATTCTAAATGCTTTTAGCAATAAACAATGTCGTGGGAGATATTCTATAATAAATTCAGTTTGTTTTAACAGAACAAACCCTCAATTTATTGATGATTTCGAAACTATGTGACCTTCGTTATTATGCATTTATGTAAATTGTAGATGTATTATAATTATGTTTTCACATTATTTGCGTTTTGTATGTATTGATTGGCGCTCTCATTGCTATTTTTATCATGGATAATATGTGATACATGTGTACAATTATGCTATGTTGATAATATGGAATGTCTTCATTTTGGTGTACTCTGAATAAAATAGGTCTCCCACTTTTTCCTGCCATTTAGAGTGTTCTGTAAGAGGCAGGTTACATTTTCCTGCCAGTTAGAGTGTTCTATAAGAGGCAGGTTACATTTTCCTGCCAGTTAGAGTGTTCTATAAGAGGCAGGTTACATTTTCCTGCCAGTTAGAGTGTTCTATAAGAGGCAGGTTACATTTTCCTGCCAGTTAGAGTGTTCTGTAAGAGGCAGGTTACATTTTCCTGCCAGTTAGAGTGTTCTATAAGAGGCAGGTTACATTTTCCTGCCAGTTAGAGTGTTCTGTAAGAGGCAGGTTACATTTTCCTGCCAGTTAGAGTGTTCTATAAGAGGCAGGTTACATTTTCCTGCCAGTTAGAGTGTTCTATAAGAGGCAGGTTACATTTTCCTGCCAGTTAGAGTGTTCTATAAGAGGCAGGTTACATTTTCCTGCCAGTTAGAGTGTTCTATAAGAGGCAGGTTACATTTTCCTGCCAGTTAGAGTGTTCTATAAGAGGCAGGTTACATTTTCACTCACAAAACATCACATGTAAGATATTTAACATGTTCAATTCAGTGATGAAGTATAATACTCTTAATTTATAATGCCATTGAGGGACAGTTTGTATTTTGTCAAGAAGCTGTCCCGTTGGCTATCCCACTTTTAGGAGATGCCGTGATGTAGTAAAATGTAGTAGAATGCGCTCCTGCGATAAACTCGCCCATTGCACAAAATGATGTATTCAATAGTAATCATGTCGTGTTTTTTTTTCTTTGAAGGTATAGGTAAGCTACTATTTTTGTGCAATAAAGATTTTTATTATTATTATTAGTATGTATGATATTTAGATTATTTCGCAAAGCGTCAAAAGTTTGACAACATCAATAATGGTTTATTTTTTTTTTGTTTCAGGTAAGTTTCTTCTTCACATTCATCCAAAGATCTGCTCCACATTGTGCATCATTATTGTAACAGGAAGTTGTCTTTCATTTGTTAATTATAAGACTGATTTATAAATATGGCTTAGCATTTTATCTTTGACATCTCAAACGATGTGTATTATGTCATTATCTTTTCAGCAGTTTATAATAATAGATTATGTATTTAATAATCAAATCTAATTCCCTACGCATCAGTAGGAAATTTGTTATATTTTTGCAGGAAGCAATCAACTAAAAAAAAATAAGGAATGGGTTAATTATATACGAGTAATTTACATAAACTACTCGCAACACAGTAGATGGCTTAGTAAAAATAGAATAGAAATACTTTTATTGAATAAATTAAAACAAACATTATCTTCTACTACAGATTTTATAACGAAAGAGAAGTCTTTCGATTTCTTAGGCCATTATCAATCAATAATGGCAATAAAGATGTTTGTCTCTCGTTTCAAAATCTAGTGGAAGAAAATGCTTGTTTTAATTTATTGAATTATGTACTTATTGTGTTCTGTCTAACACAATACGAGTAGGTATATAAGAAATATTATACTTTGTTGCAATCAGTTAAATAATGCCGTTTTTATTGTTTGGTTATTTATACTGTGTATTAAAAAAAATACATTTATGAAATTCAAAATGCTTCCTCAAATATACCTAATATTAATTTCTTTCGGTGCTCAAATAGATTTTGTAAATAAACCGTGTAAACAAAAGTTGACAACTGGTTTTCATCTGAGTTTTACATCGTAAGATATTATTTATTCACTGGTTTTCATCTGAGTTTTACATCGTAAGATATTATTTATTCACTGGTTTTCATCTGAGTTTTACATCGTAAGATATTATTTATTCACTGGTTAATGTCTTTCAATAAGCGTTTAAGTTCACTTTATTTATTTCGTACGTTTTACATCGTAAGATATTATTTATTCACTGGTTTTCATCTGAGTTTTACATCGTAAGATATTATTTATTCACTGGTTAATGTCTTTCAATAAGCGTTTAAGTTCACTTTATTTATTTCGTACGTTTCAGTTGATCCAATGTAATAAACATAGATAGTATATTTTTTGGCAGCTGTCCAATAATTATGATGTGTATATAATTTTTAAATTATCTATTTTATAAGTTAGCCACAATATTTGTATTAATATTTTTCGATTAAATTCCAATAAATTATACAATTTCATTCTATTGATTAGATCGTTGTCTTAGGTTAGTATGCTTGGAAATACAGTAAGAGATGATTATTGACCGGTAAGAAAAATAAAATGAAGAAATGCAAATAGATAATATTATACTTTAAAAGCGAGTTAATGTGAACAATGTACACTATACACTAATTCATGCTAATGATGTCAATAAATCTCATAAACTTTTACATGTCTAATTTTCAAAGGATATCCTTTCTTTCTTCTTGGTACTTACAAATTGTATTTGCGCCCAACATTTTTGAATTTGATTCGTTTAATAAGAAAAATGAAGTCTAAGGCGGAGAATCGGGAAAAATGCGGCGGTTTGATAAAAAAAAAATCTACTGTGCTTCTATTGTTACCTAACTCTATTGGTGAGCACTGTGTAATATTTTATTAGGTACATTTATTTGATGAAAATGATATATCGCAAATCAAAGTCGGTAATGGACTCTCAAAATATTATTAGGTACCTATTATATTACTGCATGTAGCTTTACCATAATAATATTAATTTATTTAAGTGACATCTCATAGCTGTATTATTATTAATGTGGCAATAAAATGAAATGTTAATACATGTCGCATAACGTGATAACATTTCACATTTAATGATTACCGATTGTGCAATCTGCGCGGAGAAAATGTTCCTGATTTTGAGTTCAGACTTGCTTGCATATACCTATTGTGTTTTAGTAACTGGAAAATTTACGTAATTTGCTAAATACCAGTTATGATTTCATAATAGAGTATTATTTTAATACATACCTACTGCATTCAATACTTTCTGTAGGTAGATACTTAGTGTATAAAATAATGTAAGATGGAACTGTTAGAGCGCTTGTAGACGTCCGTTTTTTTCACCGGACGACGGACCGTCAATAAACGGCTATCCTTGTATACATATATTTTTTTTACCGGATTCATTCTGACATTTGATAGAAAAAATAAATTTACTTAATATTTATCTTTGGAGAAAGGGAAATCATGTTTTCTGAAGAACACAAATCGAACACTTGAATGCCTCCATTTCATTGTATAAGTTTTTTTAAGTTCTTACTCGGCAAATTTCATTTTTTTTTGTATCGAATTGAATGCTTTTGATTTATGTCAAATGATTTGATACGATATTTGTATAATATTATTAATTCAGTATCTCATTATGCGGTATTATTTAGACGCTACAAAGTAATACAAAACGTTCATTTTACTTTTCCATGAGACGTTTATCATTTATTTTAATATATTCGTATATTTTTGCAAGGATCTTAAATCCAGTTTCTGCTGCATTATATGAATATCGTTTATATTGTACTGTACGAAGGTGAAATGTTGCAACTCGTGTTTATTTGATAGGCGAGGCTTGTTCCTGTATTCAGTAGCTTGCATCGGCGATCACCCGCAGGGTCGGTGGCAGGTGTTATAATATTCGCAGCCCGGTTATTGGGATTCTCCGTAAACGCCAGGTAAACAGCAGATAAAAAAACACTCCCGATACTATCAAAATATAAATCACAATACTATCCATGTATATCTTCACATTTTTTTTGCTTTGTTTTGATAGTATAAATGACTTTATTAAATTTAGTACATTGTATTTTATGTATTTTTAAATTGATGTTTTTTTATTGTGTTTATTTTGTATACAATAATAAAAAATCATTAATAAGTTGTCCCCTTTATGATAGATGCCGTGATAATATAGATGGATAGAGATAGATTTATTATTTTAAACATAGGATATTTAAAGCAGCATAGCTTTTCTTTATTTACACAAAGCACCAGGATATGGAGCATACAGTGATATAATATTATGTATTAGTAAGTTAGTAGTACACGTTTTTAAGTAATTCACTTATCATTTCTAAAATTTACAGGAAAAGATATTTCACATCTTGAATTTGGCGATGTGGGCATTGAAAAACATTATTAAACTACCTTATTTTCAATTAATAGATATGTATCGCAAATGTTTGCGCATTGAATACATTTGCTTATCATGATAACAATATGTTCTAACCTATCGGAAGTAGATACATGTAATCATTGTTCCCGCCATCTCGTGCAGCTTATCGTCTGCATACAAAGTGCAGTCTGTTTAAATAAAGCTCTTATGATTGGCTTCATTGGTTTCGTATAATAGTCTTACTAAGGTGCCTACCTACCTACTAGAAACCAGTAAACTTACTAACCAACAAGCTGGGTGCTTCTCATAATCGTGACTTCCTTTTTAGAGAACGGCGACGCCACGCGCATCTTAATACGAAATGAAGATAATAATACATTATAGGATGGTAGGTATTGTAATTAATAACGTGGGGATATTGCTACTTGAATGTTTCTATAAATCTCATTATATTAGCGTGTTAATACTTTTTATAACTTATCATCACGTCATATCTACCACGTCTGCTATAAATGTCCTTGTGTTGATGTTATATGAAATTTATCATAATACCTAGGTACTGTGTATCTGTATAATATGTACGTACATACAGGCACTTTTTTGATTTTTTCATATAATTATGTTATTCATACTTTTTCATATATTCAATGTACAGTAAAGAATGAATGAATATTTTTTTTTTATTATTATTATTTCATTTATAAATACACAGTAAACGTTTATATTACAATAACAAAATAATATTACACATAGTAAAATGCTCCCTCCATAAGCAACCAAATGCTTGTGCGGAGCGAAATATGTGCTTATTTACCATAAAATTTATAAGGTGTGTATTTTTTTATTTTTGCATAAAGCAAAATGAAAAGTACGAGTAATTAATAAAAAGACGACGATTTTAGTGCAACACAACGTTTCATCTCATCACTAGTTAATCTATTCTCTGAATTCGCCAGATGGCTTTAAATATTGTATTCAATTCATATGCGTATTTTAGGTTGTTCAAATAACTTGGTTATCATTATCAGTTCCTACACCAAGTAATTTTGCTAATACACACTAATTTATTGTAATGCTTATAATATTATGTTAATGCAAATACATAAAACTGTGCTCCTTAGTAACTGAATCTTCGAAAATCAGTTTAAATTACGCATTTATGTGTAAAACACGCAAAGATTTGTGAGGGGTGGTGATATAATTATTGCAATTATGACGTTATTAAATAATTTTATGATATAATCAGAAAAAGAACATCTGGTAAACGACGGGAAACTCCTCTGTTCTAACCCGCCCTGTGTTTACTCTATTGGACGTGGTTGCATTTACAAGATATTATTGATAATCTCAGTACCTACTGCCAGTCGAAAATAGTATCCACGTACATTATTAGGGAGAACTAATAGTCCATCGAAGTGATTGAAGGAAAGAAATACGTCTTTACTAAAAAAATCTCATCTTGGAAAATTCAGTCTCTGGACATTTGATGGTTGATAGAAAGCGTTAGTATTCTGTTGACAATAAAAGAAATCTAAATCAAGACTTCTAGAAATATATTCCCTTTGAACAATGATCTTTACAAACCATAAAAAAGCTTTCAACTTTGTAAATATTGTAGATTAACATGTTATTCTGAACATTAACGTGTAATGTTAGTAGTAGTTTCAGAATTTTGTTTGTAATGATGGACGTCTCCACTGAAACCGTGGCAACGATCATATTTTTTAAATATATGTATATAACAATTAACATAGTTACTAAAATAACCAAGTTTGGATCGTATTTGATATACTGTATTGTGAATGCCTCAAACATTAATGTCGAGAAAGGGAAAATATATTTATTCAATGTTTATCATGTCCAGCTTAATATCTTTCTAGTACTAGTTTAATACCTACTGCAATATGAATTATGAGCATTGGATAAAGAAATCCATAGGGTATCATGAAGTTCCACATGGGGCTTGAGGTATTACATGCATTTGCTGTGCATGGGCATGCAGCATGCTCCAGCTATTATTACATGCCATTACTAATAGGAATTATTACTCCCTCCGGGTCTGAAACTAAATGGTATTTATTATTACTATGTCTTATTCCTGTCATGTTTCATAATTTACAATAAAAAGGAAAAGATCAATGTGTTTAATATTGTAAAACTATCACAGATTTATCTTTATTATGCTTATATAACATTACGAGTCTTAAGACTTATTGCTGGGGAACCTGGTCATTACGCAATAATAAATAATTTATTAATAAAAAAAAAACTGCTGACTTTATTAATTTTGCGAGCCGGCTTTCAAGAGTTTCCGCTCTCATATTCAGGCAAAAGTAAAGTGTCTTTTGCAAAAGTATCTGTACTTTTGCTTGACGATGGGAGCGGAAACACTTTAAAGTCGGCTCTCAATGAAGCAAAATTAATGAAGTCAACAGTGGAATAACTGTATATCTTGTTTTATAAATAATTTATTAAAATGAACTTACACCAATTACCGTCGGTCGATAAATTTAAATTTAGCAATTATAATTGTTCTTCTATCGGTCTTCGACTTTTGTGGATTATTTTCGAAACTATCCATCGAAGATGACTTATTTTAATTTATAGTCAACGTAATAATTTTATTATTTATGTGTGGGCACAATTAATGCCGAATTTAAATAGATAAAAATCAATTACAACTTAATACATTTTATTGTTTGTATACACCCGTGCATCTAATCAATTCAATATTGTTACTGTGGCGCCACTATCATATTAAGTAACTTTATTCACCTCAAACAACAGGTGGATTTAAACACTCATTGTGAATTTTTAATTAGGTAGCTTTGATTAATTTCTTTCACTGTTACGTTTGACCAATGGTACTGAAACGTACGTCTATTTGAGTTGAAATAACGATGGTTGTTATTCACTTTGAAATTTTATACTTCTTTTAAGCGTAGGCTGCTAATCAGAACCAAAATATTATACTTTTTTATTTAATCCAAAATATCTGAAAGTACCTATAATTGGCGTTAGGAAAAGTACACATTCTGTAAAACAATTTAACCATTTGGATGCCAAAAAATTCATGTGTACTGCTTCAAAAATGCCATCGAAAATATGTTTCTTTTTTAAAAACAGTGACATTTCCAAAAAATACTCAAATTTCATGAAAAATTCATCGACTTTGTTGATTTCTTCGGTGTTTTGTAGAGGAATATTAAACTTATCTAAATAAAACTAGATTATAAGAATAAACACTTTATTTTATTGTGAAAAACAAATAGATAAATGAAAAACGGAAAAATAATCAACTACATATTATGTTTTCCCGCACAACCTGCGTGAATACCCTTCTTACAATATGCTCAAATTCTTGATAATCTTCGCAGCCCGGCCCAGTATGTTATCGTTTGTGCTACTCTCAATAGAACTACTGGAGTAGTTAGTTATCAAAATCGTCGTTTCCGTTATTAGACATTTCTGACGACTCACTTCGCGACATAATAATCATAAAATTTTCAAAAAAACGAAATAAAGACGAAGAAATCTAATTAAGATATGTTTTTACAACTATTATGCATGAAATAAGATAATATTCACGAATTGTAGCATGACACTTACGACGCCCACGCAGATTGAACTCCGATTATCGCGATCGACGAAATCGACGATTGGCAATCTTCGCAAGATTACAAATCGATGATTGGCACTCAAACGGTTAATAAAATCATGCAATGACAAACGGTAACAGATATATTCCTTTCAAATATTTTTTCATTGTGTATAAAATTTAATTTGGTGTCTTACGAATCCACGATGAATGCGATAAAATTATATAACACTCCAATATGATAATACGATCGTAAAAGATTCGTAAATGGTGTTAAATAATGCAATTTCATGCATGTTTAGTGAACATTACACCTTAAATCTACATTATTATATTAAACAAGTCTGGGCAAGCTATAAGAGTTAAATATTTATGTATTCTTTACTGTACATTGATTACAAGCAATTTTACAGATATCAATCAGTAAGTGTGTTTGGGTTTTCAGATATCAACTTTTCATAGAAATACAATTATTTTCAACTCAAGCAATATATAAAAAAATAGAAATAGGTATAGTAAAAAAAATAAAAAATAAGAAAAGGACTAAGAATACAGATGACAAATTTTGAGTGAGGATGTAGTCTTTGACGATATATCCTTGATGATGGCCACAACATATAAACCGAAACGTTAAATGGAAATCCAACTCATGCGGCTGCATAACCGAAGTAGAAGAATATATTGTTACATCCTATTTAATTTAGCCGTTTGGTGTGAATCTTTTATAAGCTATAATAATTTGGAATGTTTGGCATTCCAATGACACGGGAGCGATGACCATCTGCGAATGTTAATTATTCAAAAATTTATTCAATATGGAAATAATAAAATACAAATTTCTAGTATTGTATGTCCATATCATTACGGCATGTCCCACGACTGGGGTGATCGCTGGACTAACCGTATGCAAAAAATGCATCCTTTCTATACCATAAAAAAATAACGACGTGCAGGATGGATGGAGTAAGTCATCTACGTGAAGATGTTAAATGTTTCATACGTGTTGTTTAACGCCTTTACAGGATACTCGAAGGCTTAGGGTGGGATACTTGATTTATTATTTTTAACTAACAAATTTTACATAAAAGTCCTTACTAACAAACCCATATAAGTACATTCATGAAATAAAATGTCATTATTGCACAAAGTAAAGCTTGTTTTAATGTTTGCAAATGCTATGGTATGATGACGTCCTACAGGTTTAGCACCAATAGGTATATTCCAGAATATGGAATAAACTTCGGACTATATTGGTCGATATTATTATGTATTATTATCGGTTATCGGCATCGCTTCAACAGCCTCTTTAGATAGTCGCGCTTACTGTTGGTCACTTGACCTCCACAAGGTCGCCAACTATGCAGGTGCAGCCTATGGTATTTACTGAATCACTCAAACTTTCAACTCCAACACATATTATTAATAAATTGTACGTCTTGGCCACCTTTGTACAGATTAAAACTTTTATTGACAGATAACTATCTTGTGATCAAAATTAGTTCGGTCCTATTTCGTGGAATAATCAGTTACCTATTTTCTAATCATTTTAGAATTTAATGCCTATTTTTCACACAAAAGTATAAATTCTTCACTTCACTATTAAAAAGATATATCTGGGTTTTTGTTATAAACCCAAATACAACCTTATACACCTTTCACAGTAAGCTACTAAAAGCTTGTGTCGTGAAAGGGGAGTTTGCCGACACCTGGTATCGAACCACGGACCCCATGTTCACGAGGCCGAGACTCTACCTCCAGGCTACCGACGAACTCAAATTTATTTAATGAATATCCAGTGCATTATCCGTATCCAATTAACAGGAAGGTCGTCTTAATTTTGTTATAAAAAAAGACATTCAGGACGGGTGACGCACCTCATCAATAATTATTATTCTTTATAACTTTTAAAAAGCGAATATTTTCTTTTTAAGTGGTTGTTTACTTTCCTTAGCTGTTGTCAAAAACTATTCATAGAATGTTTGGATTCTTCATTATCTTAAAGAAATTCATCACTCACTATGTCCATTCGGCCTGGACATTTTCCTAATAAACATTAATGATTCTTTTGCGTGTAAGTTCTTATTTAAAAATTTGAGAATATTTGTTATCTAAATTGGCAAAACTTAATGGTAATGTGGGCATTTTGGGAGTATCTGAGGTTAAATTATTATGCCATAAAAGCAACATCGCTTGTACCTTGTTGTTCAGATATTATTTACGATTTGAAGCCATAACAATAATAATCTTGTGTGGGTTGCATATGTATCGTAAAAAATACATAACAACCCTCCAGTTTCATAAACTAGCAACTCGATATCTTAAAGTTTTGAAGCAGTGTGGCGGTCTATGGAAAACTCAAAATAAATACATATGTGCGTCTTAAAGATATCGTTTGTGGAATTGAGAGAATATCTCTTTCTAGATGTAATTATATTAAAGCAAACATTTAGAATTATTTTTTTTTATTTGTGAGCTTTTTTATAGAACTAAATCGTCGCTTACATCTCCACTCTCTTATGCCTTCCGGGATAAGTTGAGAGAATCCAGTGCTCCAAAACTTAGCTAACAAGCACCAGGACGCACCATTTCTGTCTTCGATTTTCACACATGCTTTCCTATTATGATATTATATGTGCTATTGTTTTTTTTTCATCCAGCCTTTGTTGTCCATTCATTTATCCTGTTGATTATGAAATTCGAATTTTTTGGAATTATGATCTTGTTGATTTTTTAACGTAGGTACCTATGCTTGTAGCTTCTGTCTACCTGGAAAACACACCCGTGCTCCAAACAAATTAATAATTTTTAAAATGAAACAAAATATATAGTTATTCCACTATTGACTTTATTTATTTTTGCGAGCCGGCTTTCAAGAGCTTCCGCTCTCATCGTCAGGCAAAATAACTATATATTTTGTTTCATTTCAAAAATTATTAATATGAACTTCCACCAAGAACCGTCGGTCGGTAAATTAAACTTTACCAAACAAATTAGTTTCAATACTTGGGTTCTGTTATGTCATCAAAGGGTAGTGTGGATGAGGGTGTAGAAAGCAGAGTAAATGGAGCTTCCTCTTCGGTGTGCTTTGTGACAAGAAAATCCTAATTGAAATAAATTGACAGGTCTATAAAACAACAACTGTTCGACCAACTATGACGTACTCTTACGCCTCCAAGTGTTGGGCGGTGACACAAAAATGAGAGTAAAACTTACATCCTGGTGTGATGGATCGGCGGAATGACGATATTGGTTAGGGTGAAAAATGTTCATGTGCTCGGAAAATTCTGGGTGACCCTATTGAAAGACAAACTGACTGAAAATCGCTTGCAATGGTACATTCATATTATGAGGCACCCTGAGAGTATTTTAAAGACTTCTCTGGATGTAGAGAAACAACCTAGAAGACCAGGCAGACCTTTGGCAACCTGGTTGTCCACAATAAAAAGAGACTTGAGAGCAGCGGAACTTGATTCAGCACAGGTGCAGGAAGGGAGTACTATGGAGGATGAGGGTCAGGGTGGCCGACCCCAGACGATAAGAACGCAAGGTCAGGAGAAAGAAGATGAACATTTTAAATATCATTGAATTTAGAACATAAAGCGGTTGCGCAGTACCTACTTATGAATTTAATGCTTACGCATTTTTAAAAGCTCGTAAATATTAAACTTATAAAAGTTCAATTTTATATAGTTCACCGCCATCTATGTGCAGGAGCTCAAAGTTTTTTTTCTACTGGTGCTTTATTCGCTTAGTATAGAGTCGACACATTGCATCCATCTCTTTCGGAAAACCGATTCTCATCGTTACCTGCTTCATAGTAGTAGTAAACACAATGCCCCCCATCTGTATAAGTTGGCACTTCTTCAGTGGAGACAAAATGTCCAGACCCGGATTTTTTCGTTCTGGCTTAATACCTCATCTCTTTTCGCGCAATATCATTGAATTGTAAGGCACAGTGATTTTGATCGGTTGACTGGTATCAGTGATGTTGAGTGAAACAGAAAGTTTTATTTTGTCTTTTGTGATGACTATTCAGCCGAATACATGCCGAATACATTTTAAAGAATGAGATGTGAATACTTTTTCATAAAGCGTTGTCTTTTTCCATTAACCGAAAGCTTTTGAACACTTCGCAAAGGTAACAACAAAATTCAAAATACATGCATTGAAATACAAAAACAGATGCTCGGGTGTGCGTCGGCGGTGTGTTGCTGAGCTATTTGTGATTGAATTGTGTGTTTTTTGTATTTTTCGTCTGTTTTCCAGTTTAAATTTAATTTAAATATTTCTCATTACTATTTTGTATTTTTCATGAAAGAGTTAAAAACAGCATTATAAAACAAAATATTATTATCTTTGACGATATTTTAGTAGTATTTAAATTTGGAACAAACTTTAGTGAGTTTCGAAATTGTGAGTGTTATTCGTTCTGCATGTGCAGTTTGTAAATAATCATATTATTTATTAGTGTATAGTAGTAATTAAAGGTTTATCTATATTTTTTATTTCAGTAAATGCAGAAAATTTCTTTAAAAAAGTGAAAAATACTAAGGATGGTTCATATTAGGACAATATTTCGCTTAAATTATTTACTACATTTCGTGCATTGAACATAATTTTGTGATTTGAATTGTATTTTTAATTTGAAATTTAAATTTTGACATTTAAGAGTAGTCCGAATAACCGGAAGTGGTCCAGGGTAGAAGTTAGTTGTATCCCGCGCATGCCTAGGGATGCTGTGCTCATCACCACCCTCATAATTTTTTCGTCCAGACATCAGTTTCCAAAAATAGTATCTTGGGTTTAGACGTATGTCTGATTTTCTGACAATTTGTCCAAAATACATCCATTTAATTAACAATTATCTTATTGTTCAATGTTTTCGATGATTTTTGTGTGGTATGTTTACATTGATCTGTGTATTCAACGTTCTTCACATTTACATTGGGATTTAATGGAATTTTTATTCATCTCCCTTCGCATTATTTTTTTTGTCTGTATTACAATGGATTTATATTGTTCCTTTGACTAGGGTCTGGTTCCAATGGTTTCGGATTCAATGTCTGTTATTTAGTGAATTGATGTTATCTTTGATTTGAAAATTCTATCTTCAACTTATAATTCTCATTTTTTATTTGATAGTTTGAATTTTGTTAGACCTACCCTAGGTCATGATCTTTTATATTGTCAGTATGTATAATCTAGTGTACCTTTTTATCTATTAGTGTACCTATTACGAATATTTAAGATTTTAGATATATTCTTTGTTGAAAATATAATATATTTATGATCTGTTTAAAAAAATAATATCATATTTGTTCACCTTTGAATATTACACATTCTTAATTCTATTGATGGTTTGTATTCTTTGCCGGTCAGTGGGGTTTTCAATGTTATTTTACCTAAATACCAAGACAATGGATTTTTAATATACTTAACATATTTATATTTTTATTCTGGGTTTGCTTATTCGGATCATGATAATCTGAAGTCACATTAGTGTTGTATAAATAATGCATTAGAGTATTTTTTGGTCATTGAATTATTTTTGGCACTTATCAAACATTGTCATTTCTGGACAATTAGTCTATTTTTGGAACGCTTAATATGTGCTTTGAAAATATTTGTATACAATTTTCTCTATTCTATTTGTATGCCTTTGTTGTTTTTTAGCAATTTGAAAACTGCTTAAACATAATTATGCGAATCATATGAGACAAACTAAATAAAACATGATTTCTATTGTGTCATAAAGTGATGGATTTTGTAAATAGTGTTTAAATTTGGAATAGTGACGCGAAAAAAGTTTGAACCATGTTTCAGTGTATAATTCAGCCTCGAAATGGCTGGATTCACTCTCCATCGCCAGATATGAAAGATGTTTTTCCAGGTGAGATTTATTAATTTTTAATATTTTTGTGATTACGCATTAATTGTTTTTACAGATTTATATTGAAGCTGTCAAGTGGTGATTTTTCAATATTAGATGGATGTAATTTTAGTGTTGTGATTTTATTTATAGCATCGGCTAGGTCTATTTTCGTGTTGCTGAACAAATACGCCTCAATTGACTACATATGTAAGTATAAATTTAGTATATAGCCAGGTAACAATTCGTACAAATATAATTATGTTGCACATCAGTGATTCCAATACAATAAATATATGAACCGTCTATTATTTTGTACATTGTATATCTACGTATTAATGAACTATTTGTATTATTTCTAAAACAATGTTAATATTTTGCTTCCAAATCAGTATGTACACTCACACACAATATAATATGTTGATTCAATGCATTTGTTTTCTATTTAAATATTTATTGTTTCCTCCATCTACTCATCTTGTCACTGGTAGGGTGATTTGAATGTATTAAAATTTATTATCCAATAGTTTTTTTGTTTGTACTGCATGCGGATAAGAGGCTACTGTTGTTTTCATGTAATTTGTGAGATATTTTTCTAACGCTGTCTGTTTTACTTTATTTATTTTATAAATCCGTGGATTTGTGATGTCCATGTTCTATGCATTTCTGTGAGTAATGAATAGGAATATTTCAAAATTTTAAGATTTTCAGTAATTTAAATTTGGGTAATTTGTATTCTTTTTTTAATATCGTTGTCGATATTATCTCTGTGAATTTTGTTTATATCTGATTTTTCTGAATATTGAAACATTTAATCATACAATTTCGAGGCAATTTGAGATGAAATTATAGTATCTAAATACATAAACGAGACTTGATGTACTTTTATGATACTGTAATTCCATTGACATGCTGTCTTGAGTCTTGATACTTTCATGACCAAAATCTTAACGCACAATCTGACAGCCCAGTCCCTTATTTGGTTACATACCACCAACCACAATAATAATAATAAATTGTTTTATTGTAACTGTCAGTTTATTAAGGCAGTTTTTATACTCACTCTATCTCTATTTAAGTATTTAGAATGTCGGTCTTCCGCATTCAATTGTCAATGTAATTTTACAAATGCAATGTGAAACCGGTTTCTTAAAAACCGTATTACATTGTGCAGTTCGCAGTCGTGATCACAGCAAATCATACTTTTGAACACTTTTATGTTCTCAATGTTTATTGCTGATGATTTGAATTGAGAACATTTGAATATTTATTTTATTGCTCTTAATTCACACCACCGTTAGTTTCTTCGATTCTTTATTTTACAGCATTATATTTTTGCTATCTAAGCCAAACTTTGCAGTAATATGTTTCACTACACTTTCATATTGTGCAGCTAATAGATACTTTGTAGATCATTACCTCTACCGATTATCATCTCTGTTATTAGATCATGTAGGTATAGTTATTTAGTTGTCGCGTTTTCGAATTCGTGTCATTATCACGATGCGTAGATGTTTCCTGAAGTTAAATGGGAAAATGATTTGATATAAACTTTATCTTGTATTGCGTGCGATTATAATGTATTATTTGATAAATAATATTGCACCACACTTACACATTCTACATACAATACTCGATGTGATGATAATGTATTAGTACTTTGTAGGATATTACAAACACTTTGTTTGAAATGAGTGACATGTTATTCTGATAAGTTTATTACACGTACCAACTGTATCAATTCTGATGTCCGGTTGTATAACTGATTCGTTTGTCGACTCTTCGTGTATCTCCATGTATAATTTGATTGTTTCATTTTATTTATCTTTATTGAATAATACGTCTTGTTTGACCCATATTGTTGGTTATAGCTTATCTGCAGAGAGACTTGGAAAATTGACCCGTACTCGTACATTGACTTATTCATTCAAATCAATACTCCCAAATACCGCATTCATTAGACACTTATTTTATTAGTTTGAATATTTATTTATTTTTGATAACAGTTTACTGTTCATAAATGGCATGATGTGCGATTTCTGTACATCGCTAATGTATTTTATAACCTGGTTTCTACACGAATTTCTAGTTAGCTTTTTCTTGATGTCGGTATATTTTACGTGGTTACACTCGGGAAACCATTATTTTATACTATTCAATAAAGCGTTATTAACTTATTATTACTATGTATTATTTGACTAAGACACGAACCGGAAACACTCTATTTTGAGTTGTCATTATTTGAAATATAAAAATAAATGATATTGTTATGATATGATTATTGAGATTGTAGCTTTGCGACGCGCAATTTTTACATGATTATGGTTTAATAATCTCGTTCAAGGACAACATTTCAACTCTTATTAAATTCACTACCGCATGATTCAAATATTTTAGATTTTGTGTTTATTGTGTAGATACTAAAATGTTCTTATACTACCATGTACATATGTATACTATATATACCTACTTATGGGTAGTACAAAGCTACTAAATTAACGTATAATTTTAAGGTATACAGTGTTAATAGTATAATTATATAATGATACGGTTTATACCTGCAAAAAAATTAATTTATGCACGTTTTAAAGTTTTGCCTTGTTTGTTTATTTACCTTCATGAAAAAGCACTTGAAATCAAGTGATTATGAGTTTTTCTATATTGTAGTTTTTAGTTCAGACACGGTAGAATAATATTTTTTAAGGCTTTCACTTGTCCCTATAACTTATTTTTTTTACAAATTCGCAACGCCAATTTGTAAACTAGCTATGAATATTAAAACATGAATGTATGTATTTCAACCGGCTATCGCAGAGTAATTCCCCCCTATTTGCTTTTTTTCTACAATGTAACTACTCTATTGCTATTGTGTTAAACAATAAGGTCTGGATATGTAATTACACACATCCGTCTTTACTTGCTATCTACGTTTGGCTATGATATATACACCTACCGGCATTTCTGAGTCCTGTGGTGATATTGCGGTAGTGCGTACACAGGTATACTGCTTAATTAGTTTACTACTTCATTTGTGTTGTACACACGAAACGATATAAACGAAAGATACTGATAAAAAAAAGAATTAATGGATAAGGCTGAGTCTAAGAAGTTGTCGAAAGTTGTGGGAAAAACTGGGAAAAAAAAATTGAAAAAAAGTGTTGCGTAAAAGAAAGTGACAATGATATGTATAGTATAAATGCTATAAAAAATAAAGAACGTGGTAAATTGTTTGAGAGAAGTAATGGAAGAGCACTATGCCTAGTTAGTTGGAAGATATCGCGTTTCTGCGATAAACTCGCCCATTGCACATATTTTATTTGTCTAGTTTAAATTGTTTAATTTTGGTATGTTGAATTTTTGGTAAAATAAAGATTTTTATAATTACTATATGCCATGTAATGAATGATTAACAGCGAAGTGTTAGAGTCAGTAGACGATTATTTATAATAAGGTATTTTGTACACGAGATATGCAAATTGTGTAAAAGCGATGTACATTGAAAGAAGAAAAGTTGCAGACAACAAGATGAATGGTGTAATTTGACCAATTACAACTTAAACATTGGGACACTGTTTTCATAGTGCCAATACTTGACGTGGCGCTGAGACGTGGACATGGCTGAAGAAGGATAAAAGCAGTAGAAATAAGATCGTCAAGAAGGATGTGTGGTGAAAGTATGATAATCGAGATGAATGTAAATAAGTTACGGTGGTTTGGGCATGTGAATAGAATGAATGAGAAGTCGTGACAAAAAATATATAAGTACATGGCTGAGAGAAACGGTACTCGGAGACGTGGCCGACCGGGGATTTAGTGGCTAGACCAGATTAGCCTAAGGGACGAGTATAATGAACAGGAGAGTATGAATGAGGAATGTGATGGAAGCAAAAAACGTGTGCAAGAACAGGAGAAAATGACGCTCTACCATATCTGCCTATCCCGCGAGGGAAGTGGCGTGATGGTTTGTATGTATTTTTTTATTTATATTACCACATCTAATATAAATGATGTTGGAAATTCTTCATGGTGGTTCACGGAAGTTCTACCAGAGGCAGATAATTACCTTGTTCTTGAGATGAATGTGAAATCAATCCGAGTATTTTTGCCGTTTTATTTTGATGTGGAAATTTATGGTCAAACAAACAGCGGTCATTAATCACGAAGATTGTTATTAGTTGGTTTGTATTTTTACAATTTGTGTATTACAATATTTACCTATTATAATATTTTTTCATTAATATAAATGGAGAACTGTTTATTAACTTTTATGAATGCAATACACTCTTTTACTGTTTATATTATTGTTTTGAGTAATGTATTCAAATTATTTTTCGATTGTTAAAGCTCATGTGTTTTTATTTAGTTACCGTACGAGTACCGCATCCATAAAAAAACCTATCTAATTGGCGATAAATTTAAATTTTTTAGTCTTATTATCATGCACTCGTTAAGTCCTCGTATAAACGAGTGCATGATAATAAAAAAAAATTGCCGAGTAAGCACAAAAACAACATTTTTTTGAAATTTCAGCAGTCGTTGAAATCTAACACGAAGTTATGATGTTATTATTTATTTAATTTAATAATTTAACTCTTTATTGTGAAATTAATTAGAAAATGCAACAAATTGTCGAGCTGATATGAATTTTAAGATCCCTTTCACATCCGTATCCGTATGATATGCGTAATAAATATTGTAGCCTGTAGGAACGACCAAGTGAGTGAGTGACTGTTGGCGTTATTATATTGCTGTTATTATTGAACATCAATCAAATGACATTAAATATTATCACTGTGTCGTTATAATGATTCAATTATCATCATGCTATCTGGACTCTGCGACATAAATAGGTACATAACGTGACCGCGGGAAAAGGAATTTCCGGTCACAACTCGGGACTGCTAAGTATACCGACTATGTACCGTCTAACTAAACAGACTACACTTGGAGAATAATAACCCGCAGCTTGGTGTTGCTTAGTGGTAGAGGTAGTAGCACTCAATAATGATACTCATGAAATCATCTACCCATCGTGTGTTTGAAGTCATTGTGCCATCTATCGCCCCACTGGTATAAGTACCTACTACATAATCCCGGCCATGTGTCTCTTTACAATGCTCACCGTCGACTTTTCAGTCTGCTACTTGTATACATCAAAATAATTTTATTGTGATAATTAATACTTCCTTGAATTGACCACCATATATCCAAAAATGTTTAACAAAGTAGGGACTGTTCAGATAAAATTGTATATCGATAGATGCATTCATAAGAAACAAAAAGTTTGGAGAAATCCAAGATTCTATTGCACCAGTCTGTTTCGTAATTACTTAATGCAAGATTTCTTGCTGTTGTAAAAGTAGTTTTAAAATCTACAATTAAAAAGTCAATATGCAGTTAACAGACAATGTAATGAATATCTTTACCTTGTAGAGAATCTACGTTCAAACTAGAAATCATGAGAATATTTACAGAAAGATTTATCAATAAGATATATAATATGTGTGTTTGTGCATATTATTTATGAATTCTATACCTTTTAGAGATAATGAATTCTTTTTTTTAACATTAATCTTTGTATATTTATATGGCTTTGTACTTTTAGATTCATTGTTTTACCTATGTAAACTATAATTTTCACCTTTTTTATCACTCTATAAATCTATAAATTATTCTCTCACATCACTCTCATATACCTACAATGAAATAATCTTCTAAACGAGTTATATGCAATGATTTCTATTTCTTTAATAATGTTTATCGCACCTAATATTATAAAACACTGTACTTTGTTTCATTAGATTTTTTATCACTCTAACTTCCAACGATCGATCTACTTACGTTACTATTATTGCACCAATTTTACATAATATTTTATTGAACACATAAAAACCTTGTTTTCTCTTTATATACAGGTTCTTATTAAAATGTTTCAAGCCAAATACTGTTTTATGATAATAATAATTAATTTTTAATTACTTTGTTACTCCATTTTAATTATAACGAGTTCTCATAAAAATGTTTCTTTTTTATTTCAGGTAAGTTGTCTATTTACTGATTTTACTCCGACGTTATATACATTTCAAGGTTCCGTAAGTATTTAGAGCAAGTATTTAACATCTTTTCATAATTTAAGTCTCCATTGATTGGTGGTACACAGGAAACCTTACCATCAGCCGTCAGTCTACAGTATTTCAATTAGGTCTCCCTTATGGACTTCTGCAACTCTCTGTTGGGCACAACAAAAGTTGTCAGAATCAAATCTGCGTGATATTTATTTTTTGTAGTATTGTTTAATTAACTAGGAAATTAAAATCCTGTTGGAATGTGGTTAGTTGTAATTATTTCACTTTGCCATTATTGTCGTAGATTACATTGTTTGCTGCTCATACGTCCTAATACCTGATAGAATGCAACATTGTGAGCTGTTATATTATGTAGTAGTTACCCGTTTAATGACTTTGGATTTGAATACTGCAATGCCATTATTCAACATTATAATGTTCATTTGTATTTTCTACTTTGAAACCGCATCCTTGTTTTCAAACCGTCATAGGAGAGCTTGGAATTTTTCGCATTAGATAATCGATTTACGTACGTATGTGAAAATAATATCTTAGTTAAATATTTAAAACCATGTTTAAAAATTAATAATCGCTGATTCCATCGTAAAATATATGTCAATCTTGATAAATTCCGCTCCTGAGTAGAACTTAGACTTGCGGCAGTTCCATGTTATTTATTATAGAGCGCAAACTTTATTCTCGTCTGACGGTCTGCTAACAATAGTTTGGATGTATTCGTGGCGATAAGTAAAATGCATTTATTACCGAACAAGTCGTATTGATGTAGAGCTAAATAGTTTCTTGTTAAACTGTTTGAAATTTATAGATGAACTTAGTCTAAACTTCACACGTGTCGGCAGTATTATGTGAGCTAGGAAAGTCATTAAATTCTCAACTAATTTCTTTGATAGTGTTCTTTTCCCATTAAACTATACGAGTATACTTGTAATAATTTTTTGTTTTGTTTGATTTATATTTTATTTTATTGACAATTGTTTTTTTTCTCTTTGTACAATTTTAATGGAATGTTACAATTTTAGTAGTTGCAGATTGGTTTTTTATTCTCCATAATTTGATTTGTCTCTATAATTTGAATGTTGAGACGTATATGTATAAAAAAAGAAATATTAGAATAATAACAAAGTTTATATGTTTGCTTTGTAATTTGTGTCAGGTAAATTAATAATTGCTGTATTGTGTGATTGTTCGTATGGATGCCTACTAACTTGAATTGTCTATAAATAGTGCCCATCCATTTATTTATACATGGTTGTTTTTATTGATGATATTTGGTAGCATTTTTGTTGTTATTATTTTAGTTATATATATTTGAATTACTTAACACCAATTTGTGAATTTGTATGTTTATATAAATGTATATATATTGTAAATGACTATATGAGCCGTAAATTGAATAATAAATAAATAAATAAAACCAAGCAAGCTATAGAGTCGTCTCATTCTAGCTAGTAGTTGCTTGATAGTAAGTTCAATCCTTCTGTTTTACATGTACCTACATACAATTACGGATATATTTATTTAGTAGGCGAATTTTTTAATCTTTAAACAGAAACTTCGTTATTGAATAACATTAAAGATTTCAGTTGTTGTCGTCGTAAAGAAAACTCATTGATTTGTTACAGAAGGAAATTGATGTTGGTAGTGACATAACGGATATTACACCATTGGTCTTGCTTCATAAATCGAATTAAATTCTAGTGGCGTATTCATACTATAGTATTTTATTACTACTACTATCCTACAGAGTACCTACCTACCGTTGTGTTGTTATAAGATCCATGGGTTGTTATTATGATTTATTCAGTCATGTTTATTTGTGCTGGTTTGTATTATAAATGGGGATTCTAAACCATTATGTTGTTGTACATATTATATTTATTTGTCATGTTGAGGTTTTTTATATTCCTTTTCTTATAACAAATATCAGACTCCCCTTTGTAGTTGGTTAGTACAGTATTTATTATATTTTATTCTATAGATTATATTCTGAATATCGCCAAGGTCGATGATACTACAGTTGCTCTGGAATTGAGGACTAATACGTATGAATATATACTCTATGTATGTGTATTATTATCATGATTCAAAATTATGTAAATATGTGGGCCACTCGTTTTCGCTGCCATGTTCGAAATACTTCTTGTCATACATTTTATCTTGTAATATTGCAAATTTCTTCGTGGAATCTTCAGCTTATTCCATCTTTTATTCATTAGTTCTGTCGAAAGAAGAAATAAAATATTTAAGGAAAATTCCATTGGTCTGAAATGTAGCCAAAAAACAGTGATATATGTTCTGCATAAACACTGCCATGCCCGAGCATTATATTCCAGCATAATAGATGTACAGTATATCATTATCATTGTAAAAGGAAAAAAATAAGTATTGTGAAATAAAAAAGATTAATGCGGATGAATTGAAGAGTTCTGTGATACACAAGAAAATAAACGTAAATCGTCTTATAATTTTGAAAACCCACATCAAATCAAGTATTGTGGCCGTATTTTAGTTACGCAAGCATAGTAATTATTAAAGTACAGAACTCTTAGAATAGATTGCCTTTCTTCAATAATTGTAGATACTGTAACATCTAAATTTTACAATTTTTCGTCATTTATAGATTATAATATTGTTTATTTAGGTCGCTTCATACAGCACTTCCTTCCATTTTTTAGTAGTTTACCACATACGCGCATTACAAAAATATTGTCACGTTTTGTCTTTGTTTATTTACCACCTAAACATAAGATATTTTTAGTTTGAGCACGAGGAAATTATACACACTATTCCAAGTATTATTATTTTCCTAATGTTATTTCTGTATTGTTGTTTCTAGGATATGCCAGGTAGGTACAATAAATTCATAATAGAAACGAGGTGTTTTTGAGAGTTGAAGAATAATTTACGTCTATGTCTAAACACTCTAAAACTAACCACGTTCATTTTGTATAGGTAGGTATTATTTTCTCTTCATACAATTATTTAGTAATAGATTATGTTTTCATTATTTATCTTCTTATCCTTGGTTTATTTTTTAGTTCGTGTCATACATCGTTAGCAATGATTTCATTATTATTTTTATTTATTCTGCCAAATCCCACTTTCTGTTTTTTAGGATATTATTTATTTCAAAATCTTTTTCAGGAATTTTATTTCTCATCTAATATACAATACGAATGATTTTCATAACTTTTTTATGTGTTTTGAGTTGTTCTTTTTTATAAAATTATGTAATTCCTGTTTACGGTGTACTACTAACCCTCCATTATTAACCACGTGGAATACGTAGTTCAATCTGTTTTATTTATTTTCGGTTAGGATTTTTTGTTTGTAAATAGACAATACGAGTATCATTTTCAAAATGCTGATGACAGAGGAAACATAAAATGATTTATCTTCTGTTGAAAACGGAAGTAGTATACAAATAAATTATGAATAATGATGGCAAGTACTTACATTCAATAGTTTCAAATCAATATTAATAATAAGACACCCAAGTAGTTTATAAGTAAAGTTGTTTTATAACTCTTTGTTTATTCTCCATACGCGTTTCTAAAATGGAAATAGATTTTATAGTAAATAATATTTTATGAACTCACCTGGTATTGGTTTCCTGTACATTATGTACTATAGTATGCCTTTGATAGTCTGTTGTTTATTTATAAATCAACCCAGAGAACTCAGATTTGTTTCTAAGAAGACCAATAAATATTAATGAACGTATGCCTTTTCAAAAAGTATTTGCATTATGCTCTTGTAATTTTTTGAGTCCACGTTTATACACATATTTGTCCATTGGTTATAGGTATATCTATTAAATTGACAAGCTATTATTATTATTGACATATATGTTATATGTAGTGTCTAGTTAATATACTTAATTGAAAAATATGAATTTTTATCGGTTTTATCTTTTGGCAGTCGATAAATCAAGTTATGCGTGGTCAATAATATGTATTTTTAATTCAATTAACAATGTTCTTTGTATTAAAATAACAAAGTGCTGAATATGGTTCAAAGTCCAGTCAATCCTAATATTATAATAGCAGATAGACTGAAACGTAGAACACAGGTTTGAAACGAGATACAAGTAGATGAAACTCTGTGGCTGCAGAATTGTTTGAACTTTTCTCACGATACGATAATCTTAATGTCTTAAATGAGTACCAATGAAGGATTTATCATTTGCTCTTCTTGATATGAGGAAAACGGTTAGAATCGTGAGTCTCTTGCACAGTTTCATCCTACACTATCGTTTATATTCATCTTCTTTGTCTCCTGAGATTATTCTATTATATATACACATTTTATTTTTGCGATAGCATAGGTTCAAATTGTCATTTATTAATCTTTTTTAATATCCCTGGAATGTTGGATAATTTGCCTGATCTGTGTTTCTCGTAGTTGACCTCTTTCTTACAATTCACTACAATGATTTATGACTTTCCGTTTCTTTTGTCCGTTGCGAAGATCCGGTCAGCTGGATTATAAATTGTCGGATCATTCTCATATGAGCATCTGTATTATTGTTATATAGTATGTCATGTGGACATGATCCATCTACGATACAAATTTGTAATGTGTATGTGGTATGTCCAGTAATTTGTATCAGTGATCTTATATATAACAACATGCGGTCAAATGAAATCGAATGTGGTCGTTATGTCCGTTCTGATTACCATCTCGTTTGATTTTAGTGACATTATCTTTACAACACTTTACAATATTACTAACCCTGCTTTAACTGATGCGTGCGTTGAGTAAGAGGAAGCGACGTGCGTGTATGAGAAACTGTATGAATGTGGAGGAGGCGAAGGAAGTGTGTAAAGATAGATCTGTTTGGCTTTCCGTTCTCTCTGCCTACCCCACTAAGGACACGGTGTGAGGGTATAGTATAGTATAATTATTCGATGAATATAAAGTTTTGTTTTCTCATTGTTGCTTGTTTTGAGATAATATTTTATACCAGCTGTTTTTGGGGGTGGTCCACCTGTCTTCTCCTATAGCCTTTAAAGATCTTAGTGGTAGTCAGTTTGTTATAACGCTAAGCATATAACGCTATACTATTGGATGCATGTTTAATTCGTACGCGTTTGCAAATCCGTAACACCAAAGAAAGAGCATAGCATAATAATAATAAATCTTTATTAACCACCAAATTGTTTTAGTACAATAAGAAAATATAAATAAAAGTCAAATCAAAAAGTTAAAACATTGCACCAACAGCAAGTGGTCAAAGGGTGGACTTGTTGTACTACAACATCTTCCAAACAACAATAATTACCTCGAAAATTATAAAACCTGTGCAGCCTAAAATATTATTCGGTAGTACATAATTTGATCTCATTATAATGTCCAAGTGATGTAGTT
Organism: Athripsodes cinereus; assembly: GCA_947579605.1. Classification (NCBI taxonomy): domain Eukaryota; kingdom Metazoa; phylum Arthropoda; class Insecta; order Trichoptera; family Leptoceridae; genus Athripsodes; species Athripsodes cinereus. Next base: position 9,845,452 of record OX388320.1, on the reverse strand, counting down.
TGGTTGCTGTATATTATCCCGTAATGAATCCACACTAGCATCTTAATTCAGCCACAACACAAGTCATGATACAGTGTTTGATATTATTCGGTAGTAGGTACATAATTTGATCTCATTATAATGTCCAAATGATGTAGTTTGGTTGCTGTATATTATCCCGTGTAAATGCTGAATGAATCCACACTAGCATCTTAATTCAGCCACAACACAAGTCATGATACAGTGTTTGATATTATTCGGTAGTAGGTACATAATTTGATCTCATTATAATGTCCAAATGATGTAGTTTGGTTGCTGTATATTATCCCGTGTAAATGCTGAATGAATCCACACTAGCATCTTAATTCAGCCACAACACAAGTCATGATACAGTGTTTGATATTATTCGGTAGTACATAATTTGATCTCATTATAATGTCCAAATGATGTAATTTGGTTGCTGTATATTATCCCGTGTAAATGCTGAATGAATCCACACTAGCATCTTAATTCAGCCACAACACAAGTCATGATACAGTGTTTGATATTATCGTGTCTTTTATTCTATTTGGTCAGCTGATTATGCGAGTGTATTGATACCGTCCACTCCCACGTCTATTTTGCATAATATTTGTAGAGGAATAATGTCCGTTGTAAATTTTCATTCCTAACATCTGTCTTCACTATTGCTATTATTTTGCTGCATTGACTATATTTATTTTATAAATGTTATTATGCAGGTCATCTTCATTTGTTTATTTTACGTTGGATTTGTTTGTTTATCAGTCGTTATTTTTATTTGGTCTTTACAAAATTCTTATTTAAATATTTTCTTACCGGCTCGTTTCTATTAGTAATTCTGATTTGCGTTTTTAAATTAATTTCTGCATAGCTATAACCAAATATTGTATTGTTAATGCAGGATCTTAAATTAACACTAGAAATATCGATTAAGCATGGAGTTATTTATGCATTTGTAAATATTATTCAGTTCTGAAAATACTATTATTGTAACACTATTATTACAACTCTTCCAAAAGCGCACCACTATATGTATTTGCGTCGGCGTTGTTTTAAAGGTCGTTGGATGTTAGTAAATACATCTGTACTATTTATTTCATATCACACATAAATTTGTGAATATTATGATTACTATCCAAAGTAATTTTAGTTCCCGCATTGAATCATAATGAACGGTGGCGCTACGTTTAGATTCGTGATTGCAATATTATTTTACAATGATTGAATCTTCCCAGATTGAACACACAATCCCACACTCTAATTATAAATATGTGTTGGAAAGTGTGAAAGGCAAAATAAGTTTTACACTTTGTGGATGTACGTTGTCTTTTTATTTTATTCTTATTTTTTTTTTGTTTGTTTTTAGTTGGCGTTTCATGTTTGAGTGAAATATATAAATGAATAAATTATACTACCTATTTACGAATTTTGTCATTTTTGAAAATACACATAATATTCCAATAACTACGGCAACATCACAGCCATGAGAATAAAGTGGCTAATCTGTAAATAAAGTTTATATTTATTATATGTACTTGTTATAATGAAAAAAATAATCGAATTGTGTAATGTTTTTAATAACAAATAAATTGTTGTATAGTCATAACATAAATGAGATTACAATGTCTTCCACCTAACCCTGAATTTATAACTTCAGGAATTATTTTTTCCTAGAGTGAGATTTGTAGATACACTAAATTTTATCACGTTGTAAACAAGCGAGGTTTTATTTTATGACAATGTAATAAATTGAACATCATGACGTAAATATAATAGTCTCAACACCAACATATTATTATTTAATACGTTTCCATTAACCACAAATCTTCCTACACGAAATACCTACGTACCTACTATTGATTCGTGTATCCAGTTTTCGTTTTACTGTAGAATGGATGTAGTACTCATGCTTAATAACATATTTGTTTATTTATTCATACTTTACCGTGAATTGATCACAAATAATTTCATAGAGAAATACATTAAAATTAAGTGCAATAAATATATATAGCGCAAGCTTATCGCAAAAGCGCAATCTCTTCCAACCAACCCAAAGCTATACACCCAACAACCAACTTATATTAAAAATAAAATCTAAGTAACGAAACAAACACACTCTAATGCAATATTGTTAACAATTTAATCCTATGTGTAACCGTCGTTGAAATCAAGTAGATTTTGAAGTTATCTATCTTCTTCTTCTATCTTCTATCTATAAATACATATATAAGAAAGTCGTGTTAGTTACACCATTTATTACTCAAGAACGGCTGTACCGATTTGAATGATCTCTAATTTGTTGGATTCTTCTCCACCCCGAATAGCCGACAGGCTATTAAAATATCTTACATATTCACGGGAAGAAAAATAAGATGAAAATTATTTAAGCCATACGTTTTTAATTTCAATAAAAAAAAAAACAATATGGACGACGATAATATTGCAACAATATTCCCTTATAATGTGTGTGGGGAGAGGGTAGTGTAACTATTTTACTTCTTTCATTGTTCGACATAAATGAATTTTATTTTTTTACACTATACGATGACACACTTGGACCATTACGGGAGTTTGTATAGAGATTAAAAATATTAATCATTCATTGATTGTTTGGCGGTACGACATTATGTAAATTAATATGTTAGGTTCGTTTTATCGGAAATGCACAGAGGTTCCTCGAGAAAACCAAATGGGTTATGTGTGTAAAAATTTATCGTGGTGATATATATTTTACTCAGCTTTAAAAGAAATAATTTTTCAATCCAAAACGATCTCTAATTATGAATATGTTCACATGTTCGTAGATACTTTTAATTATTTGATCGTCTGCTGTGATAATTTTTTATCCGTATCATTATCGAGATGAAAAAATTAAATAAAAAAATTATGTGTTTGATAAGATGTGAAGTGTTGGAATAGTGTTTGTTTTTAGTCTGTTTTTAAAGTTTTTGATTTTCCTTTTTTTAGAGTTTGTTTTGTATTGTTATTGCATACATTTGGGAAGTGTGAATGTGTTTGTGCGAATGAATGTATTATGTGTGCGAAATTGGGTGAATGGATGTATTGTGAATGAATGTATTGTGTGTTATTGCTGAAGTGTGCACTGTTTGGATGTAAGACTATTGGAATGTTTTTGTCGCTTACATGTTATATTTATGTCTTTCATCTGTTGTGTACCATGTAAATGAATAAATAAATAAATTAATTCGTAGACCGCAAACGACAGGTGCTTTGGGTTATGGAAAGTGTTTTTACATTCGTTTTATCTTAACAGCTGCTTGCATTATTCAGGGTATGTTAAATCAATCTTTATTCCTTTTTTAATGATATGGATTTAGATCCTTGATTTGACTGGATGAAGCAAAGTTTCGTGCTTTCATTTATTAAAATTGTCGGGTGCTGGGGACACCTTGCTTATATTTTTTTTTAATATTACAAAGTCTACAACACAATACATATTCTTTAACGATAATATTATACTCGTATATATATATCGAATTGTATCATTCAGTAAACGTCCGTGGGTGAACAATCAACAAAATGGAGGTGTAACTGATTGATCGTTGTAATAAATTCAACAAGATATCATCACCGTTCCATCAAACGATTTCGTCACAATATTAGCCGTGGTTTCCTCGATGCTCTTATAACCACATTACTATGTACAGAAAATAACGTATAACTCATTCAATTTACTCCGCAATACATTTCATTGATTATTAACATCGAGATCAAGACGTATCTGTGCGTTGATTATGTTTGTATGAATTGATTAGGTCGTGTCTCTTTATCGCTGTGAGATCGGACGTGGGCTACATGCCGAGTTACATATCATGCATTACCTTACTACAAGACATTCTTTATACTTACAGAGATTATTAATTGACGCCCTCATCAGTTTATTGCGAATTACCGTTGACCTCCAATGTTTATTTCTTATTAGACGTTGATACTACGTGACATAATAATCGGAATAATAATATCATTTTACACTGTTAAATAATAAACTTAGTATTTTTGAACAAAAAAAAATTGTTTTCATTGCGATATACCTGTAAGGAAAGTTAAATTTATTAAAATAATATTTAAAATAAGTTAAACAATACATTTCTTCTCAAAGTGATTTTGTCCCAATTGATTCCTTTTTTTTTCTTGATATTTAAAATGCTTTGATAATATCGCCTTACAAAAAGGTCGTCCTACCCTCCACTGAGATTTTATAACTGTTTTTGTAGATAGACCAATTGAAAGCTAAAGAAAAATATATTTTATTTATCCTAATTCACTATGATAAGAAAATTAGGGAAAGAAGATAATCGTACTAGTTTAATTGACACTGGCATATTTAATGTCTTATTTGAAATTTTCTGAATGGCTTGTACAGTGAATGAATTATATTAGGTATCTATAGTAGCGACTACTTAATACATACTTATAACTGTTATGCACTGCGCTAATAACCGCATGCATATTGTGTAATTACATTATTATCACTGGGCTGTCTAATTAGTAATTATTATATACAACATTATCACTTACGTACAGCTTATCTGCTGGTATAAGAGTAGAATATATATTATTATTGCGTGTACATAATAGTGACTACTTATCTAATTGTTTGTAAATAATAGCATTGCTTCTATCTCTGGTAGCATACATTAGAATAATACATACTTACCACTAAATAACATTATTTTCTTCCCTTTGTCCTAGTTGAGTCGGCGACTTATTGCGCCTAGGTACTTTTCCCAGAGTTCCGTGTCCAATGCTACCTCTAGGATCTCAGGGCCCCTAGTCAAAATACATTTAAGCGTTACGTTTTCGTTCAAACAAGACGAGGTTGCGAGAACGCATCAATTTTCGTAGCTAAAATACACAAGTAGCTACGAAAATTGACACGTTCTCCCAACGTCGTCAACATTTGAACGAAAACGAAACGAAAACGTAACGCTTAAATGTGTTTTGACTAGGCCTTCTGGCCATTTCAAACTAAGTTTTTTAACAAACATATTTCCCACTTATTCCCGCCAATTTTTTCTGGGGCGGCCTTCCGGTCTTCTGCCCTCTCCGACAGCCTCCAACTATTTTACCGACAGTCTGTTTGCCTGGCATTCGAAGCACGTGACTATGTCATCGCAACTGAGATTTTTCTATTTATAAAAGTAGTGATTCCAATTTAAGAGTACATAGTGGTTTATTATTGGGAGTTAAGTGCATTAGGAGGTGCAATATCATAAATCAAAATGTATTTAAGATCTGTGGGTGTCATTACATTTACATTGTACCTATTTTTTATTAAGTTTGCGAATCTGTACATTATACAGATTCGCAAAACATTATTTTTTAATTATTATAGTGTTTTGTATGAAGGTACATTGCCATCTTTAAGCGAATTATTAGATGTTGTTTTTGGAAGCATAATAATTATGTGTATATGTTATATAACGTATTATATTTTAATAAAAATGGAATAAAACATGATATATAAATTCTTCAGTAAGATAAAGGACATCGAAATTTAGCGGCGACATTTAATTTTAATTCCGTGTTATAAATATCAACTTATTAATAAAACTGGCAGTAAAATGAACACAATACATGTTTAATTATCATGTCTTAATATATTTCAAGACAAGATATTTTTTGTAAATTTTAATGATTGTCCTCATGAAATCACATTTGAATAGAAACAATATTTACTCACCGTCAGTTGATATGTAATTAAAAGAACTATTGTATTTTAAACATCTGTCAGTTCCTTATCGAGACAGACCATTCATTACCATTTTACTGTACTCAGCTACTACCTATCTACATATACCTATCAACATATTATTATTTATTAATGTATCTCATTCAGTACAGGTGAACTGCACACAATACATGTATGTAGAGTATAACGTGTGTTTAGTAGTCTGGAGTCTTAAATACTACACTAATGTTGTACACATCCTATTTGTTATTCAATATTAACAATAATAATAATTAGACAACTTTTTTAAGATGAACCGTTTTGTGGAAAACTACCGCAAGGGCCCATTCAAAAATCATAACCTTGCCAATTGGGTTTTTAACCTTGCCTTAAACACCTCCACATTCTCCAGAGTTCGCAAATATTATTAATAATTAATGTTATTTTTCGTTTGATATTTATGTGGGTCGAAATAGATGCAGTTTCAATAACGTAATTACACATAAAGGTTTTGAATTTCAAATGCATTTTATGGTGTATATAATATTGTATCAATAAATTATTAATTATGAGATTATCAATTGTAACTCCTACTCACCTTGAAAATATTATTTTTTACCCGCTTAACTTTCACCTTTGATAATTTTTTTTTGCTCATGTACGTTGCAAAAAACATTGTCACCCAAGTTTAATTAATAATCATAGTTTGACGTTGGCGTTACTATAAGTAATATAGTATTAAATCAAGTGTAAAATGTCAAGAATAATAATTATTAATATTGATCGGCCTTTTATATCTTTCTAAATGAAGAAAAGAAAGTGCGTATACTGTACAGTGTACATACTTACCGATCAAGTGAATGTCTTGGTGGTCTAAGAAATGATGAGTTTTTTTTTAATATTCATTCACATGTATGCATCTTTTCAACGCCTTTCTATCGTCATAACGTCCACACAAGACATTTCGATGTGTAATCATTATTTGCTATGCTACACTTGTTTTGTTTGAAACCTAATGTCTAATAAATTTTACAGAATAATATCTTTATGTTGTCTTTTTTCGTCAGTGATGATGATATTTTTATTTTAATGAAGCAGTATTCGAAATAAATTACTGTGTATCTTATTTAAATTGCATGTAACTACCGAATAATGGTGATAGAAGTGGTCCACATCCACATCATGCTACTATGTCTTAGTTATAGAAGAGTATTTTTTATGGGTTGCGTGTTTGTTTTTTTACTACATCATAATATGTTTTGTGATGACTAATTTAAATACAGAATTTTCATAAAAATGAGTTTTTTCATTGTTTTAACAAATTTAAGTTGCTTTTGATAAGTGTGATGGAGGAATTGAATAAAAGGGGGAGAGATAGTAAAGGGTGACTTGGGTGAGAGCTGAAAACGATTTCTCTGTACTAACCTTCTAACTAACTAATAAATATCCAAACGTCAGTGTGCACAGTGTGCAGTGCCTACTGTAGAATATGGAAGGAGATTTCTTTGAAATCTATGACACAAGTTCTATTTACCTTTGTCTTTCATCACACAATACGCCGCGGTTGGGTTATCTGTATCTGAACATGTATTATGATTTCCGCTGAGGTCTAATTAGGTAAGCGTATGCTAAGTATAACAGGTTGTTGTATTGTCAACATGCAAATTAGTAATGCCATAAAAAATATATCTAAAATTATTTGCATACATAATTATTAAACATTCTGTTTCCGCTATTTGATAAGTTGATTATATTAATTGAAAAGGCTTTCATTAAAATACAAAATGATCTATCGTGTATGTTTTAAAAGAAAGTTAGTTGGTATTTTAACTTAAACTTTCTTATTTAAATTATTAAAATCATACATATTCATAAGCCACTTAATGTTTATTCTATAGGCTTTTTTACAAATTTGACCATAAAAATATGTTTTAAGTGTTTTTTAAATGGGTAGAAGTAAACCATCAAATATATGCGCGCGTTTCAGCTTCGTTTCCTTATTACTGTAGAGTGTAGATAACCTGTCAACTATCTCAGTGGTCTCCAACCCCCGGTCCGTGAAAGGAACGTAAAGATCAGTCCTTTTTGTTGTGCAACATTTGTGGAATGGAGATCGTGAAATATGTCTATCTCCTATACCTTTTCTATATTTATTTTACGAAAATCTGGCGATGGGGAGAGGAGTAAAATTTTGAGTGTAAGGCAAATCGTCAATCTCTGGAAGTCTGAGACCTAAGAAGAAAAAAATCCTCAAAGGTAAAGAATCAACATCACCCCCTCCTCATCGGGTCGCGGCAAAATCATCAAACGTTGAGCGGTCGGCGGGGCGTATTTTGAAAGTATACAATGCCATTACGCATTCATAGTGTTCTTGCAATGTATGTTTTCGAATTGTGTAACGAAAAATAGTCTCAGAAAATATACACGATTTCTGCCTAATTGTCGCGTATACTTTCTGACGCTGATTCCGTGAAGCGTATTTTGAAAGTATACAACGCCATTACGCACAGGTTGGGACTTCTCGCGTATAGTTTCAAATATTCTTCTTCTTTTGCTTCAGTTAGGACTATGTCCTGTGGTTCTCGGAGCCTGCTCCTGGGAGGTGGATGTCCAACTGTCCCTCCAGCGTTTAGGTGGTCTTCCTGGGGGTCTGTTTTCTGTCATGTGTTCATCTGCTGCAATTCTGACCACTCGATCTGAGCTCGCCCTCCCCACATGATCTCTCCAGAAACGTCTTCTCGTTCTGCCCCATCGCACAACATCTTCGGCATTACAGATTCTTCTAATTTCTGAATTTCTTATTCTGTCACGAAGAGTTACACCTGCGATGGGTCGTAGAGTTTTCATTTCGGTGGTTCTAAGAAGGCTTTTTGTTCTGGTGGTGTCAGCTCTTAATTCTATGCCGTATGTCATGATCGGTCTTATGCAGGTCTTATAGATCCTTACTTTGCTCTCTCTTAGCGTGTCTTTGTTTCTCCATACAGCACTCTTCAAGCACCCAGCCACGACGGCAGCCTTGTTTGCTTGTTCTCTTACATCGTCAAAGAGGTTATTGCTGCTGGAGATCTCGACACCCAGATACTTAAATCGCATCACTTGCTCTATGACTTTATTGTCGATTATAAGTTTGCATCGCACTGGATGCCTCGAAGTGACCATGCTCTTTGTTTTGTCTACTGAGATTTTCATGTTGAATCTTTGAGAGGATAAATGGAATCTGTAAAGCATTCTTTGAAGATCATCTTCGGAATTAGCAATTAGGACAGCGTCGTCTGCGTAGCATATGATGTCAATATTTTTGTCTCCTATGGTGTATCCCAACCCCAATGATTTGACATCTTCTATTATCTTGTCCATGATACTCGTAATATTGAATAAAAAAGGGCTCAAGCTGTCTCCTTGTCTGATGCCGACTGCGGCTGGGATGTCTTTCGAGAGATCATTTCCCACTCTTATGCGCATTCTATTGTTTTGATTTAAATTCTTGATTGCTTTAATGATGGGGTGTGGTGCATTTTTCTCTTTCAGAATGTCCATAACATCCTTCAGGAGGACTCTATTGAAGGCTTTAGTAAGGTCAACGAAACACATGTAGGCTGGTTTATTGTATTCTATAGATTTTTCCTTTAATTGTCTCACTACAAATATTGCATCAGTGGTGGAACGATTCCTTCTAAATCCTTGTTGTTCGTCTCTATTTTGTATGCTTACTTCTAGTTTCATCCTTAATAGGCTAGTAAATATTTTTTGAGTAGCACTCAAAAGAGATATTCCTCTATTGTTTTCCGGTATTGTTTTTGCAAATTTCAAATATTAATAAGCATAAATATTTTTAAAAACTATACATGGTTATTACGCTCTTATCGTGTATATAAAAATATTTTTATAATATTTTTATTTATAATATTTTAGGAATATTTTTATTGTAAAACAAAACAAAGAACAAAAATATTTTTATAATATAAAAGAAACACTTATGTAATGATGATCTGCAAGAAGAATAAATAAATAAATAAAAACACAAATGTTTAAGTACTTAAGTGCTACTTTAAAAAGACGCCAGTCAAATAATAATAAAAATATTTATTTATTTAAGTACATTTACAATTTTCGCTTTTACATGTTAACAAATTTCTGAAATTATAACAACTAGTAAATAAAAAATAACAAAAAAAGGTAATAAAAAGCAAAAAAATAATAATAATAAAAACAACACGTAAAAAATAATAAGAGCAATTATATATGAAAAAAAGAGAAAGCAATAAATCAAAATGGCTACTTGGAAACTAGTCGCGTATACATTTTAAGAACGTTGCCTTGCGTAGCACTAAGAAAATGTACACGATTATTCCGCAATGGAAACTTGTGCAGTATGTTTTCCACACAAATTTTAGTGTAACGTTATTGGAAAATATACACGGTAAGAGCGTAATAACCATGTATAGTTTCTAAAAATATTTATGCTTATTACTACTTGAAACTATACGCGAGCAGTCCCAACCTGTGCGTAATGGCATTGTATACTTTCAAAATACGCGTCGGCGGGAGTAAAAAGTTGGAGACCACTGGACCTATCTGACAGAATACAAGAATTACCTACCTTCATATTTACTAAGCAGTCTCAGTATCCATCCTATGGCTCGTTATCGATACGGTAACGATGTTTTCCTTTCATTTCCCCGTCAGTTCATCGGTGGTCGTTAACTGTTTCCGACAGCTTGCCGTTGTTGAATCATGACAAACATGCCAGATTTCAATATAAACATCACTACATACACTTACAAAATATCTACATTTCATCATCAGTCGAAGTTTTAATCTTCTATTAGATTCCGTGATGAACTTATTTTGTTAAAGTTGTAGCGGGAATCGTTTACCTTTTTGAAAATATAAAAAGTTATGAATTTTCATTTCATTGCAGGACAAAGGCAAAAAAGATAATGAAATGTTATTATATAGGAAATCTTAAAAATTCATTGATGTAATTATCATCACCATCTTAGTCATTTTGGGTCCATTTTTTAGTTTTTCACTTTTCTTAGCACTCTACTCCTTCTCGCAGTTCTCTTTATGCTATTAGATCATCCTGCTTGTTTTTGTATACTTCTGTGTATTCTCAGTTGTAAAATCTTCTCTCGACATTCCAGAGTTGACCATCATAGTTCATAGAACACATCCCAACCCAATAAAAAAACATCGCAATTGCCAGATATTCCAGTTCGGAAATGTTCATGTAATATTTTAATCTTATTATTTATACGTAATGTTTGTTTGGAGAGAAAAGAAGTGTTCATTGCATTTATTTGTACATGGAAGCTTTTACCCATCATTGCATCAATAAAAAAATATACTGACTGAAATACTCTTGTTTACTTTATATTATTTGTATTTATTTGGCGTTAGTAAATAACTGTTTATTCTGAATATAATACTATGCATACGTAGTGAAGAATGTAGGCTGAACGTGGATGTAATAATTGCGTTTATTTGTGTCTAATACATATTTGATGCCAAGTACATGGAAATACCAATTTCAATGCAGTGACTTACTTTGTTAGATCTTTTCTGACAGCGAATATTGAGTGAAAGCTTGCCGAAATTATTTTGATTTTGTGGATTTCATTGACATAAGTGTATTTTAAGTAGAACTTTATTGATCCTCTCAAGTGTGTAGGTACTTGCCGCAAAGCTTTTAACGTATCTTACTATGACATGTTGTCATTGGTTTATTGTCTAACTAAAAAGTTTTATATACCACAGCAAGCAATACGAGCTTTCATTCAGGCTACTGCATTCGACTAAGGTTTTATTTATTTAACCTACATTACGATACTCGTATGTTATGATACTTTTATACAAAGTAATCTCGGCGGTAGTCTGTTTTCAAACGACTGCAGTCTTCTCCATTTACTGTACATATACAAATGATTTTACAGGTGCGCACTGATTTTGCAGTGAATGTAGGTATGTGACATGGTATTCATTATTATTGTTTATAGGATTATGGTATTCCGTCCCTTGTGGAACGATTTGTGCCAAATGGTATTCATTAGTTATTCATAGTTTCTATGAGAATACAAAAAAGGAACCATCTTAACGTTTTTGTATTTTATAATTCCCGTATATTTCAAAGAACAATAACTCATTACTTAATTAATCTTGTAATTGTAGAATTTATGTTCGAAGATTACTGTAGAAAGGCTGCTACTACATATTACACCATCACGGGAACTCCCTCAAGTGTTGTAACCAGTGGACTTACTGCTTGTAATTTATATATAAGTTGTCTTCTCCTTGCTGATAAAATGATAATACAGTAATCAGTTCCTAATGTTTATAAATGACTCTAGAATTTTTATCAGGTTCATATTGCCGTATCATTTTTCTGTATTATTATGTATTACCAATTGTAATGTAGGTAATTGTTATAACTGTTCTATGGAATTCAGGATAGGTATTTATATGATTTTTATCGAACCTGTTTCTCTAATTACGTTATATGGCTTTTGTCTATTCTATTCTGTTACGAATAAAGTGATGGCATTGAATACACTAATTTACGAGTAGTTTTTAATAATACTTGGTTATTTTAAATTGGAAAAAGCCCCGTTTTTTGCGCTTGAAATTGTATTATAACACATAGGTACATACGCTTTAATGGGATGCTATGCCATAAATGGAGGGAAGTACATACGCTTTAATGGTGATGAACTATTGTAAGGTTAATTATGTAGTGTAGTATAACCATTTGTACGTTTTGTTTCACTTACATAGGACTGCTGGAAATGATTTTTTAATTATATTTTTATAGATAAATTTGCTAAGCATTGTGAAAGTACATAGGCGTTGTAAATCGCAATTTCCGCAAATATATTCAGGGACAAATACGGTTTTATAGTTTTTAGTTTTTGGTTTATGAATTTGTAGATCCATCTACGATTATTTACGCAGACTTTTAGTTGTAATAAAAGTTTAATGACTCAGGGCTGATGATAAAACTCTTACGGTTGAGGTATAAAATGGATAATGATTGAATCTGGAATATGAGATTAGCAGTTTGACAGACATCCGGCGTTACCGTTTATTGATATAATTATAGTATATTATAATATGTATGTGCTAAAAGAAGATGCTATGTTATGGAAATAGTTGTAATGCTGATTATAACAAAAATACACCTGTACTATCATTATGCATAATTGTTAATTGGGTCATCATTATAGATGTCTGTTTCTTCTCATTACTGGTTGGAAAAGTTTACTATGACTACTGTATTCCCGTGCTTTGCGGTTCTTTATAAGTTTATTCGAGTGTGTAAATATCAAAGTTTTCAATTTGTTTTCAGTTTTATAATCCTATATTCTAACCTCAATTTACAATTAGAATATAGCTTGGAAAATATTGGTGAGAGAAGCTTTGATATGAATTGTTACAACAACTACAATTTGGAAAAGTAGATTTGCTTTTCGAAATGCCTAAGCAGCCCCCTCTTTGTTGAACGTCACCTGTATTCATTATTATCTCGGTCGCTTTGATGTCTATGATGTTTGACGTGTATTTTGAAAGAAGAATTTCTAGGACAGTGAAAAACTTGTGGACATTAGATCTGTGCTAAAAATTACGTAAAACGGATTAATATATTTTGAGAAGTTACTGTATTAATTCTTGTATTGCTTATCATTGCTGGTTTGTTTAATGTTAATCGTTTGTATGTATATATAAAAAAAAAACATCTTCACTACGCTTGTACAATAGTAATAATAATATTATAGTTTACTCACTTGCTCGTGTTGTTTATGTATACTCTAGCTACATACATCTTGTATATTGTAAATGAGTTTACCCTGTTTTATACTTTTTATAACTAGTTACAGACACGATTGTGTTTTTTTACTGATCATGCTATAGGACGGATGTATTATTTCATATTACGAGAGTTGTATTAGAGCGAACACATACGAGTATTGTGATAATGCGTTGCTAATGCATTTATTGGAGATTTATGATTATGGTATTCATATTCATATCAATATTACAGCTATAACTAGTCATGGCTAATAATACTTTTTTGATGATATAAAATCGTCTATATATTGCCTTGACTAGTTAATTAGGATTATATACCAAAAATTTACTATTATAAAACTCAAAATCAAGTAACTCATTTTCTTTTCCATGTATCCTCCTATATTATATCTGGGTTTTGTTATGAACCCAAATTCAACTTTTTACACGTTTCACAATAAGACAAAAGCTTGTGTCACGAAAAGGGAGTTTACCGGCACCTGTGATCGAACCGCACACCTCTTATGCACGAAGTCGAGACTCTATCTCCAGGCTACCGATGAATTCTATTAATTTAATTTCTAACAATAAGTCACCTAGTAGAAGTAGATATTTTATATAAAAGAGTTTCGTAAGATGTTCATTCGTTACATCTGAGTGGTGCTTCATTTCCAACAGAGATTCATGACTTTACTGACGTGTGAATATAATGAAATATCTCATAAGCCATAAGCACTATCTATTTGACTGAGTAGTTATACAAACTTACATATGATACTAAGAAAAACAACATTAATAGTGCGTGTTACACAAACCAGATCCTTAGTGTTTTAATTTATATTATTTTTTACTGATTTGGATGTAATCTATACCTATTTGTACATATTATTTGAACATTCTAAAGCTAGAGGCGAGTGATATAAAGAATATCATTTTTTTTCAATAGATTTTACAAAGATGAGTTATTTTTTTCTATGTTTCTTCATATTATTGTACTCTAGATCCTGTTTCTTTGTGCTATTAGATCCAATGTTATCAGAATGTTTATAATGTGGATACAAATACATAAGTCAATTATTACGGAGTTAACCTATTTCATTTCATTTGTGCATTTGTAAAAGGAATATTATAAAAAGTAGGCGGAGGTTAAATTTTTTCTGTTTGTTGGAAATAATATTACTTGTAGATTGGTTATGTTATTCTAATGCTATGTACGAAAAACAAAACTAGTATTAAAAATATAAATAAAAAAATAATAACATTTTAATAGTATTACTAATATATTTAGTTTTTTACTTGGCAATGTTTTTTATTCCTTATTATTTCGTTAATTGCCTTAAATACAAGCCTTGTGGTCTCGCTTAGTGATTTGACAATTTTCATATTCTGGTGTCCTAATCTCAAAGAGTTAGATAATGTAAATAATAACCGTCGTGACTCGGATATGACGCTCTTGCCTTTGAGTGTGGATTTCCCGGGTTCCATTCCCGGTCAGAACAAAATGATGAATGTTTTTTTTTTTCAAATTGTTCCGGGCCTGGGTCATGTATTTATGTGTTTGACGCATTCTATATAAATGTATAATATCGTCGTATGTTGTGAATTTGTTTATAATAACTTATGACATCGAACAGAGTATGAGGGTAAAATAGATATTATAAAAATTGTGTAGTTGTGTTTATTATATGTATATATTTAATGTGTTTATTATTGTCTCAATAAATATTTGAATTTGAATGTATATATACGATATAGGCAGTTGAATAATTGCGAGTATTAAATATACAGGTTGTCCTTTTTGTTCCAAAAAATAAGACATTCAGGACAGTTAGCATACACCATTGCTCAACGAAAGTTGATAAATGTCGTACTATGGTGTTTTACGTATATTTGCTTTCTACAGGACATTCGAAAAGTTTTGGAAACGTATGTTATTTCGGGTACTTGACGGGGATAAATGGCATAGAAATCGTACATTGATCAATGTTGAGTTGCGAGATATTAGATGAGGTTGTATTATTTAATATAGAGATTTCGTTGAGTGCTGTCAAAGTCTAAAGCACAGCTGAATTAGTGGTTCAAAAGTGAGTGAGTATTTTGTTAAATAATTCCTCGAATATGATAATACGTATTCATTAAATATGACATGAAAAAGATGATACAGAACAGACTCGCATTTAATGTAGCGAACTCATTGTATTCGACCAATAAAAAAAAAACTGATGAACTTAATTTTTGTTTATCTTCTGATCTTTTGATTTGATTTGTATTAATTAAAATAAAACACTTATTTGTAGTATATCCACCGTGGATATACTACAAATAAGTGTTTTATTTTAATTAATTCAACATGAATTTCCACCAAGTACCGTCGGTTGAAAATATCGATTTGATTTGTATTTGATATTTAATGAATCTGTTTGATATTGATTTATATTATGATTTGTTTGGTTATTGATAACATATCAAATTATGACTGGATGGGTTTTAAAATTGTAGTTTTTATGCAGCTTTTTATTCAGTTTAGTAGTTTATCCGGGGTTTATCGTGCTAATACGTATTATGTTTCATTATTTAATGTAAAACTATAATAACGTGTCATCCAATTTAAGATTTTGAAAAATCTGATGCATTTATTTTAAAGTGCATCAGAGTTTTCAAAAGATAATTATTTTAAACGATGCCCATTGTTCACTTACATTTTGTCGAGTTTAATTTTATGCGAAGTTTGGGAAAACTAAATCTGTTGCTTTATGTTATGTATCTTAAATGTGTTTTGACACCTTATCATCGTGTTATAACTTTTGTATGCCTCGAACTATTTACATTACTAAATCTTTTCGTATCGAAATCGGCCAGAAGTTCATAGTTCCAATTTAACACTTCATTATTTAGATTAACTCTATAATGTTTGCCATCCATCTTCCATCTCATCAGCTCGCCAACTTGTAATATGTCTTGTTTCTGGAAATCCAGAGTTTACTACCGTAAGTATCTATTATAGCAGACGTCGTAATATCGAGTTCATGTTTGCTGTCGGAGTTTGTGCAAGTTTATAGACTTGGCATTTGACCAAATGTTCGTATCGGCGGGAAACTTTCAGTTGGATAATATCTAAATACATAATGATGTTTACCGTTTGTACTCTATTTACTCATTCATAACTACCCTTTTTGCATTGAAAATCTTTAACCATCTGTGAAATAGCAGTACTTACGTTATGAAGCTCCTTTAACCAAGTTTTATTTTCCTATCTTGAAGTTTGTGAATAGCCACGACTGCCTTTAACTTTCCCTGTAGGTACGTTGGTATATATATTTGTTTTGTGGTATGTAGTATGTACGTCCTTAATAGAGTTTATAATATGATAGTAAGTATTCACAAGGATATTAAATTTTCAATAAAATTTACTAAATCTTCCAACTGTATGACAAAAAAGTAACATTTATAAGAAGCATAATATATTCAACTTTTTTTATATAAAACATTAATAACACTGGTAATCGATACATACATATTATAGTGCCTTTTGTAAAAATTGTGTATTTTTTTGCCATAGTATGATAAACTTTAAGGGGTATTCAGACTTTTACTAATGAGATAACTTTTCTTTTGTTTCAGGTAAGTTCATCACATTTTGATCGTCTTCAGATAACAGAAAATTCAAATCTTATCTGGTTGAGTATGTTCATAACAATACATACGTGCATCTAATAGCAATGAAAATATTTACTGAAGTTAAAATGCATTGTGTGTGAACTTCTATTGATGGTGTGTTCAGTATTGAATATCGTGATGATGAATCCATTTATAAAGCAGATGTTTGATGACTAGATACAAAGCACGACATTCGTAGTAATAGTGGTTACTACATTGCTATATACTATACTAGCTTTTATAACCCGGCAACGCTCGGGTTTAAAAACAGATATTCATCCAAATATGTGAGTTAAAACTACACAATCTTATTGAAAAAATGAACTTAAAATCTATTTAGCAGCAAAAAAAGTACATGTCATAATAATAATCAGCTCTATGCGTGCCAAAATCATATATACAATACATACAGTTTGTCAAAAAATAGTTGACAAATAATCGAGGGCGCTGTTATCTTTCACATTGTAGCCCTATTCAAACATTGATTGTGTAAAAACGAAACCTTGTAAGAGAACCTACTTTCACATTACATTCATCACTTTCAATTCTCACTCTTTCTATCAGTCTCTTTCCGTGCATACATTTAGTTGCTGACTCTTTTTATTATTCACTCTTTTAGTTCCAGACAAAAAAAAATCCTATAGCTAATAATAATAAGCTAGGACCTCTCCAAGTAAATGGACTTTTTACATACATACCATCACGCCACTTCCCTCGCGGGGTAGGCAAAAAGGATTGAGCGCTTTTTCCTTCTATCCTTGCATACATCTTTCGCTTCCGTCACTGTCATACAATTTCTCATGCATGCTCTCCTGTTCAATGTGCTCAACACGTGACCGCCCTGTAGGATTTGATTTAAATGATCTTGCTTTTGAACCTCGGACGTCCACGTCTCCGAGCACCATTCCTCTTAGCCAAATATATCTTCTTTGTCATTCTGTCCTCATTCATTCTTTCCACATGCCCAAACCATTGTAACATATTTATATTCATCCCTGTAACTTGACCAACTTTCATTCCACATTCCTTTCGTAAATAACTGTTACACACACAATCTCTCAGACCTTTACCACACATACTTCTCAACGATCTCATTTCTACCACTTTCATCCTTCTCTAAACATGTCCACGTCTCACTTGCATACATGAGTGTTGGCACTAAGATAGCAGAGTGCACTAACCATTTAGCTGTGGTAGATATGTTCCTATTTGCAATTATTGGTCGGATTGCACCATTTACCTTATTGCCAGCAACTTTTCTCCTTTCAATCGCTTTCACACTTCCCATCTCTCGTGAACAAACTATCCAAGTACACACATTCGTCAACTTGCTCTAACACTTCGTTGTCAATCATTACCTGTCATACTGTTCTCTCACTTCCTCTTTCAAAGACCATGACTTTGGACTTCTTTTACATGATAAAATCATTTAATAAATACTTAGCATTTTCACCTTCAGAAGCATATACTGGTTAAATGGCTGCATAATGATAGACATCATCTAACTAAGGATATCCTCACAATTACACATCCATGAAAATATGCTGTTAACTGTAATATTTTACATTAAAGGGAAAATAAAACAGACTCGTAATTATAATATAAAACTATTTAATAAAAACAGTAAAATAAATATAAGAAATATGTAGTGTAACATTCGACAGTGGACCGGTGTCAGAACCGTGGAGGAGCTGTTTCGCGCCGCCCAGGACAGGGAAGCTTTCTCTCAAATGGTCGTCAACGTCGGGGGGACCCGGCAAGACACATGAAGAAGAAGAAGAAGTGTAATACAAATGCACTTTTTGGCGAATGGAGTAGATATCAAAATCATCCTGGACGGCTTTCCCTATGTTTTCTTTTATAATTCTTCTTATAGAACTCACAGATAATCCTGAAAGAAAAGAACATTGAAATTCATCAGCAATACAGTAATTTAACTTCCTAGAAACACGGGATTGTCATATAAGTGAGTCATCGAGACATTCCATACACAATCATTTAATGATGCATTATTATTAAGCATCTGAGACATTCACTTCAGCTTTTTATTTAGCTTATTCTAATATTCGGTAAAATGATTTGCCTTTTTAAGTAAATTCATTACATTAAATATATTTTAAGAAGGCACAGAATTGAATAGTAATCTTGTAATAGAAATACAATTAAGAGTCGTCAAACATAAAAAAAATACAATTTAAAATATTAAGACAGTGCTTACCAGTCAAATCAATGTTTTTTGGAAAACATTGTTAATCTACCAGCGTAGTTTTTGAGCTTCAAACTCCGCTTAACACTGGGAATATTTCTTGAAAACATTTTTTTTAGATACACTACGTATTGTTTTATTCAGTTTTATATTTTTAAAGTCTTTTAAAATCAAAACAAAGTCAAAAAAATTTACCGGATCACCAAACGCCATACAATTGACAGATCGGACAGTGTTGCCAGTGTAACTAATTTGTGTTTTATCATCGGTACAAATATCTGTTGCATTAGAAAAAAAGGGAATCGTGAGAAAATAATTATTCTAAAGTAGCATTCACATTGCTTCACACTGGATGATCATTCAGAGTGTCAGGGTCAAACCTGTTCATCGAAAGTGAACACGTCTGTTCACATTTGTTCATCCTATGCTCTCACTGCCATGTCAACACTTTCAGTCATGTTGTATTTTGACATATTTTCGTACAAAAATATAATTAAATAAATAAAAAAATGAAAAAAAGCCCTTAAAACAAATCAATATAGTTCTCGACTGCATAATAATTTTGTATATGATTCTGACATTCTATACAAATTCATAGAGAATAAAACAAAAAATAAGATAAAATTTGTTTATGGTCGTTTCAGTGAAAGGTCCTTTCATCGAAATTATGACGGGCTGTTATCGCTTTCATCCGTCATCGCTAGTGATCATTATTGATGAAACGCCCGTTCACACCTTTTTATCTTGGAGGTTCATCCGGAGTGATCACTGAAAGTGAACAAATGTGAACGACCCTTTAGAAAACTGACGATATTTATTCCTATACTATTTCGAAAATTTAGCGATGGGGGGGGGGTAGAAATTGAAATATGAAACAGAATTGTGAACAGTATGATTTATATCATTTTTGGGTAGATGGCGCTCTTGTAGCTGACTGAACCCATAACTTCTCCAATTTTTTAATCAAATATAATAGTTAATCGATTAAATTTTTATTTTCCGACCAAAATAAAGTGTTTTTTTTATTTGATAGTTTTGTTTTTTGTGTTTGTTTCTTAAAATTAAGTGATAAATTTTAATAAAATTAAATCTAATACCTAAAATTTGTGACAATAAAAATAGTTTACATGATTTGTATTTTAAGAGTAATAAAAATAAATTAAAGTGACAAATAATATTGTAAATGCGCTCTTGAGGTGATTTCATTACAAAAACAGCGCAATATAAGTGATCTAATAATAATCATGTTGGAGTAAAAATTATATTTTTCCCATGTGTAAGGTCTAGGGAATCCAATCCCGCAAAAGCGGGATCCCGTAAATGCGGGATCCCGCACCTTTTTTGCGGGATCAGAAATGCGGGATTACTGATGCGGGATCCCGCACGCTTGCGGGACTGAAAAAAAATATTTGAGAATGGGCTCAGACAACGTTCTGATTATTTATTAAACCCAGCACAGCCTCAATGATAAGTAAATTAACTACTTTGCCTTGGATCTCGTGACTTTTCTATAGAATTTGTATGGAAAATAATTAGAGTTTCCTAAATCTAGATGTGATCACAGCAACAACTGATAGTGCAGCAGTCATGAAGAAAGTTGGGAGATTATTATAAGCGCACCACCAGTTATGCTTTGCACATGGGTTGCAACTCGCTGTTCTTGAAGTTCTATGCAATCAGAGACAAGAAGAAGAAATGAAGTCAAGTTGAAGTATTCGAAAATAGACCGGATGGTGGGAGTGATAATGAAAATGATGACGAGCAAGGTCACTTTTCGGTAGAGGAAGACATTCAAGAAGGAGATTTGCTACCACAATGCAGGTAGATAAGTATTGTCAGACCAATAGATTTTTCAATGAAAATCATTATAACTTATTCCATGTTTTGTTTTTACTGATTCAAAAAGTCAGGAAAATTGTCAAGCTTTTTAGTTCGGAATTTCCAGTAACAATTAATGATCTTCTGCTCAATGATAAATATATATTAAAGCAGAATTCTGCAAAGAATTACAGCTGATTCTAGATTGCTGAACGCGCTGGAACAGTCTCGCAACAATGTTATCGAGGTTCAACCAAGCACTTATTGATCTTAAACTGACATCATCTTCATTTTCATTTACTGATGAAGAATTTATAACATCGAGTAATATTGAACGAGCTTTAAAGCCAGTGAAGCTTGCTGTAAATGTCTTATGCCGCGAGGACGCAAAATTAGTTTCTGCAGAAACCACATTGCGTTTCATGATAAGTAAACTGGATCGACAAAATACCAGGTTAAGCCAGGAATTTGAAGTGTCGCTATCTCGCCGCATAAAATAGCGCCACACATCAATAACTCGTGTTGCTGTGCTTAGAAAATCCTAACAAATATCTATAAAAAGATTCAAGATCTACAAATGTGGTGGACGTTCCATTCTTTCATCCAAGCAAAGTTACACTTCGAACTAAAATGAAGTGTTTAATTGAGAGACTGTTGTCAGACACGCAGGTACAACCTGAAACTCAAAACCAACAAGTTGATGACAATGGCAGTGAAGAAGTCACGCCTTTATCGAATCTATTAAATGATGAGCCTTCGCCTATACTAGAAGATGAATTAGAGCACAGTCTCCGTACAGAATGGATAGCCAAGTAACATGAAGTCAACTACACCTAATAGCGTGGAAGCTGAACATGCTTTTTCCGCCGCTGGCTATTTATGCAACAAGATTAGATCAAATCTAAAAGATGAAACGTTAGATACTTATCATTTCTTCGATAGTATTATCAGAAAAAAAGCTGTTTTTTATGCCTCTAAAAGTCGAAACTTCTCCTTCTTCTTATGGCCTTAAACCCGTACTTCCAGCTCACTCAACCATCGTACGGCTGCCTCCGAGGCGTCGTGTATTTCTCTCAGTCCCCCGTCAAAGGAATATAGGGGGCACTGCTCCACGATGTGGTCCATGCTCTGGGTTTCCCCGCATGGGCAGTTGGGTGAATCAGCCATCCCCCACTGAGTCGAAACTAATAAATATGTTAAATTGTCAATACAAATATATTAGGTGAAAAGTTGTATTATATTGTTCCTTACAAGAAGCTGATTATTTATACCTCAAAAACATCATTATTTCCACTTGTTAATTAGTAATATGAGTAAAAAAACTGCAAAATAATAAAAAAATATCAAATTTACTCGTCTTTATTTGATATATTTTTTTAAATAACTAAATGTCTACTTGAAACAGTTTTTTTATTAAAAAATCTCAATCCCGCAAATCCCGCGGGATCCGCGGGACTGACGACCTCAATCCCGCAGTCTTGCGGGATCGCGATTTTGATGCGGGATTGGATTCCCTAGTAAGGTCCCATTGTGCGGTATTTTCTTGGCAAAATGCAGGTAATTTTGGTCACACAATCTGGCAACCCTGATTTTGACACTATCTCTATGCTTATTATGACAGTTTTGAATTGTTTACGTTTAGTGTTAGAAATTCTATAATTATTTTGAATTTAGAATACTTTCATGAAATTTAAAATTACTGCAAACCATACAATAATAATTTTATTATACGAAAGTACAAATCGCGGACATTATTCTTTATTTGAAATGTAATTATATTCCTAAAAAATAGATGTAACGCAAATAATGCTTTAGAGCCACAAATTTCTTTTCAGAGTGAGTCATAAAACAGAATTATGAAGTTGGTATGCAATTCTAACAATTATCTTTATCAATAGACAGTATCTTAATATCTAAATTTTGAAAATCTTATGTTTTTAGATGCATGTTTTGAATAAATGAAATACTTCTAATGAAACAGATTGATGCAAGCATAATATTGAAATGATATCCTTTACAAAAGTGCCTAACTACCATTATGTTAAATGCAAGTTTTAGAAATGTTATCTATGGCTTGGTATAGTTATATTATATGATGACATTATATTATGAGATAATTAAGAATGATGCATCTCACACCCTTTTCTGTGATTGTTATAACAGATAACTTTATTTAGAAATTAAAAGAAACTCAGAATATCCTTCAATAAAATAAGAACACATATAAATAGTATTGTTGTAGATATGAGTTTTTTTATTTTATTTTGATGTTTACCTTACTTTGACAAAAGAACATTGAAGCATCATTGAATTAGTTCTGTGTTTTTGATATTATTGGTAACCATATTTTGAAATAAAAAGAAACTGAATATCAACAATAAAATAAGAACACATATTAATAGCATGGTCGTAGATATATGAGATTTTTAGTGATTTTCAAGTTTACCAAACATCGACAAAAGATCGTTGATACATCATCATTTATAAATTAAATCTTTATAAAAGTATACATATTAAATGTTTTCAGCTCGCCTACTGGATGATACATATCGTACAGAGGACATAAAAGTCAAAAAACAAACAAACTAATGAACTGATGTACCAACCAAAATATTAATGTATTGGATTCTATGTCATTCATGTCGGCCATTATGAAATTAGCCCAAGATGTCAAAAATATGCAATTTTAACTTGCATAATTCAGGAGTTTTTATCATAATCAAACACAACAATTTATAACCAAAATAATCCCCAAATGTTTAGTTTCAGTACTGATGTATTTCGCGTCACATCCATTGTGAAATTAATTCAGTACACTGAAAAATGTTCGACCATGAATATTGCTACTTACAAAAACTTTCATAGATTTTTCCATACAAATTTTATTATTATAATTTCTTTATCAATACATAAGATATTTTAAATGTTTTTAGCCTTGAACGTGCCCAGGAGATGAGACCTCGTATAGAGTGTATTATTTTACTTCTGTCTTTCCTTATTTCAGAGTCCATAAAGGACATACGCACATACGAACCGACTCAAATATTTATGTGTGGATTAAACCTTAGGATGTCACGCATGGCTTCACCGGACAAGAACCATAACACCGTGCAACACCAAAAGTCGCAAGCTTATGTCACTCGATGTACTTATATAGGAAGAATACATTATTGTACCTATTTTGTTTACGCAATTATATAAAGAAAAGTATAAAACATTTGTGGATGTTTCTGATGTCCTACCATAGTCTTATAGTCAGTCATTTGTTAGACCCTTCAACTTATAATCGATCGTTTTCTTTGAAAATTCAATATTACTCTACGTTTTCTTTCTCATGTTGTAAATCATCGATCTGTTAGATCGGAAGTTGCTTCCCTTCGTTAAGCTGACCATTTCTTTGTTGGTTGTCTTCTTCGTGGTCGTGAAGCTATACACACGATTCTGTTTTTAGCCATCCAGAATCTTCTCCTTCTCCTATTTCATCTTACGACATCCTCCGTGTTGCATATTTTCTGATCTCAGTATTTCTTACTCTGTTTCTGAGAGTTTTACTCGCAGAAGCACGTAAGATTTTCTTCATCTCTGATGTTTTGAGTAAGATTTTAGTTCGCACCGTGGTGTCTGCTCTTGTTTTTATGTATTCAGATTTAAGATACTATCAATTAGCGTATGTTTATTTCTCAATATAAAACTCTTTAGACATCCAACTGCAACTGAAGCCTTATTGGTCTGATCTCTCACTTTGTTGTACAGGTCATTATTGTTACATATTTCTTCCCCGAGATATTCGAATGATGCTATTTGTTCGATGAGTTAATCATTAATGTCTATTTACATCTTAAAGGGTGTCTTGTCGTTCTCAATCGATGGAAATTTTTTATTCGTTCAAAATTATTGTATCACTTTTAATACTAGTGAATGAAAATTCCAAATACATTTTTAAGATTGTTCTACATTGTTATGTATTGAGCAAAAGATAAGTTTATAATCTACTGGAACATCGTATTTCTCTGACCATAACGGAATAGTCGGGACGAAAAGCCTTCTGCTAGCGTCTTAAAATTGAGAACATTATGAGACAGACGATCGTGACCATGTTCATTCGATTTAGATCTTAATGTCATTCTGGGTATTTTATTTATGTGCGAGCTGGTTTGAACGAATATTGTGCACGACACCGACGTCCCGTTTTTCTTATCAAATGTATGAGATCGTTTTCTCACTGAAGATTTTTGGGTCAATTTCTACAATACAATAGGTTATCTAGTAGTAACCATTACGAAAATATGTATTGATGGTCACATTTGTATTTATTATTATCCTTCACTGTACACTGTTGCAAGATATCACGGCCACCCAGATATGAGCTGGGGGAGGGGTAAAGATTGTACTAATATAATATTTTTTCCTCTGCATTATTGGATTTCATAGATAATAATTATGTATTTAACTTTTTTGCACCCGGGCGATCTGCACACCTCCCCTTATTTTGCCATCTGGGCTTTTCTATAATTTCTTGTAATGGTATACAGTGAAAGATAATAATTAATACAGCAATGATCATCAATATTTATTTTCTTACCTACTGGGCTAACCGATTTTTGTCTTATTAACTTTATTTTCATTATGTTTAATCAGAAGAAAATGTTATACTTAAATGAGTCAATGATACTGTTATTAGATAATCTTTGGTTTTCTTCATAGTCGGTCTTTAAATCATGACTTTGCTGTCTCTATTTATTGCGATCCTCTGCTATGAAAAGCCAATGAATAAATCAATAAGTATTGCTTATTCTTTAAACAACATATAAAACACGATTAATTTGTCAACCAAGCATTTAAAATCTCTTTGAGAATGACCGAATAAATTGCTTAATAAATCAACCGAGTATCCCTGTAACCCTATAATATAAACGTTAAAAATATTTAGAATGTTCATCGAATGTTGGTATAGATTTTTGTACACATGGTTATGAGTTTTATACCAAACAATAATTAAGTATTATTAAATCCGACATTAAAAATAAGTAATGTTGGAAAATGCAGGTAACAGGTGCGTTGTATCACGTACTAAATTTGCACTAGTTATTAAGTTGCAATTTACCATTTTATCACTAAACTTAACTCAACAGCAATTTCCGACAAAGGGTATTACCGTTATATTCATTACCTCCTGATATATAGGTATATTCATAATACTGTAAAATGTTTTCATATTATTACAAAATACTGGAATAATGTAATACATACATACACAAACACACATAATGTGAACCATAATGAAATAGTTCAGAGACGCGCGATCATCAAAATATGGAGAGAGATATGTATTATTAGAATTCTATTTGTAATTTTTTTTGTTATTTTATTAAGTACGCTTACCCTATACTTATTAACTGAGTGAAAGCGAAAGGGGTATTTAAGTGTAAGTTTCTTTTACATTATTCCTTTTCTACAACACCTTCATTATATGAAAAAGTTGTAGAGTAAAGTAGTTCTGGGTGGATTATAAAATAAACAACTATGGTTCGTTTAAGAAATTAGTTAACCCTTCACTCCATTTGGGAATTATGCCATATTGTTGGCGGGTAGCTGGATGGATGATGATGATGATGATTTTGGATGATTTTATTTTTGACGCCGTTTAACAGTCCCTAGACCGTCTCAAAGGCACCAGTGAAGAGTTCAGTTTTTAATTTGCTTCTGAAGCTAGTGACAGTCTGACTATCTCTCAGTAGCATCGGTAGGCGATATATTATGTTGAAATAAATAAAACAAGTGTTTTATTCTACTAATGGTTTAATATGTGAGAGAGACGTCTTTCGTCTTATGAGGACATAGTCAATTCAATGTCCTCATAATACGAAAGACGTCTCTCTCACATTAATATTAAACCATTAGTAGAATAAAACACTTGTTTTATTTATTTCAATATGGAATTCTACTACCTAAACACCGTGAATAGATATACTGTATTATGTAATATGAAACATGGAAAACTATGCAAAATAAAAGAAAAAAAGGAATCTTAATATTGCGCCACTTCTCTAGTAGTTTGAGTTCTATGTTCACGTATTGCACTTATTGTGTGCAGTGTATAATATAGTAAATTTATTTCGTGATGGGTATGTATGTATATGTATGTATATCACATAAATAAATAAATGTGTGTATGTCTGGTGTGGATAATAATTTGTAACATGTGGTGCCCATAGAATGGCGGTTACAATGTTATAATAAATAGTAACATTTATCATATATTATAAAATACTGTTTGCATCATAAAATCAATTACTCAGTTGTTCAAAATGATACTTTCTGTTACCTGTGTTAATTGTTTCGAACTTTACTGTTATTATCATTGTCTATGCAATTCATAGAAGCATAATAAATAAAATAAATTAATTTAGTTCTAAGTTATGTACCTACGAATGCGATTTATATAAAAATAAAAAAGCAGTAGGTATTCATACTATTTTGATAATAATTTGAGAAAACCTGTATGTTTGTTACATACAGTTACTCTGCTGGCTACTCCACTTGTGAAGATGACGTGATGGTATAAATGAATGAATAACACCGTGATTATTTTTATGAGAATAATGAACTTCTTTTTGAAAATGGAAAAAGTTATTCATGTCGTATGATAATATCAATCAGAAACCTCGATTGGAGAACCATGTCTACACAATGCAACATTGTGTAAAACCTAATCGGAAGAAGTGAGAAAGGTGTCCCAACGCTTACGAATTGGCTCTAGGCTGGCTTAAGTGATCACTTTCGGTGTCCATGGACAACGTTCACCAATTCCACCATTCTCACTGTCACGATTTAAGGTCCACCAATCGAGAGACGCTTTATTAAAAATAACCTAAATATATTTCGATATATTTAGGTAATATCTTTCATTGCATAGTACAGCGAATGTTTGTATACATATATTTCTGATACATGGTTTTGGGACTTGTAGGTGTAATGGCTTACATCTGGTAAGACTAATAAGTCTAATAACTTATTATTTTCCTGTAATACTTATGTAGTAAAAGGTTTTACTTATTTTTCTTTCTTTCTTTATAGTTTGATATACAAAAGCTAGGTACTAAGTAGACATACGGTTAGTTATATAATTAAATAAAATATATATGTATATTGCGAATTCATGAGAAAATCGCAAATGTGAAATGTTTGTATTACAATAATTGTTATTAAAGTTCTATTTTATTTGAATAGTTGTTAGTAGTGGAGAAAGGAGGAGTTTATATTGTGTCTTGTAATATAAAATATTATCTGTAAACAATGGTCTTCAACATCTTACACGCAGAACAATGCAACAACAACAACAACAACTGACTTACATGAACATTGAACAAGATAGTAACTACGGATTACATAGACCTCAGTATCTAGTCTTGAAGACGTTCACAGCATCCAGTCTCATTATTATTGTTATTTTATGTTCAATGTCAGTTTTTTGTTCGCATTCCATACTTTCTCTTTCTCATCACATCATCCTCCTCCGGGGGCCAGCAGGGCTACTCTCGAATTCAATTAAGATTAGATTCGATCTTAAGATCAAGATTAGATCAAGACTAGAAAATGGTACTCCCGACACAATCTAGTCTTGAACTGAATCTAATCTTATCTTTAAGACGTCTTAATTTAGAGATGTATTTCCTAACGCCGTTATCTATGGGTACCAACCTAACAAGGACGACAACTAAATTATTAATTCTTAAAATTCACGTGATATCACCGTATTTCAACATTTTTTATAAACCTAAAATAATTTTTTGATAAAAAGAAATGAAATTTATACTATATATTGATGTATAACAGTGCAATTAACTTATAAATAATATTTTAAAATACCTTTGCACTGACATGATTTTTGTCTATGAATTCTACCACTGACAGCTCTTCTTTCGTTAGCTCGTTACTGTCATGTTCGTTTGTGTACTTTAGTATAATTATATGTTATTTTGGTATATTTATTATTCTATGAACGCGTTAGCAATTGAATATAATACTTTATAAGTTATATTTATAACATTATATGGTGGAATTATCTCAACAACAGTTTGTGTGACAAAGCAAACCATATGTAAGCCATTAATGTTGAATGTTTTGGCTATTCGACATGCCCATCGAAGCATGTGTTTTATCCATTTTTAATATTATCCAAAATAATATTTAAGTCTCAACACACAATTAAATTGAGACTTTTTTGTAATAGTTTACTCAATATGTGTTAAATTATTGAAATTTAATTCATAGGTTATGAATACACCTATCTAGGTTGGAGGAATACTTTTTCACTTAAATAAGTAGTTTTTTTTATAATTATGTACAATAAGTAATATTATATTTTCAGATGCCCCGAATTTGTTACATGCTTGGATGTAAAGCAAACTATGAATATTTGTGTTAACAGACAATCACAATGTTAAGCGGATTTTAAAAAGTGGGCACCCCGATAAACATATTGAAGATAATTAGAAAAATCGGGCATCTAAGTTCATATTTTATGCTCTAGCATTGGAGTGGATTAGAACAGCGCTCTTTTTGGAAACTATCATTGGGCATTCTCAGAACATGTTCCAGCCAGGACCGTCGTCTCTCCAGTATTACGTAAATTACAGGTCTCTGCCGGGTGCACCGGCGCGCAGCATCATACCCAAATAAAAATGTGCTCACATCTCTTTTTGAATATGCAATGATGATATGCATAGTGTAGCTGCTGTTATTATCAACACGTTGTTTTGTTATAATATTAGTTTTGTTAGTTAAAATTATTTAGTATATTTTACTCTATTTATAATAAAAAATTATGTCTCATTATGAAAGTGAAGACAAATTTGATGAGCGCCTGAATGTAATGATTGATAGACCTCGATATTTATTTCGTCGCCCTGTGAAAGACTCGCAAAATCCATTCAGTAGTGATTAATCAACGATTGCGAATTGACTAATCACGAGCAGTGTGTGGACTGCACAGCTAAGTGTTGTTTTAGAATATGGTTTACTTCGCATAGCGATAGATATTTACTTAAAATAGCGTTGGCGGTCGCTATGCGTAAGTATTGTTTTAGAATACGAGCTTAAGTCCTGACAAACAAAATCAGACGTCTCACTGAAACTTACTATTTATTTATTCTTTTTGCACATCATATTATATAACTGTGTAAACAAAACAATATGAAATTTAAAAAATCTAGGACGATATGCAGTGGCGAGATTATCACTATAAAGTGATTACTTCCATCTAACCACGACATTATATTTTGTTTATTTATTATTTTTGTATTGCCTAATTCTCTAATCTAATTAATAAATTTGATTCTCATTTTTGTTATATCTTCTTAAAAAAAACAATATATTTCTTGTTTGCTTTGAATAATAAAATTTTGTTGTATGGAAAACTCATTTCTAAAATCTTTCCCGGCTGTTGAAAATATTTTTTTTGTAAATAAATTGACATGTTTTGACAAAAAATGTTTTGTTTTTAACAACCTTGCCAAACAAATACTTCTAAGATTCCACAATTTCCTTCTTTCAATGTCCCTAAAGCATCTTCCATCCCTTGCAAACAAACTTCTCAAATGTACATACTCGCTTACTTGCTCCAAACATTCATCACCAAACTTTATTTCGCAAATTGCTTTATTGCACTCTTTCAAACACTATATTATTTTTAAACTAAAACAAATGTTTTTTTCCCAATATTGATTCTTATAGAGACATCTTTTGTCTTTCAAGGACATTGTCAATCTGATCGATGTGAAAAATCAATATAGCGGAAAAAAACATTTGTTTTCTAATTTAATCCTTGGACGGCCACGTTTCTGAGCATTATACCTCAACCATATGTTTTTTTTTTATTATTCTGTCCTCATTCATCCTTCCCACATTCACAACTGCCATAGTTTGTTCACCTTCATTATTGTTACTACCCAGATTTCATTTAACAATTTTCAAGGATCACACTATTACACAATCTGTCCCTCAGACTTTCACCACACATTCTTCTCAATGACTTCACTTCAAGTGCATTTATACCATTTTAATTCTCCTTCAGCTGAGTCCAAGTCACACTTGCATACATTAGTGTTGGCACTAAGTTAACCGAGTGCACCAATCTTTCAGCTACAAAAGAAATATTTCTGTTAGTTTTCCAAATTTTCTTCTTTCAATATCATATCATTCATCTCACGTAAATAGACTACCCAAATATACACATTCATCTACTTATTCCAAAATTTTATTATAATACAAGCCTGGAAGCACAACTTCTTCTCAGCCCACTCCTGGACGAAGGCCTCCTCCGTTTCCTTCCACGCCATTCGATCCTGCGGCGTCTGAATCCTGTTGACCTCAGTTTTTCGAGTAATATTATCCTTCCACCTCATTAAGGGGTCTTCCTTTACTCCTGGTATCCAAGATGTAAGAGACTTTAGGCATTTGTCATCTGGGCTTCTAGCTATGTGTCCCACCCATCTCCATTTAAGAGTTGTGACATATTGTGAATACAAGATTTGAAAAAATTGTCTACTCATTGACTTAAAAACAGTGCGTATTAAAAGAGTTACTTTTTTACTTTCTACCAATAATAAATACTTGATATATTTAAAGTTTCTCAGTTTTATAGGAATATATTTGACAAGGATGTAATTTAAGGAAAAAAACATTGTAATTTCAAAACATAATGTCTATTTATTTCAAATAAATAAATAATATTCAGTTAACATATATTTTATTGTATTAGTCATACAGTTTTTGTTCAATACACAATAAGAATATTATATCGTGTTGCATATTCAAAAAGAAACATGTGCACACATTTGTATTTAGGCATACTCTTTTAAAACTGTTCATTAAGGCATTAAAATTGTAGTTTGGACTTTTTATTGACATATGATATTATTCTTTAACCATTGAATTTTAATATTTGATACTAAAAATCACTTTATAAAATGGTTATGATGTCATTATGAGCAGTTTAATCTGGTAATGTCAAAATATTTATGAATTCACATGTTCCTTTTTGAATATGCAACGACGATATGTTATGACACATGAACCAATCAAGACTACATCTGAAATGCTACAAAGACATCAAATCAAAAAAGCTATGTAATATAATAAAAGCTGTGATGTGATATAGCATGTTTGAAATGAAGAAAAATGAATATATTTATAATAGAATACACACTGTAATTACAACATACACAGAATGTACGCAGCACAGAGTTAAATATAATAAATAATTTTGGGTTAGCTGGAAGAACTATACCCTCTGTATATTGATTTAAATTTATTTTTAGATAAATTTGCTTGTAATCAATGTACAAATAAATAAAATATAAACATTTCAAGTGATGACAACAAATATACCATCACGTTATATCCCAAATGGGGTAGAGAAAGAGTAAAGTTTAATTTATCGACCGACGGTTCTTGGTGGAAGTTCATATTAATAATTTTTGAATTGAGTTATTATCGTGTATCTTCAACCATATTATTATAATTTTGAGCTGCTGTGGACGGTCAGACGATGCTATTATTTTAATCTATTGTTTTCTATTTGTCACATACCTAACTTGTAATGAAGGTTCATTTTGGTTTTGCCTGACGATCAGAGCGGAAGTTCTTGAAAGCTGGTTCGCAAGAATAAATAAAGTTAATAGTGGAATAATTATATATTTTGTTTCATTTTAAAAATTATTAGAAGTGAAAGAGAATGTGACGTAATATTAACAAAGAAATTTTTGTAAATTCTGACATTATTGTTAATTCTTTAAAAAATACTAGTAATTGGAAATCACGGCATGAAAGCTGAAGGTAATCATTTCCAGGCAGTTGGCCCCCGTGACACTGAAGCTCCTCTCTGCAAATTTGGAAGTGTTTGCCCTGTTGGGTTCTACAAGTTTGTTGTGGTGGAAGATGAGCGCTGTGGTCGCCTTATAGAGTTTCGTCGATGGGACAGAGCTCAGTGAGGTATAGATGTGCTGCGTCGCTCAAGGCTTTATGAACCGTGAGGCACAGTTTGAACTCTACTCTCTTTGGGATTCTCAGCCAACGTAGCTCCTTAAGCAATGGTGTGATGTGTCAGCGCTTATTCTCTCTGTAAATGGTTCCAGCAGCAGCATTAAAGGCTATCTGGACAGTTGAGAAGGATTCCAAGAGCTAAATAATATCCAAATATAACCTGTAAACGAAACATTATTTAATAAGGGAAAATAATGTGAAATTTGTGTAACACAAGTAAAAAGTATTTGAAATTTCTTCTCCATTTCTCCCTATTTTATGCTAGTCTACATTTAAGAAAAGGACTCCCACCATTTACCCCTGGATGTTTCAAGAACATCAGTTCTAATATCATCCAAATTCTGCTAGCATCTTCACTACTACCACTACTACACCATTATAGCATATCTCACAATTGGGGTGGCCAGCAGACCAGCTGCGTGTAATAAACTTCCAAGGTGTCCTCTTCATGCCAACAAAAATTTAGGAAAATGTGTGTCTGGCGTGAACACATAAATACTCCATAATTTTGAATTATTTTTATGTAGATATGTAGTAGGTATTTATTTTTTTAAAAGTTCATGTATAGCAGAAATTCACCGAATTAAAGAGACCAATGTCCCATCCATCCTGAATGTTTAAAATTTTTGTTGACATGAAGAGGACACCTTGGAAGTTTATTACATGCAGCTGGTCTGCTTGCCATCCCAGTTGTGAGATATGCTATAACGGTGTAGTAGTAAAAAGAGGCTAGCAGAAATTGGATGATATGAGAACTGATGTTCCTGAAACATCCAGGGGTAAATGGTGGGAGTCCCTTTCTTAAATGTTAACTAGCATAAAATAGGGAGGAATGGAGAAGAAATTCTAAATACTTTTTGCTTGTGTTACACAAATAATACATTATTTCCATATCTTGTAATGGTATACAGTGAACGACAATAATAATAAAAAATACAACTATGATCATCAATTTATATCTTTTCCTAATGGGTACTACTGGATAACCTATTATAAAAATTAACATTTAATTCTACGTACGTACCACAGTTCATATCATCATTTGATCCATATAGGTGTCTCTTGGTCGGAATTTAGCATTTCTGCCTTTGGTCTTGCCCTCCTCGAAGGTGATGAGGGTGCCTGATGTTATGGCCAATCCAGTTGAGTCATTGTAGAACAATAATGTAGTTTTGAAATAATATTTTTCACTCATCTTCTTATAGCCCGCTAGACTAGAATCTCGAGGGTCCGAAACCATGTTCTTTGCGTCGCCTGTTACAGGATGGAGGTCTTGTATATCTCCAATGAATGAGAATATAGGACAGTGGTCAAATAAACAACACATTCACTGTTCACGACATAATTCCACAATGTATTATTCGATTTAAAACTAGTTTCACAACTACACTTCAAAACAAACGACTCCGACAAAACTAACAAACAACACCAAATTTTATTTGCGTAAAAAACACAGCAAGATAAAAAAAAAGTATTGGAAATACACTAAAATAAATATTATTCTAAAAAATAAACAAACTTGCGTCGCACATAAAGTTTAAAAGGTGGAAAAATACTTTTAGATTGCTAAAATGTACCTCCATAGCAATCTTAAGTTTTGACAGTTGTTAGATTGCGTTTAAGACGTCTATTAAGATTTGACCTTGGCAATGTTGTGTCAAGAGTACCGATTTCATACAAATTTTAAGATCTTAACGAATTTTTAAGACATCAAAGTAGATCGGTCTAAAAGTTAAGATTTAGATCGTGTTCAAAAGTACGAATTCGCCATTTTAAGATGCAAACAAGATTAGATCGTATTTAGATTGTGTCGGGAGTAGGGCTGCAGAAATGAAAGTGTCCTAGCACTATCTATACATACAGTAGGAACACCAGTGATTTTACTACAACTTGATTTTGTAATCAGATGATTGTTTCGATTTGTTCTGTTTCATTATGATTCACCTCTTCTCTTATGACTTGTGTGTGGACTTTTATTATTGAATTTATGCACAATGTTTACTTTTGTACGATAATGTATTTCTCAACATGTTTAAGTTAGTGGATGCTTATGCAAGATGATATATTTTGATGCTACATGAAAATCAACATCAGTTAGTGGTATTGGTTATCGCAAAGTGACGAACGGTGTTTTTCTGCCCACAGGTTTTCGTTAGTCCGGACGACCAATAATATTATCAAAGTGTTACGAATATCTTGAGATAAGGTTCCTAACATAATTGTCGCAAAGTCGCTCTCGGGAAGGAAACATGTTTTTACCCTGTTTTCGAAGGGCGAATCAAGTAGATATATGAATGAAAATGTATTAAACGTTTTAAAATTTTGTATTAAATAACTAATAATATTGTCGTGTCACATAATATTATAAGCGCGGTCTCCAGCCTTCGGTCCACGGAAGCAACGTGAACCTTTTTATTTTGTGTGTTTTTTTTTTTTTTTTATATCATATAATACACATTAAATACAATTATAAAGTCGCGCCACATCCATTACAAGATTTGTCGGCGCGTTCATTTTCATAATAACAATATATAGGTACATAAATAATTTAAACCTAACCAAAAGCAGAAAAACATATACTTAATAACTATAGTACAATTTCAATTATATACAAATCCACATTTCAGGAGCCATTCCTTGACAAGTCTTTTTGTTGCAATCTTGCTACCACATTTCTTAATAGATGTCGGCATCATATTAAGCAATTTAGGCACATTATATTCTAAAGTTCTCTTACCGTATTTATTATTATATTTTGGTACCAAATATCCCTCATTCGATCTGAATCTAGTATGATGAGCGTGTCGCGGTCTTGTTTTATATTCATCCTTCAAAAACTGGTCAAGGACTATCCTTTGCCAAAACAAGCCTTTAGCAGACAAAATATTCAATTTTTTAAAGTACAATGAAATATTATTACGCGCCGCGGTACATATATTTTTACTAACAATTAATCTTAATATCGATTTTTGTGCGAGCATTACCCTTTTTAAATTAGTATTAGTACAGTTACCCCAGCTACTAATACAAATATTTAATCAAAGATTCTGCCAGAGACTTGTATATTAATTTGAGTGTGGATCTAGGTACGAAGTACTTAATTCTATATAACCTACCAGCAATGGATCTTAAACGCTTACAAATTTTATTTACATGAAGATCCCATTTAAACTTATTATCTATAGTTAATCCTAGGTATACATAATTACTCACCACATCAATAGAAGGACAGTCACAAGTGATGGGGAGCTCAACATTTTTGTGTATACACTGATGATTATGCGAGGTAATTTTCGGCGTTAGATTCACAACTGCCAAATTTGGAGATCTAATGTACATTAATTTAGTCTTTTTCGCATTAATTATTAGACCATAATCATGTGACCATCGTATCAATTGATTATAATCATATTGCATCAGCCTACGAGCCTCCATCTCATCATGATGCGAAACAACAAGTGCAGTATCATCAGCGTATACAAAATACTTACAATATCTGAACAAGATTTTCATACATGAAACAAAAATTATATACATAGTTGGTCCCATTAATTTGTGAAATATTCCTTGACAAAACCGAGTCCTACGTTTAACATTTCAAATTCTTATACTTCTAAGAAAAATTGAGGGGAAGGGGGGGGGGGGGAGAAATCATTAAATTTTGGGAATCTGAGACATACAAAAAGGTCATCGAAGGTAAACAATTTACATCTCCCACTTAATGATGACCTGTCCGCGTAGATAATGTTGGTGACCACTGATATATACTATTTAGACATGACGTATAATAAGAAGATATTTCGATCATCTTGAATCCTGCCTGTCAATCCATTACACGAGTAATTTCGCTTCGTTCATTATCACCTGCGGAGTTATCCCATACTGACCGCCCGTAGTCAACTTTCACATTTGGATGATGTTATTCGATCTTTTAACCAAGTTAGAATACCTATACTTTTTCTATTACAATATTAGGTACTATATATACTAATACTGATGGACCACGATTATGTGTTACTGAATTTTGTATTTCGGTTTTATAAATCTTCGCTGATATTGTTAACTGTCTAAAATGTGTAAAACTTACCAAATAAAATAGGTAGGTAAGCATAATCATTACCCTATTAATAATTAATTTCTTTCCCCATTTAGGTATTGATTTCATCTGATTCTGTAGTATCAAGAACATGAGTTACAAAAATATATTTCCCTTCATTTCCATGGTTAGTTAATTATATTACTGGCGATATTGTTTTTGTATGTGAAACTGGGTACGTTTGTCCATCACGAAGTCAAGAGTACCTAATTACTGTGTAATTTATATTATACTTGTCCGAGTGCATTGCAACAGTAAACTAATGTCAGATTGTTGTTCTACTTTCTTCCAAGACTATTGTTTCTATATATATTGAACTATAATTCATATTTGTACCTCAAAGTTAATACGTATTGACTTGTATTTTTACGCTTATATTCTATGTATACTATAAGGGGCATCTTCCACTGTGAAGTTACCGGTGGATTAACCTCACGTTATAAACATACGTCTTTTCGTGTCACAGATTTTTAAATCTCTTGCCTTGTATATAGGAAAACCTGGTGTTATAATTCTATTGATTATGAAATGTGCTGTCTTTGTCTTTCATGTTTTTTTTTTTTAAATATGTATTACTATTGTGTGATGTATCGTAATAAAAAAAAATGTATTTATTATTTCTTCAAGTTTTGATCACTTTAAATTAAAAAAGTGTGTATTATGTCAGATTTATAAGTGAAATAGAATTGAGCAATATGTGAAATCAGAAAAGTATGCCACTCAATATAATCTCTGCATGTCCTGTAAAAGAATGAAAGTGTGGATGGATAAATCTTTATTTTGGTAAATGCGCAATTCAACTATTTTTTAATTTTTATTTGATGTGAACAAAATGTTATTCGATATTACATTTTTTGAATAAAAGCAAACGATATTTAAAATTAAGATTTATTTCTTTACTGAATGACGTTCCAACAATATAATAAATAATATGAATACATATTTACGTAAATCTATTACCAAATTTGCCCATTTTCGGGTGTTTCCACAACGGGGAGATGAATAATGAACGCATCATTAATCTTAAAAAACAAGAGTACGAATAGGTATAATTATTTCTTCAATTATTTCATATATATATAAAAAAATATACTAATAATATTTTTTTATTCCTCCGACACGAGACTATAAATTACTTTATTGCACAGAAGATAAGTTATTACACTTACAGATAAATCATTTCCACCATCTTACAATGAAGAGGTGCAGTTTTTTTGATGTTGGATAGCAGTCATTAATATTGTTTTTCAGCATGTAACAGCAACAATAATATGAGTGTATAATATCTACTTCTGTGGTTGACCATTGCACGCGATCGATCATGCGAAACAAAAGCTTATGAACTTGTACGAAAATACCTGTTTTTAGTTTTATTCTCAATTTTGTGTTAGACATAAACACGTGAAAGGTGTAAAAAGTTTTGTTCAATTGAAATATAATACACAAGAGTATATGTACCAAATAATACACTATTAGTTATTAAATATACTTGCACATAAATAATTTTTGTAATTAATGAAAAATTATGAAAAAATATTATTACATAATGTTTTTTTTTTGTTTTTTTTTTAAAAAGATATATCTGGGTTTTGTTTGTTGTAAACCCAAATACAACCTTATACACCTTTCACAGTAAGCTACTAAAAGCTGAATAATAACGGTATAGCGTACAAATAATTTTATTCAACAATCTTTATAAGATTTGATTGTAATAGTGAGCTGAATTTAAATTACTTAACGTTAGTTCGATGATGAGAACTCAAGGTCCTAAAAACTGGGCTACAACGTAGATGAACTCTCTTGAAGTACTTATCTACATCATTTACTTGTCCTAGTTGGAAAGTAAACCCATGTGTAGTTACTTCTCCCAAAGAAACTTATACGTTGCTGTTTTCAGGGCCTGAAATTGCTCATAAATTAATATTATTCAATCCAACGAGCAAGTAATATTGTTCATTAATTCAATTGTTTTAACACTAATAATTCTCGTTTCTGTCAATATAGCTTGACATGAAATTAAACGTTTTCGTCAAAGCTTGACATTATCAAGAGAATCCTTTTATTCAATTCATACATATTATCAAAACAATTTATTGTGTTAGCCAATAGTCATCCATTACATAGATTTCTATTAAATTGTCAACTCAGTATCAAATATAATATTATGTTAAAATAAATATTTTGTAGATTGGTATTATTATATATACATAATGAGTTACAATCATTGGATTGGTCTGCAACGAGTTTTGTCTTTCTTCTCCATTCCTCCCTATTCTCAGCCAGTCTTTTCAGCTCTACGTATGAGCCACAATTCATGTCCCTCACCCTCCGCGATGGCGATGAGGAGTCCTGGGTGCCTGATGTTGTGGCCAATCCAGTTAGCTCGTTGTTGGCTGATTCTCTTAAAGAGTTGCCTTTTATCGCCTACCCTGTTTAATACTTCTTCGTTTTCGACGTGTTCCGACCAATGGATCTTCAACATGCGTCTGTAGCACCACATCTCAAAGGCCGCCAACCGTCCGCTTTCAATCTTGCTGATGGTCCATGTCTCACAACCATAAAGCAAAATGC
This sequence comes from Athripsodes cinereus, assembly GCA_947579605.1. Taxonomy (NCBI): domain Eukaryota; kingdom Metazoa; phylum Arthropoda; class Insecta; order Trichoptera; family Leptoceridae; genus Athripsodes; species Athripsodes cinereus. The sequence goes on along the minus strand of OX388320.1, from coordinate 9,805,582 downwards.
TCCATACGAAGGCTTTAGTAAGGTTCTTCCTTACGCTTAAATCAATGTTTGGGGATTCCAATATTTTAGACTTTTTGTTAAAGGCAATCCTTGCCTGGTTTATTCTGCTCACAATTTCTGATTTGGAGCGTCCATCCTGGTTTATTCTGCTGCCCAAGTACACAAACTCTTTTACTTGTTTGATGCTCACTCCGTTTATGGCAATGTTCGCAGTCGTTTCCTCCCTTCCAACGACCATACATTTTGTTTTGTCTTTATTAATTTTCATGTTGTACTTTGACAACAGTGTACTTTCCATTTTTTGTAAAGCTTCGTTCAGTTCTATCTCGGAGTCTGCGAGCAGGGCTATATCGTCAGCATATCGAATCATGTCGACCTTTTTCCCATTTATTTTTACTCCTGTCCAGTTCTTCATTTCTTCTCTCATTTCATCAATAGCTCGCTGTATATAGCAGTTAAAGAGTGCTGGCGACATTGAGCATCCCTGTCTTACACCTTGTTCTACCCTCGCTTCTGCGCAGCTCTCTCCGCTTTTAATTACGGCCATTTCGTTCTTATATAGGCTCCAGATTGCTCTTCTGTCTTTGTAACTCATTCCTATTTCGTTTAGGATGTTAAAAAGTTGTTCCCATTCTACTTTATCGAATGCCTTTTCTAGGTCGATGAATGCTATATATATGTGTTTCTATTTACTGTTATTCTCTTTTCAAGAACAAGTCTTAGACTGAGAATCGCATCTCTTGTACCTGTCTCTTTGCGGAATCCAAATTGATCTTCTGAAAGTGTTTCGTTGATTTTGCTTTCCGCCCTTTTCATTATAATGTTGGTGAGTATCTTAGAAGCGTGTGATATCATGCTTAATGTTCTGTGTTGTTCGCACTTTGTCGTACCTGTTTTCTTAGGTAGCGCTCGTATCAGACATTTGGCGAAGTCCTCAGGTATTTCTCCTGTGTCATATATTTTGCAGACAAGCTTATACAGTGTGTTAAGCATGCCGCTTCCTGCGCATTTAAGCAGCTCTGATGGAATTAGGTCAATACCTGGTGCTTTGCCGTCTCTCAATTTTGATAAGGCAATATCAAATTCACTTCTTAAGATATCATCTCCATTATTTTCTTCGTCATATTCTGTTACCAGTGCTTTACTTTCCTCAAGTATGTTCTTTCCTTTGTAAAGTTGTTCAAGGTATTCTTTCCACCTTTTTACTCCCATTTGGACTCCCTGTTGATTTTGTTTCTCAGGATTTTATATTCCTTTTTTCCTTGGTATTATTATCCAGTTAAAATATATTGGTGGAATTGGACCTGAAACTGTAACCAATCACCATTTAATCTTAGTCAAATGGCTTAAAATATGTGTTTTATGTGTTCAAGATTTTTCTTCACTCAAAGAATTTGTTAAAATTTATTATAAAAACAGTCCGTGTATTTTTTCATAATTACATTTCTTTTATGCATGGTAGGTACCTACCTGTGTAAAGCAAACATAATGAAGTACCTATTTTTACTTTTTAATCGTTTGTGGAATAACTTGTGCTGAGTAGTCGTGTTTTATAATAGTAATCGGTTTATTGCGTGTACAAACTTTGCTTGTCATAAATTTTTACTCTCGCTACACACCACCATAATAATTATTATGGATAACAGTTGGATTTAATATCTTTACGTTTAGTGTTTCTTCATAATATCGTTTTTGTTTATTACCATCCATATGTCGACTTATCCCTATTTTTCGATGATATGGCATTTTGAAATACTTCATCTTGAGATTCGTGTATTTTGTGCCTATTATGAATCTATATTATTTCTATTCTTAAGACTATTTCCGTACAGAATGTTCCGTAATTACAGCCAACAGAATAGAAAACATAGCATTAGAATCCACACACCGATTATTTATCAGTATTATTGAGCGCCTCTGATTTCAAGTACATACCGCCTGCTGATTATTGTTTTGTGGTATATACTGTATTATTAGTAATAATATCCGACTGTCATTGCAGGTAAATAACATTTTTTACATGCCCTTAATACCTATGTATTGATTTTGGGTGAATGCAGAAAGACATTTGTTTCAGTTTGATTGTACCGAATTACTCGTTGATCGTACTTTTCGATCTGTATTGTATATTTAATTAATGTTCCGATAAATTATGTTGTTTGTATGAGGGTGAGGAAAATATTTATAGGGCCGTACTATTATTATTGGTACATAATATGTAGTAGATCAATTTACTGTGTGTGGACAACACCAATCTATTCTCTGCATTTCCATCCGAACATCACGCCTTACTGAATCATGAAAGCCTATTATGTGGATACATGTTATCTCAACTTACTGCTCGATCATCTCAATAATCTCTGGTACGGTTTTCCTTTTATTGTTTATCTCTATAATATCATGGAGGGAAGAATCTGCGTGTGAAAACTAGTAGATAGAATTTTATTTTTGTTTCTGCTTATATTTTGTATTCGGTGAAGACTTGACAATATTTTTTCTTAGTCTTTTTCTCAGCTATTTCTACTTATTTTTATTGATGATGCATCACGTAGAACATTTCTGGAAGAGAATCATCATAATAACACATTTTTGTTGACTACATGTAAATGTAAATAAAAGTCAGATCAAAAAGTATAAAACTATGCACCAACAATCAGCAGTGTAAGGGCGGACTTAAGTCCAGACGCTAGATAACGCTAAAAATATATTTGTATTGAAGCCAACTATTGCATAACAAACTCTGAAGGTATTATAGAATTTTTATTGCATATCATCAACACGACTCCAAATAATGGCAAATGTACGTTTTCCAATCATCATCATTGCGTTATCATTATTATAACTGTATTCGTTCTTTTATAGAAATAAAGTAAAAAACCACCAACCACATCGACCAAGTGGGCCGTTAATATTGCCAATTTCATGGTTCAGTGTTCATCCATTTAGTATAAGTAGTCAGACGGACATCGTGTCCCAGTTCAGTTGATGTTCACACATTCTGTATTGTTGTATTCTCTCTATATAACTAGTGTTTCTATGATGATATTGTCCATACAAAACATTGGCTGGTATACAGAGACAGAACTACTAAATTGTACATACTATACCTTGTGTAGTCACTAGTGCAGTGGTTTTTAACCTGGGTTCGATCGAACCCCAGGGGTTCGGTGAGTCAGTCTTGGGGGTTCGGTGAAAATCATTTTAAAAGCAAGATAGTTTTGCGAGTTGGAAAAAGAAAAAAATACTCCGATAATTCATTAATTAATATGTTTCATGTCATGATTTAACCATTATAATTTAATGTTTTTATTTTTTTTCATTTTGTACACTTACTTATATATAAATATATACCATGTTTTGAATTTGTAAAAATCTAATTTTATTTTTCAAATTAGGAGGGGTTCGGTGAATGCATATGCTGTAGCTGATGGGGTTCGGTACCCCCAAAAAGGTTAAGAACCACTGCACTAGTGTGTACATAGTCCATTGTGTGTAGTGCACTTACTGGATGTTGAATGCAATGATTGCGTGTTGTTTATTCAGCAATACGATTTACATTGTCGTTTTATTAATTTTAAAGATGCGCGTATTGTAAAGTTTTGCATAAAGATTCTCAAATTTAACAATACTTAACGAAAATTTAATAACAATAATAACTGTACTTAATACATATTGCGATGTGTAGACACAAAGCAATTTTTTTTTTGAAATCTTTTATTATTTTGTTTGGCTTATTTCTTATTTGACCTTTTGAAGTTATAGATAACTAGCTTATAAATACCCGGCGTTGCACGGGAATCATGTATATTAAAAAAAAACAATAAGTATGTATGTATATATAAATAAAAATTATTTTATGTAGGCAGCAATAATTTTTGTATCAACTATATACACAGTGTCACATTAAAGTAGAGAACATATAATAGAATATATAGTGAGACTAACAGTATATAAAATTATAACAATATACCTACATTACATACACATACATACTGTTGTTGTGTCTCGATCGCCTATGTCCCTTCACGATCGCTTAATGTTGAGTTGTGTGTAAATGATGAGTAATGCAGAACAAACACTGTTTTTTCTTAATTATATTGGATTTAATGTAAAACTTGTAACAAAATAGAACAGTATAGATATTAATGTTATTTGACTGTGTATTGGAGAAGAAGAGATGGATCAACAAGTGTGTGTGTATTATATACACGTAACCAAAGACAAACCCTGAATTGAATTTATTCGCCATAGATTATCACCTTATGTCTATAGCCAGTGACCAGTGCTTCATAATTCACCACACAGATGGCAGTATTCAACATTCTCCCCCTCTGTAAGCGATTGATGATATTAACATCAATTGGACTTACATTTTTACAATAAAGATAACAACTAATTAAACCTAAAATGAATTTACTTTCCCATTACAACCCATGATTAAATCCTTCCTCTACCAATGCTAAGATATTTGAAAATACATACAACAAAATACAATATACATAATAAATCTTCTTTCTTGAGGTTAAATGTCCATGTTTTTAATTAAATATTTTGTTTGGGTTTATAAGCTTCATGTTCAACTATTATAAATGATTAATATCTTGATGTAAGTCTTGTTTGGAGTTTAAAATCTTGATGTACTGTATTATTGTTTGTTTAATGCATATTATTATGTATTCAAGCTCACTTCACAAAAGAAAAAATTAAAACAATATAGCACATAGGTATTTCACTGTTCCGAAGGCTCTGGTAGCAATGCCACACGATGGATGGCTCTTTTTGTCAGTCCAGATTGGGTCCTCAAGGTGACAACTCGGGTGACGTTATCTGGACCTGGATGTGTCTGGACAACTCTGCCAAGTCTCCACAGCATGGGAACAGTCTCGTCCTTTATTAGCACCAAATCCCCCTCCTTCAATTGTCTCTCATTTCCGTGTGTCCATTTTGTCCGTTGTTGGAGTCCCTGGAAATACTCCCTGCTCCATCTAGTCCAAAAACCCTTGAACATAGCAATAATCTTTTGGTAGTGGTTTAAACGATTATCTGGTAAGTGTGATACATCTGGTTCAGGTAACCTCGCCAACGAGTCTCCAATCAAAAAATGGGAAGGAGTGAGTGGGTTGAGATCAGTTGGATCAGAGGATAAACTGGTTATTGGTCTGGAATTAATGGAGGCTTCGATTTGACAAATCAAAGTAAGCATAGAATCATAATTCAATACCTGAGATTTCAAAGCCTTTTTCAAGGGAGTTTTTACCAGTTTTATACCTGCTTCCCAAAGAGAACCAAAATGGGGTGATCGAGCTGGAATGAATTTCCAGTCGATCCATCGTTGAGAACAAAAATTAACAATCTCCTCCTCAGAGGCTCTTAACTGTGTGTAAATTCTGGCAAGATCGTTGCTTGCACCAATGAAATTTGTGCCATTATCTGAATAAATCTTGATTGGCATTCCCCGCCGAGCAACAAATCTTTTTAATGCATTCAAAAAAGCCTCTGTCGTCATGGAAGTGACAACTTCCAGATGCACTGCCTTAGAGGCAAAACAAACAAATAAACAAATATAACATTTTACAACCTTAACGTTCCTGGTAAAACCTGATTTTATATTGAAGAAACCTGAATAGTCTACTCCAACAATTGAAAATGGCCTTGTCGCAGTGACCCTGTCTGCAGGCAGATCCCCCATCCTTTGGTAATTCACTGGCGTCTTGTACCTAAAGCATAGGATACAATGCTTGAGAACCCTTCTTATCGTATTCTTTGCTGACAATGGCCAGTACTTGAGTCGTAGCTGCGCCAACAGTCCCTGCAAACCCAAATGTAAATTAGTATAATGATAATACTTTATAATTAATGTTGTAAAAGCGTGTCCCGCAGGCAACAAAATAGGATGTTTTTGTTGGGTAGGTACCTCACTGTTTTTCAGTCTTCCTCCAACACAAAGTATACCATTTATCAATACTGGATTTAATGATTTTACATTACTACGAGCAGACACCTGACCATCCTTTTTTAAATCCCTTTTTTCTCTGTGAAAGAAAATACCTTGGACGATGTTGCACAATACATCATGTGCATGTTGAAGTTCAGATACCTGTAAAGGTCCAGTTCTACGCCCTGTTTTTGATGTTACATTATTCTTAAATCTTATTAAATATGCAGTAATTCTAAGCAATCTATTAAATGAAGAATATCTTGTGAAAATATCCCATGATTCAATATTTACCAGTGTGGTAGTATTTACCACTATATCTTGTTGTACATCAACCGTAGAAGAACATTCTGTAAGTTTCTCATCCTCTTGTATGAAAGATGGACCATTCCACCACAAAGTCGAAGATGAAAGTTGTTGTACAGATGTACCCCTGGAAATCAAGTCTGCTGGGTTGTGTTGTGACGATACATGTATCCATTGACAATCTTCTGTGCTACGCTGAATTTCTGCTACCCTGTTTGCTACAAAGGTATCCTTTTTTGTTGCTGAGGCTCGTAGCCATGACAACACAATAGTTGAATCTGTGAAAAGCTTAGTGGATACACCTTGATAACCCATGTTCTCCTTTATGGACTTGACAAGTCCAGCTAATAGTAGCGCTCCTGATAATTCTAGCCTAGGCAAGGTAAGTTGTTTGAGAGGTGCCACTCTAGATTTTGCACAAAGTAAATTGATCTGTGTCCTACCTTGTTCATCCATGGACTTCAAATATACAGTACAACCATACGCTTCCTTCGATGCATCGGAAAACCCAAATATTTGTATGTCTGCACTACCTGTTGACGTCACAATTACCCTCCTTGGAATCTTGATGATGTTGATGTCTTGTAGATCCCTTTTGTAAAAGTTCCATGCAATAATAATGTCTTCAGGTAGTTCATCGTCCCATCCTATCTGTAACTGCCAAATTTTTTGCATTAATAATTTTGCCCTAATTACAATGGGCCCGATGAGTCCTAACGGGTCGAACGTCTTAGAAATATCTGAAAGAATTGTCCTTTTAGTAGACGTTGATGTATTTGTTTCAATGTTAACCTTATAATGAAAAGTGTCTTCGTAACTGTTCCAATGCAACCCTAGAATTTTGCACTGAAAATCGTCCTCCAGATTCAAGGATTTACTGTCATTGTTCTGACCAGTGTCATGTAGGTCTTCCAGATTTGACCTCCATTTGGTAAGTTTCATACCTGCCTTGTCTAGAAGGTATGACAGTTCATTTTTTAAATTAATACAAGTCTGCTTATCATGATCTCCTGTTAAGAGATCATCCACATAAAAATCCCTTTCTATCACCTGAGAAGTGAGAGGAAAAATAGAAGAATAAATTGTACTTAGTTCCTTTAGACATCTCATCGCGAGATATGGTGACGCACTGAGTCCGTAAGTGACGCTGTTGAGTCGGAAATGTCTTATTTCCTCACTGGGAGATGTCCTCCATAAGACCCTCTGGTAATCCCTGTCCCTTTCATGTACATTGACCTGCCTATAATACTGTTGTATATCTGCACTCAAGACATATCGATGTTTCCTGAAATTAATCAACAATGTAAATAACTCATTATGTATGGTAGGTGTTTTCATCAGATTATCATTTAGGGACTTTCCATTGGATGTTTTTGCAGAACCATCGAACACTACACGGATTTTTGTTCCTTTGAAAACGGAATGATGGGGAAGATAAACTGCATTTTCCTTGTCAGGTAGACAAGGAGACATATGCCCCAATTCCAAATACTCATTCATGAATGCTGCATATTGTGTGTGCAGCTCTGTATTCTTCTGAAACCGTCGCTCCATCGAAAGTAACCTCCTCTTGGCTATTTCAAGAGAGTTTCCCACGTTAGGTGGACATTCCTTGAAGGGTAGACTTACTGAAAATCTGCCAGACTCATCACGAGTCGTAGTACTAGTAAAGTGTTTCTCGCATAATGTCTCTTCCTGGGTTCGAACCAGAGAATTAGGCACACTTTCTACCTCCCAAAATTTCTCAATGTTTTTGTTTAATTGATTCAAAGAAATGTAACAAGATACCGGCCTTTGTCTGCTGATTCCTTCAGAGTTCCACGGAATAGCTCCTGCAATGACCCATCCTAACTTGGTCTGATGCATCATCGGCTGCTGACGTTGAGCTGATGCATGATTTCCCTGAAGTACCTCCCAAAATACCTGTGCTCCCAATAACAAGTCTATTGGAGAAGATTTATGGAAGTCAGGGTCCGCTAGCTGCATCTGGGAAGGCACGTGAAAACGTCGTCTGTCCACAGATCGCAGTGGCAAGTTTGATGTAATTACAGGCAGGACCAAACAGTTGATTTTCCTCCTGTAATCATACAATAAAGAATTAATTGTTATATCTACCTTTTCTTCAATGTGAGTTACCTGTTGACGCAGTCCCGAGACTGGCAGATATGCTCCCTTTGTTCGTAAGTTGAGTTTCTCGCATAAACTCTTTGTAATGAAATTCGACTGTGCTGCCGAGTCCAAGAGTGCTCGTGCCCTAAAAATGCCGCCATCAGGGAGTTGGATCCCAACCATGGCCGTGGATAACAGTACTTCCTCGTCGTTTGAGAGCGAAGCATGGTTCACCACAGTAGGAACCTGTGAAGTAGGTCCCAGAGTTTCCGTATTTGCTGTCGAATTGTGCACGCTCGGTGTGTGCAATAAGGTGTGATGGTCCCTCCGACACACCTTACATCTTCCTCCTGAAGAACAATCCTTGGCAATATGATTCCTTAACATACAGTTACGGCACAGTCGCTGCCTTTTTACCAGCTCCCACCTTTGCTGAGTCCCCATCGACTTAAACTGCTCACATTGGTTTAATCGATGTTGTGAAGAACAAAGTGGGCAAACTGGGTTTGCTCGTACCCTTGCAACCAAGCCAACTCCTGCTCGGTTGGAGGTGTTGGATGGTTTGAAGTTTTTGTTGTGAGACGTCGTCTCCAAAATACGTGCTCTCTCTCCAATACATTCGTACAGTTCCTTTAATGTGGGTAGCTCACCCTGCAAGTGATGCGATTCCCATATGTTACGTGATACTGAATCTAATTTGTTAGCAATTATGTGAATTAACAGGATGTCCCAGCTGCTTGTGGGTAGTCCCAAACTTTCCAAAGCTCGCGTATGGAGCTGTGAATCATCGATCAATCGCCTTAAAGATTGATATGATTCTGGCTTCACTGGAATGAGATTGAAAATGTGATTAACATGTTTGTCCACAATGAGGCGGGTGTTCTCAAATCTCCTTGTTAAGATGTCCCATGCTAAAGAGTAATTAGTGTCTGAAACTTCCAAAGAAGAAACTAACCTTAAAGCTTCACCCTTTAATGAGCTCAGTAAGTAATGATACTTTTGTAAGTTAGATAAAGAATTATTGTTGCCTACAAGAGATTTGAATGTATCTTTGTAGTGTAACCATGTTTCATAATTACCATGAAATGTAGGTATTTGAATTGGATTTAACTTAACTTCACATGTGACTTGTAGTTGATCTTTCAATAATGATTTTGCCTTACTTAAAGTGGTATAAAATAGTTGTTCAAAAGTATCCCTATACACCACTTCCTCACCATCAATTTCTTCCAAGTCACATTGCAACATTTCAAATTTTTCAAGCATGCTTTCCATTCTTGATGTCCTTAACTGTAATTCACAAATATCTAAATCTTTCTTACTCAAATAATCTTTAAAGCGCGTGAGTTGTCCCTTCAAAACGCCTCGCCTTGATATCAATCCTTTGCAAACCTCCATTTCAGAATCACGTGCTTTTTCCATTTTTGAAGTGGCTGTCCTTGTTTCTCTTTCTCCAGACAACATAATTCACTAGAATGTAACAAACATACAATAATAAAAAGAGAAACTCAATGCAAAAAATGCCAATCAATGGACATTGAAAACACGCGACTATTTTGCAACAATATTTCTCACGAGAATTTACACACAGTTTTTTTCATAAAAATGCCGAAAATATGATGGAATCACGGGTTATCTGCAAAACAATAAAGATAATATTAGTTTTATTTATTAAACAAATGTTTTAAATCAACAATTAGATACGAGTACAGTTATGAAATTGTAGGGTAGATATTATTGTAACAATTAACCTTAAAATGTATAATATTTATATAAAATGGCAATGAATCCCCAGATAGTTAAATATATTGATCTATTTGAATGGAAATGTAATATTATAGGATAGAATTGTAAATGAATAGGAAAATATAGGATACGATACGCAATGATGGATTCGATGTTTTTTCCGAAAGATGTCCTGTTTCACGGTCGCCAATGTTGTTGTGTCTCGATCGCCTATGTCCCTTCACGATCGCTTAATGTTGAGTTGTGTGTAAATGATGAGTAATGCAGAACAAACACTGTTTTTTCTTAATTATATTGGATTTAATGTAAAACTTGTAACAAAATAGAACAGTATAGATATTAATGTTATTTGACTGTGTATTGGAGAAGAAGAGATGGATCAACAAGTGTGTGTGTATTATATACACGTAACCAAAGACAAACCCTGAATTGAATTTATTCGCCATAGATTATCACCTTATGTCTATAGCCAGTGACCAGTGCTTCATAATTCACCACACAGATGGCAGTATTCAACACATACATACATACCATTACGCCGCTTTCCTCGCGGGGTAGACAGAAAGGATCGAGAGCCACTTCCTTCTATCCTTGCATACATCTTTCGCTTCCGTCACTGTCATACAATTCCTCATGCATGCTCTCCTGTTCAATGTGCTCAACACGTGACCGTCCTGTAGAATTTGATTTAAATGAGCTTGTCATCTTAACTTATTCACATTCATCCTTGTAATTACACCAACTTTCATTCCACATTCCTTTTGTATATTACTGTTACGCACACAATCTCTCACACTTTTACTACACATCCTTTTCAGCTCATATTAATGTAAATTTTTAAAAAATGGGTATTGAAATCTTGAAGTTTGACATCCCACACGGCCATATTTCAATAAAAAAATGGGAAGTATCTACGTGGATAAAGGTACTAAAATCCTCTTCCCACTGTAAAATCTTGAAGTTTGACATCCCACACGGCCATATTTCAATAAAAAAATTGGTAGGTACCTACGTGGATAAAAGTACTAAAATCCTTTTCCCACTGTAAAATCTTGAAGTTTGACACCCCACACGGCCATATTTCGATAAAAAAATGGGTAGGTACCTACGTGGATAAAAGTACTAAAATCCTTTTCCCACTGTAAAATCTTGAAGTTTGACATCCCACACGGCCATATTTCAATAAATAAAATGGGTAGGTACCTACGTGGATAAAAGTACTGAAAACCTTTTCCCTCTGTAAAATCTTGAAGTTTGACATCCCACTCGGCCATATTTCAATAAAAAAATGGGTAAGTACCTACGTGGATAAAAGTACTGAAATCCCCTTTCCACTGTAAAATCTTGAAGTTTGACATCCCACACGGCCATATTTCAACAAATAAAATGGGTAGGTACCTACGTGGATAAAAGAACTAAAATCCTTTTCCCACTGTAAAATCTTGAAGTTTGACATCCCACACGGCCATATTTCGATAAAAAAATGGGTAGGTACCTACGTGGATATAAGTACTAAAATCCTTTTTCCACTGTAAAATCTTGAAGTTTGACATCCCACACGGCCATATTTCAATAAAAAAATGGGTAGGTACCTACGTGGATAAAAGTACTGAAATCCCCCTTCCACTGTAAAATCTTGAAGTTTGACATCCCACACGGCCATATTTCAACAAATAAAATTGACGTGTGTTTGCTGTGCTGATGATTCAAAAATATAAATCTCCTTACCTACTGATAAATTAATACCTATTTTTTTCGCTATCCAACTAACTCACTAACTATACCTAAGTAAATTCCTATTTCATCAGTGTGGCGAAATCGTGTCTGTCTTCCCGCCTTTAGTAATTAAACATCGTACCTATTTTATAATATAGTACCTATTATACATGTACCCCTTTCAACGTATGGTGAAATCAAAAAGAGAACGTGGATCACGTGGGCATTCTCTGGGGCAGCACCAAAACCTTGTGGAGGGGTGGTTACAGAGCGGGGAGGACATGCGCAGTAGCGACCCCTGAGCAAGCGCCCCTTACTGCCATCTACCAAGTCAGTACTGATATCATTCATCATCTGAACTTCATCGGAACAACATCGACTCTGGTGGACCACTAAGCAGTACTGTCCCCAACAATCACAACGAGAGGCGACTTCTGGAAATACCCAATATAGACACTCTCTGCCATACCATCCTCAGCCGAGGCAGGGTCTGAAGCAACCACCAACAGATTCCGTAATAGATTTCCGATTAATTTTGAAACCATATAAATCCATGCTTATGCTCTTTTTTTTGTTTTGTCTTTAGAATATATTCATTTTTTTTGTTAAACCTGTACTCATGTTTTATTTCTCAGCCATCTCATTCTTCCGATCCATGTCAAAATGGGTAGGTACCTACGTGGATAAAAGAACTAAAATCCTTTTCCCACTGTAAAATCTTGAAGTTTGACATCCCACACGGCCATATTTCGATAAAAAAATGGGTAGGTACCTACGTGGATAAAAGTACTGAAAACCTTTTCCCTCTGTAAAATCTTGAAGTTTGACATCCCACTCGGCCATATTTCAATAAAAAAATGGGTAGATACCTACGTGGATAAAAGTACTGAAATCCCCTTTCCACTGTAAAATCTTGAAGTTTGACATCCCACACGGCCATATTTCAACAAATAAAATGGGTAGGTACCTACGTGGATAAAAGTACTAAAATCCTTTTCCCACTGTAAAATCTTGAAGTTTGACATCCCACACGGCCATATTTTCAATAAATAAAATGGGTAGGTACCTACGTGGATAAAAGTACCGAAATCGTTTTCCCACTGTAAAATCTTGAAGTTTGACATCCCACACGGCCATATTCCAATAAAAAAAAGGGTAGGTACCTACGTGGATAAAAGTACTAAAATCCTTTTCCCACTGTAAAATCTTGAAGTTTGACATCCCACACGGCCATATTTCGATAAAAAAATGGGTAGGTACCTACGTGGATAAAAGTACTAAAATCCTTTCCCACTGTAAAATCTTGAAGTTTGACATCCCACACGGCCATATTTCAATAAATAAAATGGGTAGGTACCTACGTGGATAAAAGTACCGAATACCTTTTCCCACTGTAAAATCTTGAAGTTTGACATCCCACACGGCCATATTTCAATAAAAAAAAATGGGTAGGTACCTACGTGGATAAAAGTACTAAAATCCTTTTCCCACTGTAAAATCTTGAAGTTTGACATCCCACACGGCCATATTTGGATAAAAAAAATGGGTAGGTACATACGTGGATAAAAGTACTAAAATCCTTTTCCCACTGTAAAATCTTGAAGTTTGACATCCCATACGGCCATATTTCGATAAAAAAATGGGTAGGTACCTACGTGGATAAAAGTACTAAAATCCTTTCCCACTGTAAAATCTTGAAGTTTGACATCCCACACGGCCATATTTCGATAAAAAAATGGGTAGGTACCTACGTGGATAAAAGTACTAAAATCCTTTCCCACTGTAAAATCTTTAAGTTTGACATCCCACACGGCCATATTTCAATAAATAAAATGGGTAGGTACCTACGTGGATAAAAGTACCGGATACCTTTTCCCACTATAAAATCTTGAAGTTTGACATCCCACACGGCCATATTTCAATAAATAAAATGGGTAGGTACCTATGTGGATAAAAGTACTGAAATCCTTTTCCCACTGTAAAATCTTGAAGTTTGACATCCCACACGGCCATATTTCAATAAAAAAAAATGGGTAGGTACCTACGTGGATAAAAGTACTAAAAAAATATATGTATATATACATAGTGTCATGAAATGAATATATACAAGACGGTATATATTATTTTTATATACCTAGATCGAATATTTGTAGTAGGTAATTAATATAGGAATTAAACTTAGTTTGATTTCAAGTGGTTGTTGAACACAACTAGCTATGTAGGAGACAGAGACAGGTATATTTCGGTGTGTGTCAGGAAGAGATGGATGTAGTTTTTTTTTGTTGCTTTGGGTCGACATTTTCAGGGTCTGAAGACAGAGTACTTATTACTCTGGGCAGTTTAGTTTTGAGCCTGGGAGAGGTGGGACTCAATCATATTAATCTCAGTGTTTGAATTCGATATATTTTAATATTTATTTACCCACCTTCGTAGTAGTTAGTACATTATATTTTAGTGATATTTCCACAATTGGGAATATATAAAGATCATCCTAAATTACTTTTAATTAGCATTTAAAATCCGTGATGCTGCCAGCTGTCTAAGATAAGATTTTCTTTTAATATTATTAATTTATTATTTATATCTAGGTGTTAGGATACTCTCTGGATGTCTGTTGTCTACAAGGCAATATTTGTACTCAAGGATTTATTATTTTACGGATTTTGAAAACAAAGGAATTATGTGTTATATGTACATTTATTTTCAGTATATTTGTATGTATGTATGTACTTGTTACCGATTTTATATAGCGCGGTCCGACACATCTAGAACTAGACTAATAACAGTGGCGCACCGCTCTACCCAATATTATACTTTTATTTAATTTACTTTACCATAACGATGGAGTATACAGTTTGAAGAGGAGTTATATGTTGAGAAGGATATTATTTGATTATTAATTTAATTACATATTTTATCATCGAATGTCATTTGTATTCTACGAACTTACTGGATTTTTCTACTTATTCAACATGCTGTAGTTGCTGCGATATCATGAAAGGAACAAATTTGACATTTTGCATGACACTAATCATAAGAAATATTTATGTATTTATTGGTCTTAATATATTTTTATTTGACTTACATGATTCCTAAATTCTCCTCACCATAAATATGTAGTCTTTTATAGCTAAATCTTGTCGAGATTACCTTATGGATATGGGTCCTTTCTGCCTATCGACGCTAGACTAGCTACCTTGTGTCTATAGTGTGGGACTGATCTATTCGTAACCACATATTTATCATTATTATTATACAATTATGCACGAGACGTATTATGTGCTTTGTAGAATTATATATTATATACTAACAATTTCAGTCCTAACCCTGCTTCGAAATGTAGGTGTACCGTTAGCAAGCCCTGCTCCCATCTCTTCGATTCAGCTTTCGAGACAAGGGTCAATGCGGGTCTTGCCCCGTTTCCCACCAGGGTCCTAGACAAAGCTTCTTAACATATATTTATAATTATTCTTATTATATATAGCTGCACGTTCTAATGAGTATACATATTATATATTATTTTATATATCCGGGTGTAGTTTAGTGCACTCGGGCTCAAAATGCGGCATGGGACAGTTTGAGACGTGAGGGAGCGGAGGCGGCGCTCCTTCAGCATGGACACAGCATGCTTTTCATGCACTAACATGGTAGTTAGTCTCTGAAAATGATGTCATAGCAATTGTGTTGAAATTTAATTAATATTCAAAAGTAATAAGGTAATGTTTTGGGGTGCGCCACTGTCCTTTACGACGCAACGAATTAGTAGGTATGTTTTAGAACATATGTACATACATTGGTTATAGGTACTATGAAATGGTTATCTTATGTAGGGACATAGATCGGCAACCAGTTACCATACAACATTCTCGTAATGATATAGAATAATATTATTTGAATTTTATGTTATGATGATTGTTATGTTATATTTCGTTATGTTTTATTATGCACTATTTTTATTATGTTATTTTACAGTATCTCAAGGTAAGTGATCTGACGTCAAAGTTGACCTCAGAGTTAATATGTATCAAAATTCATGTTTAAATTGTTTTATTGATTTTGTTGTTCTTTTTGATTATTGAAATGTATATTTCAGGTGACTTATTTTGCGTTTTAAAAAAAATACACAACGTAGGTAAAATTATCGTCAAAACACAACGTACTGGGTCCAAATCTAATGAAAATAGTTAATAGATAAATCTAGACGATCACGAAAGGCCAAAATTCGTAAATTAATTCAATTAGGAATGCGAAATTTCGTACGTATATTTGCAACAATGCGAAAATTCATACAATTCTTAGCTAGCTGAATAGGGTTGTCACTTCTAGTTTGGGAATCATTTATTACAGTAGGTATAGTTTAGAAGCTAGGATGTTGCAAATTCGGAGTTAGAATGGTTTGAAATAGGTAGGATCATCACAATAGGTACCTATAAGGAAAACAGTTCTTAAAAAGGAACGAAACAATTAATGTTTCCTATATACATAGGCATTCCCTCCCTGTATTACCAAAAGAAACCTTGATGAATGAATGTACATTCTTCAATATTCTGAAGTATTATATTTTTAATTGAAATACTTCCATCAGATTTTTTTTAAAGACTCATGAAAATATTAGGTCAAAATAAATACTACTCGTTGATTGAGAAAAGTACCTACCTATGTATTTATTGGAAAACGCATACCTACAATATTGTCTATGAATTTCATAATTCCATTTTCACAATTATTTTTCTTTGTTTTTTTTTCTCATGTGTCATATTAATTAGTCTGTCATATGTGGTCTATGAAATTGAATGAAAATATGCCGAAATTATGCAATTCTAATTTACACAAATTAGGAGTTTTCATGATTTGCAAGCATGATGTTTTAAAACCAAAATAATCTCCAAGCTTTAAGATTCAGTTTTGTTGTATTTTTTATCACTTCCATTTTGAAATTAATTCAATATGATGAAAATGTTTTGTCTACGATTTCGGCAATCAGGAAGTCAAATTTTCATTCATTACCTCATTAAAATGTTGATATCTTTGTCAATAAATAAGATATTTGAAATATTTTTGGCCTGGAGTCTGTGATTATGTATAGAGTTTATTATTCAACATGCCTTTCCTAAATTAGGGATATGTACGGGCTCAAATATTTGTGCCGATTCCCACAAATACTATGAAATAATAAAGGTCTACTATATTTTTGAAATCTGAGGCTTAAAAGCATTTCAAAATAAGTCAAAATTTTCATCTTTCCACACAAAGCATAAAGGGAACATTAAAATAGAAGAACAATACATACCTTCTCCTTTTTTGTAATTAAGATACTTTGCAAAAATATAAATCATGTCATGTCACATCAAAAAATATAACCAGAACGTAATCATTGCAAAAAAATAATGGATACTCACCTATTTTTTCTTAATTTCCTATTCAACTACATATTTTATAAAACATCATAGGAAAAGAGAAAGTTTTATTATGTTAATTCATTTATTGCATCAAAAATTCATAAAACAACTACTCGATCAACCTTCAAGATTTTCCTGGGAACGAAGAGAAGAGAATACAGTCTTTTCCGTTCAGATTCTTTGCAATGATTGTCACTTCTTCCCACGACATTCCTAAAGCCATAATGTTGTTGTCATTAATTTATTATCAATTTAATTTCTAATTTCTTAATCATTAATTTCATCATTGAAAAATGAGCATCCAGATCGCAATGCACCGTTTTGTGTTTCTGCAAAAAAATAAACTGTTAACTCTTTAGTAATAAAAATGTAAAGCAGGTTTAATAGATTAGATAGAAAAATTAATTAGATAGAAAACGTAAATTAATTCTCACCTGATGTTAAATTAAATATTGAACGTACTTTTTGACACATCGTTCATTAATCGCCATTTTGGAATGTTATAATGACACAAATAATTGCCAGACGAATAACATATTGTTTTTGGCTTTTCAATTAGCACGTGCTTAATATTTTTAAATTGGATTATTTACGCAAAAAATATTTTAAATGTGTTTATTTGCACGAAATTAAAAATATTTTAAATGTGTTTATTTGCATGAACTTAAAAAAAGTCTGATTGTGCTTATTTTTTAGAAATTAATCATAAATATTTATAGTACTTTTCATAATTAATTTTAATATGGCAACATCTTATGGCACACAATTTTGGCGGTAAAGAACATTTTCGCACTCTTTCAAACTCACGCAAAAAACGTATTTTTTATCTCATTCACACTTTTTTTTTACACTCTTTTTTGCTGTTTTTCTCGCTTCTTTAAAAGAAAGTACGGCATTTAGTGGGTTTTTATTTGAAATAGATACCTCATCTTGTAATGGTCAGGTCAATGGAACGCAAATTCCTTGAAATGGGCGAGTATAGCCCGGTCTTCGTTAGTATGTAAATTCAAAAATCATTTTTATAATATATAAGGATAATATATAAGGATAAGGATTAGTACTTTGAAATACTCTTACGGAGCTATTTCAAATTATTAGATAGGTAGTTACATAGGAAAGCGCTGATATTTTAAACATAACCTCCACGAAAAAGTACCTATACATGAAAATATGTAGCTATGCTTTTTGCGTGTGATAGTCATAAATATTTGTAATAAAGACTTTAAATGGACATGAAGGAGTCAAAGTTACGCTCGGAAAACGCAGGGGACCGGAAAACTTGGAAGATGAGGACTAGGAGAGCCGACCCCAAGTAAATGGGATAAAGGCGAGGGCGAAGAAGAAGAAGAAGAGTCATAAATATTTGTATTTGAGCATTAATTTTATTTATGTTTATTATAATGTTTGAGAATATGTAGTCACCACATGAAGCATTGTGACACGGCTCATTACATTTGTTGATAGTCATTACATGGATTGTGAATGATGTATGGTAGGTGGTAAGTGCTCTACATCTACGTAGGTATATGTCCTCCTTTCTAGTCTCTTCTGGATGAATGCTCTGCGCATATTAGACAAGCATTATTCCTTTTGTGTCATACCGTCAGCACTATAAATTGTCCTTGCGCTTATACGAACTCTGAATAATGTAGGTAGTGGTTTTTTTTTCATACAGTGAGGGTCTATTTACAACTCTCTTTTTCTTCATACAAATAGGTACAAATCCAATTATTATATTTTTTGTTATTTAAATAAATGGTAACACAAAAAAATGGGGTTTAAATAGCTGCAGCCTAATGTTATTCTAAAACGTCTGTAATGTATAAATTAAATCTAGGTGATCAAATTTAGCAATAAAAATAATCCAGACGAGAACCTTTACCATAGTTATTTACTGACTAAATATTTCCTAGACGTATTTCTAGTGATATTTTTTAAATAAATAGCATAAAGATTACAAATTCTTTGCAATATTTAGGTAAAAAAATGGTTAGATATATTGCTGAACTCTAAAATATGACATATTTTACCTGTCTCAACGGTCTTCTAGATTATTAATTATTGAAACAATAACTGAAAAGTGATATACAAGTGCAAACTATATCTACTTTGAAACATGCCACTCGATAGAAGAATTCACGTGGGTGATTGAAAATTTTTAACGAGTCACGTAAATTATGAAGAAAATGTATACATCTACAATAATTATCGTGATTGTTGGTGTTCTGTCCAAGAAACTTACAATATTATTTGATACTCTCTGCCAACCCGGTAAAGAAATAAGTAAGATTTCGAGACATGTACACCTGTCAGATAGTTTGATTAATTATAGACGATGTGACGTATTGTTTGTCACTAGTGTCACTCTTGTTGGATCGCGTGATGTGATGATAGCGTTTAGTATGTGCAAACATCGTTTTGAACGGAAATTTGAAAAATTAACATAATTTATCGTTAGCCTGTATTGGGAAGATGCTGTAAGATGATTCAGTAGGAATTGGCTAATAAGAAAAATATATTTTTACTTGCTACGAATGCGATAAGGATTTTGTTATTACCATTTATACATTGGCCTATGATTATATAATTAAGTTTATTTCATTAGCAGGTTCATAAATTGCAAAATTTTGATTTGAAATAATAACGCTAAGTTTTAAGTATTTTGCATTAAAACCCATTTTTAGGGTAATCTTTTGCTTTATGGACAATTACATAATGTTTAGGTACAAAAGAGAGTCTGATGAATCCTCAAAGCATTAGCACTGCTCAAGTTTGAAAGTTTACATATTATGAATATTAAATATTTTCAGAAAATAAACTATTTAAATTTGAATTGAGAATAAAGATGTGTCCAACTCAAATGATACAAGCATCGAAGGATCTTGCCTCCTAGTGTTCGCAACGAAAATGTTGGAGCTTGGGAAGAAAAAACCCATTAAGAGGCATTGGACAATTTTCGTTGGATAAAGCTATCTTTACATTTTCTTTGGTAATGCAAAGATATATAATTAATAATATATTATGTATCCTTGTAAGAAACATCCAGGTTTCATTATAATTATTGAATAAACTTCATTATAATAATAAGTTACTATGTACCTACACCAAGGTCATTACAGGTTATCCGGGATCTCTTTAAACATTACTTACATTCATGAGGAAGAATGGCTTCTTAGTTACAACAGTAAACAATACTTATCATCTTTGTATTATACCTAAATATCCTGTTATACGGTAAACTCATTAACATTCCACAAATAATAATGTTACGCTATTCATATAGCGGATTTTCTATCTTTTATTTTAATTGAAATTCAAATATATACTCGATTATTTTAGTACTCAATAGATACCGATCATCATAGTTGGTTGTAATATTATTTTTACTAGGTTCGTATCTGTATCATTATATCAGCTAAAACAACTCTTTAATATCAATGTTTTACGGCTAACTTAGTCAGATTATTATATATACAAACAAGTATGTCTAGTCTTATGTGTTCTAAATATCATAGACCTTAATTTATTTATTATTTTCTTATTTTTGTTTAACTGTTTTTAATAAAAAATCTTATTGAAAATATAATAATTTTTAATATAGCCGAATTTTTGAAATAAACTTACAACTTTCTTATTTTAGACTAGTGGTTCTTAACCTCTTTTCTCCAATTCTCCAAACCACTTTTTAGTGAGCCAACTCTCAATTCCCCATCACAGCATTGGTTTTTGACAAATTCAATTTTAACCCATGCAATGTTTAGTACTTAGATATAGGTTTTGCGACATTTTACAGCCTTTAATTTTTGTTTGCATATATTAGAATTATTACTAACAGTAAGAGAAAATTAGAAGAATGAGCGGATGCAAGAAGAGTGTTGTGGACAGAATGCGCGTGAATAAACTACGGTGGTTTGGGCATGTTGAACGAATGAACGAGGTAAGAATGACAAAGAGGATATACTTATCTGAAAGAAAGGGTGTGAGGAAACGCGGGCGTCCGAGAACCACGTGGCTTGATCACGTGGATCAAATTCTCAAGGACGGCCGCGTGTTGAGTAAGAGGAACCGACGTGCGGGTATGAGGAACTGTATGAATGTGGAGGAAGCGAAGGAAGTGTGTAAAGATAGATCTGTTTGGCGTTCCGTTCTCTCTGCCTACCCCACTTGGGACATGGCGTGAGGGTATAGTATAGTATAGTAAGAGAAAATATTTTGTCAAGTCAGGAATGAATGTCTTCTAACATACTTATCTGTTTTATGGAAATATATTTCATATT
The DNA here is from genome assembly GCA_947579605.1 of Athripsodes cinereus. Lineage (NCBI taxonomy): Eukaryota > Metazoa > Arthropoda > Insecta > Trichoptera > Leptoceridae > Athripsodes > Athripsodes cinereus. The sequence continues at coordinate 9,784,094 of OX388320.1, read as the reverse complement.
TGTAATGGACATAATATTTCTGTTAAAATTGAAAACAGTCTGTTTTCAATTTTAACACAAATGGTTGTGATTTGTAAAGAAAATTAACATTTGAATGTAATGTATTAGATTTTGAAATACTATGGATTTTTCTGGATGGAAACAAATGCACAAAATTCCCCACCTGGCAACCCCGCCATTCCTCACTGGTTAAGAACCACTGTTCTAGACAGGGTAATTTGTAAAAATCTTATTAATCTCTGTTGTGTATAGAGTTTCTACAATGGTTTAAGAAAATATTTTTGAGAGTTTTACTTTAGAGGGGTAGATTTTTTTATGGCGGCTCATCCCTTTGGATGTTATGGCCATACAAATCATCATATATATTTTAAGCGAGAAAAAAAAACAAGAGAAAACGAAAAATATTCATATGAGGATCATATTCTTTTGGATACATTAAAAAATAAGCTCATTAACTTGTTGAGAGTTCAGTCCAAGAAGGTAGACAATATTAATAGGGTACTCAACGTTCACGAATTTAAAATATATGTCCATGGCGTCCCTAATTGGACATCCTAGGATGCTATGATCCGGCGTTTCCTCGTCCCAACCACACTCGCAATCGGGAGATTCAACCAAACCGATTCGGAACAAGTGTGAATCCAGGCGCATGTGGCCGTAACGCAGTCTAGAAATACAGACAATGTGGTGTCTGGACAATTTTTTCTTGTGAAACTAAGGTCGAATGGGATAGATAGCTCAACTTTTTTATAATGAGATCCTTTTGGGCTATTTTGCCAGGAGGATTACCAATTTTTGAAGTTAATGCATTCCAATTCATTTATAACATCACACTCGGGTAAAATGAAGTTATCAGGAGTCCTGCCGCTATTAGCGGCCTCCTTCACTAACAAATCCGCTCTTAGAGGGTTAGATCCACACAATAATATATTTAAGAAATCGGTAAAAATTATAATTGATAGTATTAAAAAATATGCTTTCATCATTATCACCATCACGCAGTTTTCTTTTCGGGGTAGGCAGAAAGGATCGAACGCCACTTGTTTCTTTCCACGTTTCCTAGCACCATTCCGCTCTGCCATAAATATTTTCTTTGTCATGCTGTCCTCATTTTCTCATTGCACGTGCTCAAAACATGTGTACATATTTTATATAAGTTTGTATGTATTATTTTGATTACTTTCGCACATGTTCAACGTAATCAATTGATTTTCCCGTTATAAAAAATAATAATAAGCATTGTTTTATTTGGCGCATTGCTATAATTAATTTAATTATTTAGTAAAGATTCAATAAAACTGAACACATCTGCTGAACTAATTACAGTTATTAAATATTTACTATGATGTTAGAAATTAAATGCTGATACCGTTTTACATTTCTAGTGTTTATGATGTAGTTCAACAAGATCTAAAAAACAACTTTAAATTGAGCGATATTCTTATCTTGGAGGACTCTATGTAGGTATCTATCCGAACCATCACAGTATCTCCCATAAGTGGGGTAGAAGGATTTCGTAGTAATAATTAAAAAAAAAAAACTATGTGGACCTACCATACAATCAATTCTTCATATACGAGTATGCCCGTGGAACATCAAACTCTTACCGTTCTGCTTGTTGATTCCTTTTCATCTATTCAATATCAACTAACATAACAATGCTTTTGTATTGCGTAGTCTCACGTACACCACATATATGTATAGTGTATTATGTACTCTGTGTAAGGTGGCAGTTTTTGTAAATTCTGTAATGTTTGCTAGACGATCTGTAAGAATACCAGGGAGTCTAGGTTGCTATGGAGATTTCAGTCTTAGTATTAATACGACCACTAACTGTGTTCCTTTCATATTTTTGATGTGTATTGATGATGTTTCTATAGATAAAGCTAATACTGAGTAAAAGAGTGTTTATTTATGCATACTTTCGTTATTGTATTTTTTGAAAATGAAAAAAAAAACGTTTTTGTAAATTATTTCATCTGTAACATCGGTAACAAAATATAAAAAAAAAACTTTTTATTAGTATTTCGATATGTGGGATGTTAGAAAATGTTTCATTACCGTCTGAAAATCAATAAAAATGTTATTTATATTTTGTATTTACTTCATCACTTTATCAATATCAACCCTTTTCCGTTTGCGATTTCCCCCTTGAAACTGATTCGAGAACTTTTCATATCCCCAATATTCCTAATTCCATTTCTATTTGTATTTCCTTTTCTGAATCATCCTTGTTGTATTTGTTTCCTTATCGATTCTTCGGTCACCCTTCCAGACAAATTATAATCCTTCGATACTCCTGCCTCACATCTTTCTATTCTATTCAGCCAGAGCTCAGACTCCATTCAAACCTTTCTCAATAAATGGAAAGTGGAAGATGCATCAAATCCATTTGCATTGAATATTTATGAAATTTAATGCATTTTCAAGGGATTGCTTTATTGAATACTAACGAGACTCCTTGCTTTCTATTCTACAATTTTTTACACATTGCGAGAATCTCATTCCCATAATATTGGTAATTAGGTATAGTTTGGATGACTATTCATTAAATTACAAATAAATAATTCCGATAGGTACCTACGTTAAATTCAAATAAATTAACCTTTATTATTCTCTTTATAACAATTTTTTTAAGAGTTAGATTAAAAACGGCGCCCGGAAATTATAATTAGAAAAAAAATCTTTTTTAAATGTGAAATTTAATGTACGATTTGCATAATTATAAGTTTGTTGAGCTTAATAAACTGTTTACGAAGTGCTGACATTCCCCTGACAGTATGTGAGTAGGCACCTATTTATTTCGTAGCTGATGTTATTTCGTCTGAATTTTTTCACCATCTCGGCATGGTACACGACGTTGATGGATCGACAGATCTAAGGTTCGATTGTGTTGTGTAATTGCATATTATCCATCGTGGATTGCGGTACATCCTCTGAACCGCAATGCTACTACTGCCAAACTGTCAACGCTCGATTCAATTATAAAAATCATTCTTAGGGATTTATTTTTAGTAGGTACACCTCCGTTAAATAGATTGATATTATTTGATATATCACTCATGTATAGGTTGTCCAATGTTTACGGTAAATAAAAAAATATCAGCAAGACACTGAGTTGTGCAATTATTGATTGAACATAGACGAAATTTTGATAAAATTTAATTAAATTTTTGTTCAAATATCAGTTCTATTTAATACTTTAAAATAATCATTTTCTTAATGTTGAGTAGGCAAGATGAAATTCTTATGTGAGATTGTAAGTTCACTCTATTAAACACACTGACTACTGCTACTACAACTTCTACTTCTATACCAATTCAGCATATCCCACAAGTGAGGTAGCTTATTTTTTCATTATTGATATTGCGATTTTTGTTTTTATTCTATACTATTTGCTGTAAATTTCGGTATTATATTTTTGTGTTAAATATACTTAGAACCTAACCATTTTAACAGTCTTTACTAATTTATCATGATGAAAGTGATTTGTTGAGTACCATGCTAATTGCTTTTATTTTTTCTTTGTTTCAGGTAAGTTTATGATTGCATCTGAAGCTTCATCATTCAATCAATGTTTCACCAGCTATAGACTGGAGGGGAAGTAAATTAGGGTAGGTATAATGGTCATTTGGTCATTAATCATCAATATACCAAAATAAGGATACCCTTTCGACCAAAATATTGTTTTATACTTTGAGGGAAACTGTCTAAAATATTTTATACTTTGTGGGAATAATTGACTTCCGAGAATTTTAATGGTAACGATATAATAACAAAAATTAATACATACATGATTTATGCAGTGATTCTGTATCCATTGTAGCTCAGAAATGTCGGTAAGTTTACAATTAAAAGAGTGTTCGTATCTTGTAAGATTTTCTATTTTCTAAAGTGTTTATTTTTTCGTTATTTGATTATTTTACTTGATAGTTTTATTATGCTTCCAGTGTAACACGTTAGGAACATAAACATCAGGCTTTGTATCTCTTATGATATTCGCATATAATATCCTTTATATCTGGCTAACAGCCTCTCCCAATACCACGAGAAGTGCAGCTTAACGGGTGTTGTGGCTGTTACATATGCTAAATAACATTATATTACACTGCATTAAATTACACGTTATTATTATAGCAATATCGCATCGTTATATACATAGTAGCAGTAGCAATAATATTCCACGTAATGCGTGATGTTGTTACTTGTTACTTAATAACTGTGCAACAAATAACACTTAGTTTTTTTTGCGCAATTATCATGTACATTTCTGTTCTGATGAATTAAAGATACCTACATGTTTTACAAAATTTTATCGAAATCTCGAAACGAAGTTTTGTTTATACAGAAGGTACATCTTTTTTATATCCATAGTTTTGTTGTCATAATGTATTTTTTTATTGGCATGTAAAGAGCAATCTACATATTTATTACTTGTAGTTTGTTCGGTGGCTACCCCATATGTGGGATATGTCGTGATAGTGTAGTAATCGTAGTAGGTATGGTAGAAGTAGCATAATTTTTTTACTTCGCAAACAATATAAACCTTTTATAAATATTCATAATAATTTAAGGGATTTTCCGTTATATCTATTATGTGCATTGTTTTCATTCTATTCCAACTTTAAATGCAGTCTTTGTTTCGATATTTTTACTTGTTATTTGTGCTCGTGAAAAATCACTGATATTTTTGATGGGACCACAATTCATTTTATGAATAAAATCGCAGTCTGTTCTTGGCACCTTGGTGGGTAATAACGGAGTGCGAAGTATGGACATTGCCGTCTTTACCATAGGGGCACACAGAACCCATGTCCCTCGAATTATCGCGGCCCCGAAATGTCGATATATTTGTTTAGGCAAATATATATAACAAAAACGAAGGCAACATGAAATATTTCAAATTCATAAGACAAAATGAACATTTGGCGATTGGGGATTGAAATTTTAAGAGATCGCTTAATTACAATTTTGGGCAACGGAGACCTAAAAACGAAGTCCCTACTTCTGAGAAATTGACTATGCCAAATTGTTAAATCGCGAGGCTCAGAATTAATGATAATAAAACAAACTGCTCGTACCACCACTGTACCCAGGGACCCCAACGTGTTCAAAGATGGCCCTTAGTAGGAAGCCTCCAGGCAACCAGGTAGTTTGTTGCCTTGTACTTAGTATAATTTAATACTCGATAACATTATAGAGTATTATTAAAGGCTGCAATAAGGGCTCTCTCATTGTACCAGTGTACCTGCATACTGTTTCGGCATGATAATCACATTAATGCCTTGTGCTCTTGGTATATTACTACAGTATTAATATATATTAATATCATTATTCACTGCTATTTTACACGCTATCGATGCTAATAATATTATATAGTACACAGTACTGTAATACTCTATATCTCTGATAATTACGACTCACTTTCTAAGGTGTTAGAATAATTACCTACTTGTTATGATTATGAATACCTGGTATCAAGCAAGAAGTACACGTGTTGAGTTGTTACAAAGAATGAGATGCTTGAGGCTTGTCCAACGTCATTAATGTTTCAATGGAAAAGGTCAGTAGCCTGATAGCGCAATAAATATGTAGTTAACTTCAAAGTGATGGATTTATGTTAGAATCTTGAAGCTTGGGTTTTGCTTTCACATTGTGAATATTTAAGCTTTGTTAGAGAGAACATTTAGATGTATTTTTACTGAATCTCAGAATCAGTTTTGACTTCATTCTTTGTTTGTTATTTCCCCTTTAGGGTCGTGTCAAGGGAGTAGGATATTTACAATATATTTTGGATCTCATTTTTTATTACAAGACAAAACATGATGTTATCATATAGTTGCGATTTATATTGAAGTAATTACATAACCGTAAAACACTATAAATGATTGCACGTAATTCAATATTTGAATCGATAAATGTTGATTTCTTAATATAACAGTCGGGTGACCTAAGTACGATGTAATGATATAATATTATATCGAATCATTTATCATGGTAATTGGACAAAAATATTATTATTTTGTATTGTGTAATCTTTAAAAAAATATTTAGAAACTTACTGCTTTTGCTATTAATAATGATGTGTACCAATATTAAATACTTAATTGACTTCATCAGGTATATTTGTATAAAATAATATTATCTCCATCAAATTTTCCTTGTATTTTATTCTTGCCAAGTTATGAAAATGCATATTTTTATTGTTCACCACATTTTTATGCCTATATGTAGAATACATATCAAAAGGATTCTTGCATAATAATTACTGCTTGCGCTAATTACCCTTAAGTATAAGTGCTCGCATCGGATTAAGTGCATGGATTAGTAAAACCAGTCGATACCATTAAAAAAGGTGCGGGTGTAGCATATTTAAAAATTAAATAACAAATTTAACTTGTTGAGAATTTTCGAAATCAGAAATATCAAACATTCAAATTGCACCTGCAATATGCAGGTTATTTGCATCAGCAATTTCACTTATCCAATTTGATAATATGATTTTTTATATCTCACTACGCAAATTCACTTTCGTCATATCATAAAATTATCGTTATATGATTTTTAAATAAATAGTAATATCTACGTTATTAAATTTCACTAGTTTGACATGAGAACATTGAATAATCTAAAATGTCCATCGTGACTCTCGCAGAGTTTTATTGTAATAAATAATTACGTTTATCAAAACCTTTTGAACTTTCTCATATTTGTATTTATAAATGTTTTCACTTTTTTTATTAAGACTACGCTATTTGTATCAGTTTCACTTACTAGGCATTATTATTAAACTTTGATTACGTTATTATTAAGCGCTTTATTGAAATAGTCTTATCTGTCGTACAACATATTATTAAAATGTCAGTAAATCGTGAGATTTTTTAGTATTATTTTTTACACGAAGAGACAACTTAATTATGATATTTTTATTTTTTTGTTGTCAAATTTTCTCATTTACCGTAATACGATGGCGTAACGTTGGGTGTATCTCATCAATGTGAAATGTCCGTTTAGCTTGAGGATTAAATTATCACCTTATGATGTAAATATTTACGTGTTACAATTTTAAAATTTCAATTTATTAATATTATTTAATTGATAGTTGAAGTGATAACGAAAAACTTAAAGCTGTAGTAAATAGAAATGTAATTTATAAAAAGAACTATGGAAAATAATACAATCAGAAATACCAATTTTAATTTTTATATTATATAGATTTTAAGATATTGATTTTGCTGTTTGTTTTTTTGTTTTGTGCAATCAGTCAAATTTTTTGATTTTTAAGAACCGAATATCTGTGAGACATGTACTTAATTAAAGGTAGGCATAAAGCTTAAAAAAAGCCTAGTTTTACAATTGCAAAGTGTAATTACTGAAAATAATTCATCACATGAAAAAAATCTTTTTAACAGTATACTTATTCTCATGATTCTATAATTTTCTGTTCATAATGAATCCCTAAAATAATATCGCTATAATAACAAGAAAAATACCTATGAACCAAATACATGGTACAGCATCCAGCTAGACAATGGAAAATTCATATTTCACATTATCATTTCAGTGATCACAGTATACACTTTTTCCATTTGTGCTAGAAACAGTAATATTTTCTTACATTTAGTACTTTTCTCTGTGTGTATGTTACGCAGAATTATTTTGATTTCATAATAGCTTCATATTATTATTAAACCATCCCGTACCTATAAGTTTTCTGAATAGCGAAATCTAAATATAAATTAAGTGGGATGTTATTCATACCTAAATATTATAATGAAATGATTTATTGTAGAAGGTAATTCTATTTATAAGGATTTCATTCATCCCTCTACATGAAATACTTATGTAAGTTATATCAATATGCCTACGTTCTCTATTCTCTCATTCAAGAATATTTTTATATGATAACGTCTATAAATACGTATTATTATTATTTGTGTAGGTTTGTTATTCCCTCCTTATTTATGCCTATTTTTATATCCTCGTCAATGGATTATATCAAGCCGAAGGTATTATTTTTGTAACGAAATGTTTTTAATACCTACAAGGTTATTTGTTTTTGTGAATCACTGCTGTATTAATAATACTGTGGCTTGTTTTTCTGAATGAGGTGGACTTAATATTACATTGTTTATTTGTTTAATTTGAAAACAAATATTTTATATATATATATATATATATATATATACACATCTTTTACGTAAAGTACGTGTAACTTTGCAAATAAATTAGAAAAGTGTATTTTTGTTACCTAAAAAAATAACTTATATTGTATTACCTGTATTAGCAGGATTGGAATTATAATTTACATACTTACAAACGAATGTTCGCAATCTTAAAACCGTATCTAAACTGAAATAATACTTTCAACTCACGCATACTGGTCTGGAGTATCTTGCATTTTTTCACCGACTTCTTTAATTCCTTTACCATATACGTATAATTTTTCATGTCTAATAATAATGTGGAGAAAATACGAACGAAGGACTTGCGCAGCTTGACACCCTGTTAATCTATGATTTCACCTCTATTATTCATTTCTTATCGAGCGCATGATGTACCTACTATAAGATTAATGTAGAATTTTCAACATTAAATATTGACTTCCTCATTTGTGGGTTGAGCCTTGCGAAAAATACAATCCCTTTTCCGATACCAAGTTAGTTCTATTTTTTTAGTGATCGATTTTGAACTTGTGCTAGTTGAAAGATATCGCGTCTCTGCGATAAACTCGCCCTATGTATGTTGATCGTATTTGACATTGTCATATTTTTGTGCAAAATTGTTTTCATCAATATACAGTAAAAAAATTAATAAACAAATAAAATTAAACTATTTGAAACACAATATTTTCATAAGAAATGTTGATTAATTTATAAAATTAAATAATGGACGATTTCTTTACAATATAATTAAGCAATATATTAATCACATTATGTAACTTTTGGAAGCGTGAATTGAGTCTATTTGCGAGGGATGGAAAATACGATAGCGACATCGAAAGAAGAAAAGTGAGCAGTACACTTCGATCCATTGTTAGCAATAGCAATGTGTCGGAATATGGCGAAAATGCTGGTGCACAATACCGTTCTGGTACTGACACTTATGCATGCAAGCGAAACTTGGACGTGGTTGAAGAAGAATTACAGCGGAATAAATGCTGTGGAAATGCGATATCAGAGTGAAGAATGAGGATACCAGGAGAATGAGCGAATGCGAATGCATGTAAATAAGTTGCAATAGTTTGGACATGTGGCGCGAATAGACGATGATAAGGATGACGAATGGGGTGTATTTGTCTGAAAGAAAGGATGTGAGAATGTAGGGACGTTCAAGAACTATGTAACTTAACCACATGAATCGAATTATCGAAGACGGCGGCATGTTGAGTAAGAGGAATCGGCATGTACCTATGTATGAGAAACTGTATGAACGTGGACGAATCAAAAGCAGTATGTCAGGATATATCAATATCGCTTTCCGTTCTCTCTGCCTACCTCACTTGGGACACATTTTGAGAGTGTGATAGATAAGTAGATAAATATCGGGCGATGAAAAGATGAGATAACTTCTTCACATTGTGCGATAGGTAGGTATATCCGACAAAAGAAGATGACTCCGCTATTTTGTGTGGAAGTAGAACAAACACGCTTGGCTTTTACTATTATTCTACATTATCTATTTGTACATATTATACGAGTACATTGTGACTTGTGACTCCGCGTTCTGTCATCCTATATTGAAATATTCGACATTACATCTCACGAGTAGATATCCAATCCAAGTATTGTTCTACTTGCGTACTTCGTTGAAGCTCACGACATAACGTTTTTTTATTAAGTTTTTTTTAATACTCTTTATATTAAAGTCTTTTATGTTGAATTCTTCGAACTCCAGTAAGTTTGTCATGTGGTCATTAGTATTTGCTCTTAATTTTGATTTGCTCAATCCGAAATGACAAAATTCTTTAAGTTACTAAAAGTTACTTTAGTTTACTAGTAGAAGAGTATTTAAAGAGACTTAAGTTTTTATGGATCCAGCCGGTAAGCACATATTGTCCTATAGCTCAGTGTTTCCCAAACTATGGGTCGCGACCCACCGGTGGGTCGCGAGCGAATATTGAGTGGGTCCTGAGCATTAAGTAGTTCCATGACTCGCTTCTAGAGAATCTGAGCATTACCAATATTTATGACCTCTTTTCTCTAAGAGAGCTAAAAGGTGAATCCCAATATTGGAAATTTTTCTTAGATGGGTCGGAGCCCAGTCAACTTTGGGAACAACTGCTATAGCTGATATATCAAAAAGGAAATAACCATAAAATAAAAAAGTAGCTACCACGATCACCGGAAACTTTATTGATACAATTGATTTGTTTTGCCTGTATTAAGTTCTCATCAAAATAAAATAAAATTTTGTGAATTACCTACCTACCACGTTTTCAATATTCAAACTTTGCCATACATCGAACTCCCCGCATATTATGTCATTAATAATAATATTTTATTGCCATTTGGGGGTGTGAAAAGTTTTCAGGCAGTTTTGCACGTGTTTGTAGAATTCATTAAATTAATACTTATTGGTAGATTCGTTGGTTACATACTCGCATTACTGCGATTATTTAATTCTCAGGTACAGTCTATCTTCCCCTGTGCAGCCATGATATATTTTTTATCAAATTCTCATTACTTTAGTTGTTTTGTATTTGATAGCAAAATATTTCTTCTCACATTTTTCACATCGGCAGTATGGTAGATAACTTCTCAGTATGGTTAACTATTATACTTATTTGATCAACTCAAGAAATTGTTCCACAACCAAAAGTCTTATAAACAATACAGAGTTAATTCTCGACGCAATTGAATTTATCTATATATCAATAAAACCACACCACTTGACGAATGAAATTACCCAATAAGTCACTCGCAGCAATTAAAGTGCTTTCTTTTTGGTAAAATAAGTAATTTAAAATATTTTATTGTATCAAGTAAATGCCCTCTATTTTGAATATTGAAAAAGTTACAAATTATTAAAGTTACTTTGCATGATATTCTTTACGATATTAATATCATCTCCATTAATTGGCTGTGTGAGCATTATGTTATACATAATATATTCATTTTACCCTCAGAGCAATCTTCTCCTTTCATTACAGCTTTAATTCCCACATTCACATATATTATATATTATCTGGAATCACAGTATATTATTAAGTGTATCCTTCTACCACAGGCACAAGGTAAATGACGGGCATTGCCCTTATATTATAACAACGGTATTAATATGTTTTTATGTAGGTATATTGTATTTTACGCAATAATATATTCGTATGTTTCTGTTAGAATATAATGTAATTCCAAAAAAAGAGTATCAATGTTTTGTAAAGGTAAGACGAATTGTTTTACTTGGATCTTTTTTGTAAAAAAAATACCTGATAAAATTCTTATAATCTATACTTAAGCCATTGAAACTACTCGTATATTATGATATTCTCGAAAAATAATTTTGTATTTGGAGCTGATTTATTTTTCATTGTGCTACGCAACAATGATTTAATACTATTAATGTGACTATAGTCATAGCTTTCGATAAAAGCTTCGTGAATTACAAAAATAAACTTAAATTAAAACTCTCGTTTTTTGTGGTTATAGACCGGTGGAAAGAAAGGATAAAAATGAAATTGCTTACAAACATAATTATTTAAAAATCACGTAAGTATGTATATACGAGTATTTCCATTTTTACGATGGAAACTAACAGGATAAAAGCAAGTAAAAATAATTGTAACAAACGTCGGCCGGTGTGGCGCAGAGTTAACGCTTTTGCCTTTGAGTCACGAGGTCCCGGGTTTGATTACCGGCCAGAGTAAAAATGAAGAATGACCTTTATCAAATTGTTCTGGGTCTGGGCGTTACACATATAAGTGTTAAGTGCATTGTATATATGTGTATCGTCGCGTTAGTACTCATAATACACGATTCATATTGTAGTTTGGGACTAGCCCGATATGTGTGAATTGTTTATGTATGTTACGTTATGTTATGTTATACCTATATTATCTGGATGTTTTTAAAGCTTTTGTAAAATTTGTGGAAATATAACATTAACTTGAAAAAAAATACCCTTCTCTTGGGTTAATGAGATCAATTGCGTATCTTAATGTTGTTCGCTTTATTACAGGACATTAACTTATAATATGTTAAATTAAATACTTCTCCACTACTGCAAACATTGGGATAGGAATTTCAGTATCATACGTAAACGCGTAAAGTTTGAATCACAAAAACATATTTCCTTTTTGTGTCCTAGAGCAATGCATTGTATTTATCTCTCAAGGACTGGCACAAAACTCTTATGTACCGAGATTAGACTACCAAGTATTATAACATGGCTTCACTTAAAATTGTGATGGCAATATAAAAATTAATTGAAAAGAGGGCAGAATATTTTTTAGTTATTTATTTTTTTATTACCAACAAAGTTACCTGGTTGTAGATAAAAATACTGTCAAAAAATTGTATTTTTAAAATGTTATTATTTGACATGTTTATTGCTATTTATTTTATGACAGATCAAATATATATTCAATGTAAGTTAGATAAACAATTTATTCATACAAGGTATGAAATGTTAAGTCAATATTATTTATGATTTTATATCAGTTCACATCAGGTGTGTTTTTTTAATTTTCAGAATATTAGATTTGTATAATGCACGTAATAACATCATTATAAATCTTAGTCAATAAATACATAGTGAGATGAGTACACTGAAAACTGTAGAACATTAATGTGCTAATTATAATTTACAGCCGTCTTCCGTAGTTTGTTCTTACACAAAATAACTTTCTACACAGAGTTTTCCTTGAAATACAGTGTATGATCTCCGTATTAGGTTCACAGTATAATAATTGGGATTTCGCCATGCGTCAACTGTACAGAATTGATGAAAGGATCTGACTCATGTTATTGTTTTACTGCACTGTAGTAATATTTCTGGAACAGTATCATCAGCTTTGATTCGATCAGCTGGAAATAGGTATTTCATTGCGTTTCCTCATAATATTATCTTCATTATTCCAAATATAACAATATTAACAATATGTGGTATGATGTGGCTTTCTTTTGAAATGACTCCTTTGGTTATAATTAAATGAAGTACCTATGTGAAATATATATGTAAATATTTAGCTTACTTTTAGTATATTGATGTGTATAGTGTTATGTTGTACTTATTCCTGCCTTTTTCGATGTTAAAATTTATTGTATCCGATAGATAGAATTCCTTGGGGATTGAGTGTCTGAATAAACAAGAGATAAGGAATAATAACATAGGTTGTGGGTATTCATTCTGAATGTGATTGTCCTATATGAGGGGAGTTAGAAAAATATTTCTGATGTCTTCCTTTGTCCTTTACATATAATATTGCCTGTAACCGTGATGTATTGTGGATCCGTGAGTCATAACAGTACGAAGTTAATAACCTCTTAGTCTGTATTCGTTATGAAAAATCGGATGATCTACCTAACTGTAGCTATCAGACTAACTGCATGCTATAAACACGCAAGTTTTTCAATACGTGCTAATGAAATAATTTAGGAATTCAAGATTGGTGGCATACATCATCGCTGAATTCAAACGTGATAAATATTTGTGATACTTTGTGAAGACCTCCTTTAACAGGACACTAGAAAACTCAAAAAAAGATTTTTTTTCATTACATTTTGTCACATTTGTGAATACAAGGAGTTATTTCGGCATACTCTTGCCATTACAAGAGGAATTGAGTAATAAAAGAAATGGAATAGATAAATAAAACATAATTATTCTCCTTCTCCTAATATATTGGTATACTGTAATATACTAAACTTAGTCTGGTGTAGATGTGTCATGCTAATATTAGTAATACGGTAATAACACCATTGAAGTACATAGGTGTATGTAGTAGAACCTCCCCTCCGTACGAGCACTACGCTTAACTAAATGTGTTCGTATCAATATTATTGCATTGCATTGCATTGTGTATATATATTATTATTATGTAGTTATATACTCGTAGTCTAACCACCAACCAAATCGACCAATGAAGCGAAAACCAATCTAGTCAACGGTAGATTTTAATTTATATTTTATCCATGACATGAAGTGCACTCGCAAAAAGAGCGTCTGTCTCTTTGTCAAGTAAATATTTCGTTTTTAATAAATCTTGCTTCGTTTGTACAAAATTATATTGTACAATACAATATTATTTTATCGTTTTTATCTATATTTATTTTGTTTGCATTGATCAATCGATTTTCATGTATTTATGTCTTTGACTTTCTTACATTCTGGTAAACTTTTGTTGAAGTTATTTATTTAATCTTTTTATGTACACATATCGAAATATTTTTTCGATCGAAGATAAAAATACATCACTCGTTTTGGGTGGATTGCCAGAAAAAAATTAATATAAAAATTAAAAAGATCAGATACGTGAATAGAAATCAATAAAAAAATTGTATTTTGTAAATTATTTGTTGTATTGAACGCAGAGTGAAATGGAGTTTTATTTATTTATTCATTCTTTACTGTAGGTACATTGATTAAAAACAATTACATAAAAGGTATACATTCAAATTAAATACAATCAATATACAAAGGGCAAGTTTATCGCAAAGGCGCGATCTCTTCCAACTAACCCAGTTTTATTTTCAAATGAACATAATTTCCACGTAGTCTGATCACATTTTTGTAAATCAAATTCCGACAACACAACTAACAACACGGTTGTGTTCTATTATGTTTTTATTTTTGGTCGTAAGTTGCTCAATTATTAAATTAAATTTCAAATCTGGAAAACGAAAAACTTTAAAATATTTATAACATCGGTTACGTTAGTGAATGGGTTTAATGTATTTTTCAGCGCAATCAGATTTCAAAATGCAATGGGGGATACACGTATCTGCTCGTATTTTTTTTTGTTCTTCTATAGAATCACTGTAGGCGTATCGGTTTTTTTAATTACATATGCCACACATTTTGGTTTAACATGGGTATAGACATATATAGGCACAATATTATCAAGGTGTGCAATGTTCATTCGTGCTTACGATATCCATATTACATTCATGTATTATCCTTCAATATCAATAACATGGAGTTATGGATGGATGACATCAATCAAATCACAGCTATAATCTATAACTAACTGTTGTTTTGTATGGGAACATCACATTTTTTATTATTTAAGCGATTTTACTGGACATAACGTTACTTTGTGATTTTTTCGAATAAGTAAAATTCTTGATATTTGAGATGCGACAATAAAGTTGAATTTGTTATAAATTATTCTAACAGTAAAACACCGTCATATGCATATTATATGTCTCATTATATTGATTAATTATTTGGACCGGTCAAGATAAAAGTTTAGTTTTGGTAGAACAAACATAAATACTTATCTACATTTTTTTTTACAATAAAATATTTAGCACAGATGTCGCTAGTATTAGGTACTTATTTATTTGTGATCCAATTCAAAACCAATCCACACATAAATATTCTAATGCGTTCGTATGTATGTTCGTGTGTCCTTAATGGACTCTGAAATAAGGAAAGACAGAAGTAAAATAATACACTCTATACGAGGTCTCATATCCTGGGCACGTTCAAGGCCAAAAACATTTAAAATATCTTATGTATTGATAAAGATATTATAATAATAAAATTTGTATGGATAAATCTATGAAAGTTTTTGTAAGTAGCAATATTCATAGTCGAACATTTTTCAGTGTACTGAATTAATTTCACAATGGATGTAACGAGAAATACATCAGTACTGAAACTAAACATATGGGGATTATTTTGGTTATAAATTATTGTGTTTGGTTATGATAAAAACTCCTGAATTATGCGAGTTAAAATTGCATATTTTTGACATCTTGGGCTAATTTCATAATGGCCGACATGAATGACATAGAATCCAATACATTAATATTTTGGTTGGTACATCGGTTCATTAGTTTGTTTGTTTTTTGACTTTTATGTCCTCTTTACGATATGTCTCATCCAGTATGCGAGCTGAAAACATTTAATAAGTATTCTTTTATAAAGATTGAATTTATAAATCATGATGTATCAACAATCTTTTGTTGATGTTTTGTAAAATCACAAAAATCTCATATTATCTACAACAATCGACAATATGTGTTCTTATTTTATTGTAGGATATTCTTAGTTTCTTCTTATTTCTAAATATAGTTATCTGTTATATCAAACACAGAGAATTTAGAAAGATTTATCATATCAAATGAAATGTATCATCCACACATAAATATTCTAAAGCGTTCGTTAGTTCGTATGTCCTCAATGGACTCTGAAATAAGGAAAGACAGAAGTAAAATAATACACTCTATACGAGGTCTCATCTCCTGGGCACGTTCAAGGCCAAAAACATTTAAAATATCTTATGTATTGACAAAGAAATTATAATAATAAAATTTGTATGGAAAAATCTATGAAGGTTTTTGTAAGTAGCAATATTCATGGTCGAACATTTTTCAATGTACTGAATTAATTTCACAATGTATGTAACGAGAAATACATCAGTACTGAAACTAAACATTTGGGGATTATTTTGGTTATAAATTATTGTGTTTGGTTATGATAAAAACTCCTGAATTATGCGAGTTAAAATTGCATATTTTTGACATCTTGAGCTAATTTCATATTGGCCGACATGAATGACATAGAATCCAATACATTAATATTTAGGTTGGTACATTGGTTCATTTGTTTGTTTGTTTTGTGATTTGTATGTTCTTATCTTATTGTAAGATGTTTAGTGTTTTTCAAAATATAGTTATCTGTAATATCAAAAACATAGAATTATTAATTCAGTGATATTTCAATGTTCTTTTGTCGAAGTATGCTAAACTTCAAAATCTTAAAAAATCTTATATATCTACAACGATACTATTAATACGTCTTCTTATTTTATTGTAAGATGTTTAGAGTTTTTCAAAATATAGTTATCTGTTATATCAAAAACATAGAATTATTAATTCAGTGATACTTCAATGTTCTATTGTCGAAGTATGCTAAACTCCAAAATCTAAAAAAATCTTATATATCGACAACGATACTATTAATACATGTTTTTATTTTATTGTAAGATATTCAGAGTTCCTTTTTATTTCAAAATATAGTTATCTGTTTTATCAAAAACTGGGATCCAACTCAAATACAATGGCATGAAATATATCATTTTTAATCATCTCATGTGCCTCATTTTTCTCATTTTTAATTAACCCATAGATAACATAAGTAAACTTGCATTTAACATAATACGGTGATAATTTAAGTAGGCACTTTTGTAATATATTACCACATATTATGCCTCCATCTATTTGTTTCATTAGAAGTATTTCATTTATTCAAAACAAGCATCTAAAAACATGAGATTTTCAAAGTTTAGATATTAAGATATTGGCTATTGATAAAGTAAATTGTTAGAATTGCATACCAGCTTTATAATTCCGTTTTAAGGCAATGTCTCACTCCAAAAATAAAATTGTAGCTAAATATAAAACGTCATTTGTGTAACATCTATTTTAGGAATATAATTACATTTCAAATAAAGAATTATGACCGCGATTTGTAATTTCACATAATAAAATTATTATTGTTTGGTTTGCGGTATTTTTAAATTTCACTGGGGTATTCTAAATTCAAAATAATTATAGAATATTATACGTTCTAAATGCAAACATCTCAAAACTGTCATATAAGTGCCACAAATGTCAAAATCCAACGCTTTATCTGGGAGGCGTTCAGGGTAACATAAATATCGCTCGATGTTCAGTGACCTGAGCGACCATGAAGTTGCAATGAGTGGTGAATGGCACCCCGGATAATCGTGAACAACTTTGAGCGTTTTTATATTATTATTATTATTTGGATGATTTGTAAAGCGCCGTTTTGTGAAAAAAAATCCACCTCAAGGGCGCTCACATCCCAAATGTCATCGTACTGGCGCCATTTTCGTAAGATTCATTCGCGGTAGTGCGTCATGCTTTACTTGATTACGTTTTTAATTTGAATAGTTAAATTGGCTTTGCTTTAAGAATGTTTTTAGGATAATGCATATTTAAACAAACCGTAAAAAATAAATTATTCACTAAAATCTGCACTAACTATTTTAATTTCTCTTTCATTTCACTTCTTGAACTAAAAAAATATGATTTTCTGTTTTGAAAAATTATATACCGACACTTATGTTTGCAAGCGAAACTTGGACGTGGTTGAAAAAGGATGAGAGTGGAATAAATGCTGTAGAGATGCGTTCACTGAGAAGAATGGTTGGTAAAACGTTGCGAGATAGAGTGAAGAATGAGGATATCAGGAGAATGAGCGGATGTGAGAGGAGTGTTGTGAACAGAATGCGTGTAAACAAGTTGAGATGGTTTGGACATGTTGAGCGAATGCAAGATGAAAGGATGACGAAGAGGATGTATTTATCTGAAAGAAGGGGTGTGAGAAATCAGCGTGCATGTATGAGAAACTGGATGAATGTAGAGGAAGCGAAAGAAGTATGTAAGGATAGATCTATATGGCGTTCCGTTCTCTCTGCCTACCCCTCCTGGGACATGGCGTGAGGGTATAGTATAGTAGTAGTAGTAATTATATAAGACAAGAATACACCATAATTACGATTAACTTCGCAATTGTTTTGGCAACCGTCATCACTCAAACGTCAAGGTAACTGTCAGAGTGATAATCATCTTGCTATGATTTCGGTAGATCACCCGACGACATGCCTGAACGCAACAGTGCGAGTCGTCGGGTGACTCGCTCCGGGCGCGTGAACGGATAGAGCGTCGTCGAGTGATCACTCGGTGACTGTTTGAACGCCTCCCTGGGTTGCTAGAAAATAAATGTTGCCAGAAAATTGGTTATTGGTTATGGTTATTAATCTTTACTTTATTATGGTTTTATGAGTATTCGTTACTTTAAAATCAGTACCTGAAAAATAAATAATTGTTATTGATAATACATATCACACCAACATCAGTAGATTGGATTGCAGATTCTATTTAAAATAAGTTTTTGGTATATCCTACATTGAATCCGTTTGGTAATACGTGCTTATTTATGCATGATTTTGGCACGCATAGAGCAGATTATTATTATGACATATAGCTATTTTGGTGCTAAATAGATCTTAGACTTAAAGCATAATACTCAAGGTGTAACTAGACGTTAAATTAGCTGACTGAAACATAATAATTTAGATTTGTAGACTGTAACTAGAAGTCAATTTTGTACACCGTAAATATATTTCAAATTTCCAATCTGTAAACGCCAATTAATGTTTGAGGAAAATGTTTGGTTGCTCCCGGTGAATAATAATTAATATGCTTAGTTGTTACCGGTACTTAATCCTTTTTAATTAAATGACATAACATCTGATTATCTAAAGGAGCGCTCACATTTGTTCACTTCCAGTGATCACTCTGGATGATCCTCCAAAATAAAAAGGTGTGAACAGGCGTTTCATCAATAGTCAATCGTTTCATCAATCACTAGCGATTCCGGATGAAACCGATTACTACCCGACATAATGTTGACGAAAGGTCCTTTCACTGAAACGACCATAAACAAGTTTTATCCTTTAATTTGTCTTATTCTCTATGAATTTGTATTGAAAGTCAGAATCGTGTACCAAATTATCATACTTTCGTGAATTTTATTCATTTGATTTAAATTTTATTAAGTGCTATTTTTCATTTATTTTTACGACGTCAAACTACATACAACATGACCGTGAGTGTCGGATGGCAGTGAATGTATAGGATGAACAAATGTGAACAGGTGAAGCAATGTGAATGCTACTTTAGTATTACAAACTGAAAAAAATGTAGACTGAAACCAGAAGTCAAATTTGCACACAGTTACTGGATGTTAAATTTCCAACATCCAGTAACTGTAAAACGACAATTCATGTTTGAGGAGGTCGTTTGGTTGTTACCATAGAATAATAAACATACTTTGATGTTATTGGTAGTTATTTTTTTTTATAAAAGATATACCTATCTGGGTTTTGTTATTTTTTTTATTTTTTAATCTAATGACAAAACATCTGAATATCTAAGTAACTGAAAATAAAAACTTAAAATACCAATTCAAATGTGGGAAATTTTATTTAACTATGTTGGTAGGTAACCAACCAATTATTATTATTTTTTCTCAAAATCGAGCATTTACCCGTTTTTTTTCTGTTATAGGCATTTCCTAATTTTTTACTTAAATAAGGGGATGTGGGTTTTAAACACTGAGTTTTTAAATTGGGAAGAGGTTAAAGTACCTACTTTTTTTTAGGTAGGCACCTACTAATATTGACGTGTGTGATTAAAAACTTCATGTTTTGAAATTGGGAAGAAATTTTTTTATATAGGTTTTGCACTTTTTATTTACTTAATCAGTTTTACGTAGTTAGTGCTTACTTCACTTTTTTCAATAAGATTGTGTAGTTTTAACACATTTATTTGGATGATTATCTGTTTTTAAACCCGAGCGATGCCGGGTTATAAAAGCTAGTCTAAAATAAAGAAATAAAATAATCAATTATTGCAGATCACGTCGATTGTAGTATTGTAGGGTTTTAGTAGTTTTTGCTCGTGTCACAGGTATGTAAGCCAAATGGAGACAGTTGCTAATGTTATTGCTCTTAATAATTTCTCCTTGCATTGCCATTGTTGTAGGTGAGGGTAATGTTACCTACACATAATATTATGATATACCTATTGCAGTACATAACACAACACCATGTGCACAAAATGCATTACTTTCCCTACGAAAAACTTGCATGGTGTGAGTCATCATATATACATATCCACATAAATAAAGTGGTTTGTTTGACAGAGGGGATGTGGTTCCGGTCTGAGGGACCTGACAGGGTGGTGGTAGGCAATACGTAATTGCAGAGAAGAATGAGAATTCGTTGATATGTTTATGTATATGAAATGCAAGTGATGATAATGTTTCTATATAGTTTTTTTTTTAATATTTTTTGTAGAAACACCTATCTATTTTAAAATCTCAGGGGTGGCCACAAAAGAACGGACATTTATGTATTATTATTTTATTATCAGTCGGGTCATTATAAGGGTCATTACTTTAATTAGTTATGTTTCCGTTTTCGTGTTAAATTTTAACGATTCAATATATCTTAATTACCTAATAGAATCTTATCACATTACTTTCTTTGTCTCTGAATTAGATTACTGAATCAGAGTAAATGTCATAAGTGTGTTGTTTTGTTTCATTCGTTGTGTTCTGTCATCTCTCACAGGAGTTGCCCTCTAGACTAGTTGCGTGTTATAAGCATAATGTTGAATGGTGCCATTAGTATTAAAGGGAACATAATACACATATCGCAAGATTCTTTTATTTGAAAAGAGATTGTTTCTGAAATTGTTTGCGAAGTTACGACGCAATTACATTCTGCAGAAAATGAAGTTTCCGAGTCATGCGTCGTTTCATTTAAAAGTGAAATGGCTTTCATAATCACCTCATAAAAGCGAATCCTTTCATTTTACAACTTTCCCTCTCTCTGCCACCGCCGTTGGTATATTTTCCGTGTCTCCGCAAGCCAAACACAGAAAATGAGCTTTCTCCGAGAAAGTATGTATGTACCATTGTACCACTTACCTACCTCCATTTCGTGACATTTATTTATTATTTTTGGGGGATATTCTTTTTTCATGAACTGCATTCATTAAACTGACTATGAATAGAAGCATCTGTCACAACACCGTTTTGCACAATAAACTATTGTCCTTTCGTTCACTTTTTTTACATAGTAAACGTTATATTTAATCAAATAAAATCATTGGTGTCATAAACATAACAAATTCCTACACAAGTCAGTGTTCATTGTTTTTCAAATCATTTTAAATTTTATGTACTTGTAATATGCTTAAACTATGAGTCATTCAATGTCGAGTTTTTTGGTTTTAAACTATGAAGAAGAGTTTAATATCATTTGTTTTTGGAAATGACTTGTAGTTTTGCTTTAGAAAAATGTAAAGTTATAATAATATCAATGAAACACAATGACTTTTGATTATTAGTTGTAAAGTGGATAAGTGCAAAGATGAAATCTACAAAATGGATTAGAGAGTATCGTAATAATACTCGTACCACGAACATTTCATATCATTTCTGTTTCTTTAGTACTCTGTGTATCATGAAAGTATATTTACGTGAATGTTAGTGTTTTCAATTAAGTCCTCTAACGTTACACTCGGAGAAGTATGTACGCGACATTAGTGTTATTGAAAGCTAAGAGAAATTAGAAAAAATGGGGGCTAAGGATAATTATTAGTTGTTGACTATTTGGGAAATTGGTTTAATGTTGTGAAAAGAAAATGGTTTGGGGATGTGAATGTGCTTGAAGGATTAATGCATGTTATACATAGGTATTTATGGGATTTGTTTTCGACAGAACATAACCGGGAACATAGCAAATTTTGCTATTTTTAAATTTTAATATAATATGTAATAGCAGACTGCCCTTGTAACCAATGCAAAATAATACAAGGATTGATAAAGTTAAACAATCAGATTAAATACTATGTATATTTATGTGTGCATTGTTTGAATGTTGAAACAACCTTATTTCCTCGATATTTCAGGAATCCAAGGACTCCTGTTTATCCGTTTGGGTGACAATTTATTTATTCTTTCGACTCTCTACAGTCCATCAGTACTACTAAGCCATTATTGGCATCTCCGACCCTACCGCATCAGTGGACGGTGGACCCGGCTGACGTAGCAGTTCCCACCTCGAGACCCACAAATCCACGAATATCTTAGTGTGCAGCGTTCGTGGCATTTATTAATTGTTTGAATGTGTGCTGACTAAAAGTAATAATTTCTCATATTCATTTGTTGTTTCGTTAAGCAGGTTGAATTATTATTTTAATGTTTAAAAAGTCAGCCTCCTGGGACCTCAAGACTTGGGGCCATAGTTTCTTAGCAAATGGTGTTTCTTTCATTTTCTGGATATCCATAATATCATGTAATAATAACAACAATCAACTACTATATCTAAGTACTTATAAAATGTATGTAATGGAAATAAGTACATACTTGAATCTACAGTGAATCTACAAGCTATTCGCAGATATATTATTATCATGTTCCTATTATCGTAGCAAGAAATTCTGCTCTAATGTTAACGTCTCGATGACTCGACCAGCAGGCGTACTACGTGGAGAAATAATAATACTTCTACGACATACACACTCCTTACATTACATGTGACATATAGGCACATAGATGGATGCTGTTTATTTATATACCCAACAGTTCCAATGATTGCATTGCTGAAACAACTTACGCCCGCTGTAATACGTTAGTATATTGTTATATACATTATATGATTTATGCAACTCCTCCGGTTTTGTCATTTACTCCGATGTGATTAATTGGATTGGATGAAGCATATTAAACGTACATAAATTATATCGTACACATCCCTTGAATAAAACTCGAAGTATTTTTAATTAATCTTAAAAACCTTTAGCAATAATATCGAAGTTTGCTATTAAAAAAATCATGTTGATGTATACATGTGTATTTGTGTTCACTTTTTTTAAAATGTTTGGTATTTTTTTGTTGTTGTTGAAGTGCTTTATAATTTAATATTATAAGTACTCAAGGAAATCGTAGATGTTTTTTTATTGATGTTTCTATTAACTGAACACTTAATAGTACTAAACATATACGTATGTATCTTAATAATAAAAGAAGTAAGCAAGGATACTCTGTTGGATATCTTATTACAGGATAAGAAGATAAAACACTTGAATTCATTTGAGATCCCACGATTAAATATTCCCTTTTTATGTTAGGTACATAGTATCAAGAATGTTCCAATATATCACTTTAGTTCTATGGCTCTGGAATAATTACTAGTTAGTGCATATTATTTTGATATCACAATAAATTATTCACCGCTATGCCTCTGAGATTGTTGGGAGAAGAGCTTTTAAATTATTACCCAGATATCAATTAGTCGCGCGTTGTAAAGCTCTAGGACTATCCTGGTGGGTAAACACAGCGATATTATTGTTATTATTATTTAACATAATTCAGAAATGGTGGGGTGCCTCATACGCTATACATATCTACAATATAAACAAACATTATATTGATTTAATATTTACTACATATTATTAGTGCTGGCGTGTGTAGCACAGCATAAAATTAAATCATTTCAATATATTATATGTATTTACCTACCATTTCAGTCCCCAGTTGAAGATTATTATGTTAAGTGCATATACTGTCATGATTGTCAATTAATTCAGATTAAAATTTATTGATACGTTTCGATTGATAACTTTATTTTCGTTAAATAAGCTTCAAAAGCGGCATGATTTTGGCGTAGTCTCGGACTTTTAATCGAGAGATTCTGGATTTGATTCCTCCCGCTGCCAACGTACTCCACAATCACGTCACAATGATATAGCTCATTGTGACGGTGTTTAAGGTGAATTTTGGTTCATTGCAAACCTAAGTTCATCTTAATAAAAATACCCTTCATTTAGTTCACCGAAATTCTCTATTACGTATGTAGTTAGATGGAAGAAACTAATAGTGATAATCTCGCCACTGCATATTATCTCAATATTTTGTGTTCTATGTTATTTTGTTATTAATGTTGTATAATGACTAAAAAATTATAAATATTTTTTAATAAACTTTTAACTAGTAAAAAGTAAATTTGTATCGTTTCTGTAAATATCCTTTGCAGAAAATCATCTTATGGCGCAGGTTGGGTTAAGTTGTGAAGTTTTGTATATCTTTCATTAATCAATAAATCACCTGGACTCCTATTAATTGTGTCGATGCACACGTAGTAGAATTCCATAATCAGAATAATTCAAACAAGTGTTTTTCTACTATAGATTATAAATCGTGAGAGACACGACTTTCGACTTATCAGGTCATTATCAATCTATCGATTTAGTCCTTTTTTATTGAAATATTCCTTATCACAACCGAGGAGACCGTGAAATATGTCAAGTTTCTATACTTTTAAAAACAATCGAGAACACCACCATAAAAAATGTCAGTCACTAGATAAAAATATATGAAAGAACGAACACATCTAATTGCTAACCTCTTAACCGATAACCGATTACAATATGCTGATTATGTCTCATCATTCTTAAACCTCTAAACATATACATACTTATAAGTTACTGTTTGCATGTAGCGTTACGCATAGCGTCAGTTTCAATTCATGAACCTTATAATAATTTATTACAATTACATACCCATCTACTTAACAATAATTCAGATTGTTTTATTTAAAGGACATACCGGTGTCAATGCGCTCGTTTTGAATAAAATAACATATTTTCGAAGTGTTTGTGGTTTTGTGTTAAAATATGGCCCATGAAATAAGTATTTACCGTTTCTGGGTTATGCTGAAGTGCTAAAACATTTTCTGGCATTTAGGTTAACTGATTACACATTGTTGCATTTTGCAAATTCAGCGGTCATGTAAATTTTCCATTGTGTTTGCGGCACTCGTAAAATAAATTAAATTATTAGGTGCATACCTGTAAAATTCTAATATACCCGAATCCAATTTAAACGATGTTGGAAAAATGGTGAACATTTTACGTTTTCATAACATCCGCTTTTCTGAATTATAATTCACTCTGCATTTGTTTTTAATATAATTTTTCTCTACAAATGGGGGGTGTCGTTGGTTTCTACTGTGTAATTTTGCTAGCAATGGTTCTTTTTCATATTTTCATATTTCAGCTGGTGCTTAATGTTTCTACGAAAGCTTTTTGCAAAACATATCATTACATTATTGTGCTTGGTTGCGAGGGGGTAACGGCATGTATTAAAAAAACGAAGATTTATGGTTTTAAAATGTATTCGTATTCGTTATTTTAGAAGGATTAACTATGTAGGTAACAGTTACGAGACATTTTGAATGTTTTTTAAGTATTCTATTATCGCTCGTCAATGGTATAGGTTTACCGAAATCGATCGCGATATAAATAATCAAGTAACGGATGTGCATTGCAGAATACTTAAAAAAAACATTCAAAATGTATTCGTTTTGTTGTATTATTTTGTGGACTCAATTATTTTTGTGTGATTTATGCCAAATTACAATTTAATTTAATGTTATAGATCTTACAACTATTATTATTATTTGGGTGCTATTTCTGACATTAGCATTTATTAATCACTTGTTAACATGTTCTCACGTATTTATTGGTCAGGTTTTACCTATGATATTCTACATATTGTGTTGTTTTATTTCTTCCATTTGATAATCACCGTAACTTTTCGAACTTTTTTTTCGAATCGAGCTTTCCTTCTTATCACATTATTTCCACTGACACAAATTCGAATACGATAGTGATATGTATGAGTATGTATGTATGTACATTAGTATGAGAGGAGCGCAGTACACATTGAATGTAAGATTAACCACAGAGAGTAATATGATTATTGTCAAACCCCCGTTGTGCTGAGTGCTGAGTGCACGGGATGCTTCATGCTTGCCAACTGTGTAACTACGAGTAACTTCAATTCATTTATTCCGGAAGACGTTTTTAAATTTGTATGCTAGGTACCTACTGCATTGATACGAGTATAACTGTTTGTATTTTAATTGAGTTCGTTTTATCCGTAGTTGCTGCTCGTACTTCTTACAATTTAAAGCAGTCGATGTATAATTTGACGTCCTTCCGATCTTCGTAGCAGTGGGTTGATTTAAGTTCATTATTGTTAAATCGTTTGAATTGTAGTAATTACTTTCGTGCACCTTATATTGTTTCTTTTGTACTTATGTTTTGCTCTCTATAGAATCAGTGTGCTAATTTAATTACTGTTCACTGTGGTTAATTCACGGCGCAAGAAAATAAATATCTTTGTTGGAAACAAAAATAGGTGTTTCCATTCTAATATCCTAACTCGAGAAATACACCTTTCGCCTTCTTGGGTCAAATATTAAGTTGAATATTATGTCACGACGTATTAGAAATGAAGTTATGTATCTTATTTTTTAGTTGTGACTTTTTGATAGTTAATAATAATCTACGAAGTGCACACTTTTGAAGTGTTTCGGTTCACATCTGTCTATAATGGTGGTATTCTAGGCACGGCTCATTAAAGATTTTTGTACTTATATTTTTAGAATTTCTATTACCTACATTATTAGGTACATACACTGCAAGCCACGGTTCTCTTATCTTTGATGTTTCTAAGAAGTATGTTATGGAATATTCCCTCAAAAATATTATGATTATGTGAGTGTATTTTACGAGTGGTCGTTAGTTGGAACATATAATAGACATTTTGAAAGGGGGGCATGAAAGGATAAACAAGGGTCGCCGTCACAAGAGTCTCAACTCTCGAGCCCTAACGGGTAAACTCTCAAGTGCTTTAGATGGATGTACTATACTATACTATACCATCACGGCATATCCCACAAGTGGGGTAGCCAGCAGATCAGCTGCATGTAAGAAACATAGATGGATGTAATGTTATTATATTATATTTATCAATGCATTTCCTTATTCTTAACGATTTTAAATCTTAAAAGGATGCATATTATTGTAGGTATGTTATATTTTGCAATTATATTTTTTGATTTTGTTCTCGAAAAGCAGTAAAGACAAATTTTAGAAAGTTGCGGGTAAATTTGTATATTCTGAGATAAGTGAATGTTTGTTATAGTGGGGTTATCAAATGTTTATAAATTGTGCAAGAATTTCAATGTGTTATGAATTTGTGCTGAAGGACCAGCATAGATTTATATGTACTAAAATTCTATGAGGACCAGATTTTTTTTAAATTGAATGCTATTTTTTTTGTTTGTAAAGCAAGTCTGTAAATATAAGTATGAACATTGTCAGTCTTCTTCTTTAGCAAATGAAAAATGTTACTCTGAATGCAATATTTTTATTATTACAGAAATATAACTAGAAAATTGAACTAGATTTATTCTACACGAAGAATGTATTCCTTGGCAAAAAATCAACGGCAGTTGTGGCTTTGTGGTTAATTCCATAATTATTATTGATAGCGGAGTGTTATCTCTTAGCAAAAACTTGATAAAATATTTAATGCACATGCATTTCAAACATGACTGTGACAGGACTAGAAATGCAACCTTGGTCGAATTTGATGTTTGATAGGATGAAAAGACCTCTATTCTCACATTAGTAAATTTTTGGTTTAACTGTAGAAATTGACGGTTGGCGTTGCACGGATGTAACGTTCTTCCCTTTGAGTCAGGAGGTCCAGGTTCAATTACCGATCAGTTAATTAATGATCTTTTGCAAACTGCTTTGGGTCTGGGTGTTACTTGCATTTAGTGCATTGTATCGTCGCGTTGGTACCCATAATACATACAAGATCTTAGCTTGGGACTAACCCGAACTTTTTAAATATTCTATACTTGTTATAGTTTCTTGTGATAGTAAATTTATTGATCCATACGGTAATTGAAAAATCGAATATTCGATTTATGATTGTAATGTATAAATTCGACTCGTTAACGTTGATTTAATAATGAGGGTGGATTTAGAAGCTAAATTTCCTTAAGCTATTGCTGTTATAAGTATAATTTATTGAATAACATCATTTTTATTTGTAAATTTAAATAAAAGGTATATTATAATTATGGGTTAGTCGGAAGAGATCGCACCTTTACGATAAACTCACCCTCTGTACGAGATTGATTACATTTAACTTGGATGCATTTCTCTAGAAAATTGTTTGTATTGTGATGAATGTACGGTAAAGAATAAATAAATAATTATGTCAACGAAACAACTCCAACTGCTGAATACCTACTTATAGATATAAGTGAAATAAAGTGTTCTTCAGGCAGTTGTGTTGGTGTGTGATAAGGTAGGTACCTTTTATTCACCACCACTAATTTAAGTGGATGAATGGAGTTGTACGTTATGTAATATTACGTATTTATAATGTACTATATTGTAGATATCGTGTTTTCTTCCCGAAACCCACGCACATTGACTGACTAGGAGGCTGTCGGTCGATATTGTAAATAGGCACCAATACAACATACATACATACATAGATACCTACGTATTTTGTATTGTATAATAATAATAAACCATTAATATTCTAAATATCTTCACTCAGTCGCCGCCCCCATCTTCCCTTTATCTCATGTTGTTACTACTTATGTATTATTATTATTATCTTATTCGTCACATCAAAAGTATATACGCCTGTTACAGTATTATGTATTGGTATTTGAAGTTTAGTATAGTATTTAGTGTACCAACGATAGCATCACTGAACTTGGGTTAATATTCCACATTTTTTCTATCATGTTATTTTAATACATAACAGAACATGAATGAAAACTTTGTATTCCGTTATTTGTAATAGTTTTTGCTTATTTGGTATGTATTTATTTAGAATATTTGTATACATTTATAACATATTATTTACCAAACAGATTTCCACACACACACATATATATGCATGCTATAATTTAATATTATTTGTGGAGTAATAGACAAATACAATCATGTGATAAAAAATAGCGATCATGTGATAAATGAGCGTGGAACGAGGCTAATCCTTAAAAACTATTCCAGACTAAATAAATCACTACAATTCTTCAAACATTCAGAATTTATAAGTAATATTTTATATTTTTTTATAACTTGGTCACAAAACCAGACATTCCACGATACCACGAAATTAATGATAATAACTGGGTTAGTTTTAATCTTAAAGAAGGAACAATAAATTTGAAAAAACTTTGACCTCTGAAAGTAAGTTGATTTACACACATCATATTGATGTGGGGACATTGACACTAGAAGATAAAATTTATTTATTATTTCCTAATACACATACAACAATAATAATAATCTAAATGATAAACTTGGTAAATTTATATACCTAGTTAAAATAGAAACGATTCTTGAATGAATGAATGGGACCAAAGATAACACAATGACCCACAAGTAATGAATGTCGCATTAACATAATAATAACTATATCTTATCAAAATACATATACCTACCCGACTTTACCCAATACAGTATCTCTATTAATTATAATTATTACATATTCCAATTCATTTTCAGTATGCTTTTATCGCCCGTTAATTTTTCTTTTAGAAAAGAAGCACACAATACATAAGCGCCATTCGGAATTTCATTGCGATGTGATACTATTAGAGTTACGGTGACATTTGTAAATTTTGATAGCTGGGTTATTCCGTGTCAATTCAACACAATTTTGAGATTGAGATTTGAACTTATAAACTTTTAATTACCATGCTCTTTATTTTACTAGATTTACAAAATATTCTATGAAAAAAATCGTATATCAGTATTTATTTATATTTTTCTGACACATTTTTCTAGATTAGTTGTGATCAAATACTAAAAACAAAAATATGTAAATACATGTCGGTACAAAGTAAAATATGTTTTACCCGTATGATTTTGAGATATGTTCCAACTCATTTATAAATATGTAATCGATACGTTGTATTTATTATTTGTTTATCGTTTTAGTTTTCGTAGAGATAAGAAATGCTCGATGTTAAGATATCACCGTGTTTCTTGTTGTCGTCAAAACATTATTGATGACATTTGATGAGTTTGGATAATTATAATGTGTCCTACATGCCATGTAATTTATTTTCGACGAATCGACATATCTCAAACCCTAGTACCTTATGTGATAAGTTTTTTTTTAAGGAGATTGTTCTAGGACTAATAAATTAAAACTAAATCGCCCTTCTACGTTCCTCCCGGGAACACAGGACAGAGTGCTAGGACTTATATACTATAAATACGGAGCGCGTACTTATTACGTAGTAGGTACTTATTTGTTTATAGATATTAAATTATATATACCTAGATGAAATTAACTGTTATTTTTAAACGGTATCTTGTGAAGTTTGGTGGTACAATATAAGAAATAGGGATCTCGTTCACAGGAAATGCGATTAAAGTATCGTGTTACACCCTTGGTTCTAATTTTAAACTTGATTTTTCAAGTGTGTTTGTTTCTTTATCCATTGTTTCATCAGCTGTTTTTATCAATACGTATACAAATATTCAGTAGGGGAAGATTCCTTGTAGACTAGTAGAAGAGACATGACGTGAATATAACCCTTAGGTACAATCTACTCATCGAAAGTATTACTATAAGGGATGCCCGACCAGCCCTAACAAACAATCAAGCCAACCCCTGTAGTGGGGTGAGTCGCCTCGCTTCGCAACGTGACCTTACGAATATTGCTCAGCGCTGACGCTGTAAAATGCTATGACGTCATTGGATGAAAACTATACGAAATGTAGTTAATATTGTTATGAAAGAAAATTGCGTTATTATTAATGGAGTACAAAGTAATGATTCCCACGGCGTGATTGCAAAATGCGTAGAAAAGTTTACTTATCGCGTAAATTGACACTCGTTATTTTTATATTACTTAAGTGTGTCTTAAAATAGATGTAAATTGGCACGTCAATAAATAAAAAAAAAACGGACTTATTTTGCACCAGTACAATGGAGAGGTGACGCGAATGGGATAATTTTAAATTGCACATACCTACACATTCCACTAAAAATTTGTAAACTCGTGGGATCATTTTTTCCAGTATTTGTCACTTGAATGAATATTTAATATTTTCCGTTCATTTTATTTTGATCAAATTTTGATTAATAAAATCTTATTATAAGAAATATGTATGTATCTCATAGGACTTAGATTTAGATCCTAAGAAAACTTGTTATTGCATATTATTAAATCGACGTAATCCCAAATGTCTTAAGGGTCATCAAGTAAATTTATATTATTTTACAAAAGTTTTTCGAAATTCTTAACCTTTATACTACAAAAGTATATTGGTTAAGAATTAAAATATTCTTAACAGTTCGTTGTGTCGAGCCCAATACTCTTCACTAATATTGTAGATAAACTTCAACAATGACCAACAATCTTCTTCAAACTCTCCTTGCAAATACCGCATTAATTATCTTCACTATGTTGTACAATATATATTTGAGCTTTGTCATTATTCCATTTTTTTCATTCGTCCTCATCGAGTTTTATTATTTCTAAATAGGTAGTTGTAAGAAGAAGAAATCGTATTAGCTTTGATTTCTTTGTAGTAACAGTTACTTTGTAAAACTGTGTTGGACTGACTATCTACAATAATTTGTGCTGAGTTCTCAAGATGATAGAGGAATGTAATTTATAGAAAGAGTTTCTCTGTTAGCTTCATTGGTTTCAATATAATGAGATTTCCTTTTGAATATTTCAATTTATTTTACCAATGTACATTCTTCTTAATCCTATCATGTTGCAACCTTTTTAGGATTAAAATAGAATTTCTGTTGAAAACATGAAATTTAATGTACTAGAGATAGTTAAAATAAATTTGTGTTCGAATGATTTTTTTATTCCTTTTGAAATTT
This sequence comes from Athripsodes cinereus, assembly GCA_947579605.1. Classification (NCBI taxonomy): domain Eukaryota; kingdom Metazoa; phylum Arthropoda; class Insecta; order Trichoptera; family Leptoceridae; genus Athripsodes; species Athripsodes cinereus. The sequence goes on along the minus strand of OX388320.1, from coordinate 9,751,589 downwards.
TCATATTTGAATTAAATAAGATATTGCTGCGACAAGGTATATCGCCTCAAGGGCGCTTTACATAATTACAATATCTAAGATCAATATCCACGTTCATTTAAGGATTTGTGAACCTTGAACTATAAGTAGCCAGAACAGGGAGTAAATGTATATTATTAGTTTTCATTTAATTTTAATTCATTTAATCAAAATAACAGTCATTCTGTTTTCCTCTTCAAAAGGTTTTTGTTAAACCCTAGTAATCTTCATGCAAATAATAATGTCGCTTTTTAAAAGCTGCAATTCGTTCCAGTAGTTACTGCAACTATTTTTCTTTTTCTATTTCGCTGACCCGGGTGTTCGTTTAGCATCTCTTTGCCTTTTTATATTTTTCAGTATTCAGAGTGCGAGTAGAATTTTAAGTACTTACTGTCTTTGATCAGTGTAATTAGAGTAGAGTTGGCGAGGGCAAGTGGATATATACGTAACGCGAATATACCGCTCTACATATTGTAGGTGCCTATAAAATGTACCTATTAGATATAACTATAGTAAGGATATTTTTGACCCGTAATGAGACAATAGTTGAATCTATGCAGGCAGATTCGGTTTTTTGTATTTTGTTTTGTAATTTTATTATCTGTTTAACATTTATTTGAAATAAGGTACTTATTGTTTATATTGTAGCGATATTTTTATATCACTATAGAAAAATGATTTTGTTCGTTGGCAAGGCAGAAATTGATAACGCGACGCCGCGCATGCGTGGTGGGAGGATTTCTCAATATTGGCGGTCGAAAGCAGGAATGCTTCTTCTTTTTGGTATTCGACATTCCAAATTGGCAGATCGCAAAATGCGATAGTGAATATTAAGGTTTAAAAAAAAACCTTACCATTTTAAAATGGTTGATTAATGTATAAATTAGTTGTAGAAATGTGTTCTATTTGTCGATTGACAGTTTAATCATATTTAATTATTAAAATCAGTGGTAATTCAGGCCGTCATCAAAAATATGGTGAGTCTAAATTGTTACAATTATATTTTCGATGAGAGAAATTTCGTTGTTTAATAAAATAAACCGAAACATAGTTTGATAAATACTAATTACGTTGTCCTTTAATGTTTAAGGATGTACGGCACTCAGTACCAGAGTGAATTCCTCAGTAATTCAGGATATCTCTCAGTACCGGAATGAATTTCTCAGTTATTCAGGATACGCCTCAGTACTAGAATGAATTCAGGTTATGTCGTAGTACCAGAATGAATTTCTCAATTATTCAGGATATATCTGGTGACCAAAATAAATTCTTCAGTTAACAAGAGGATAAATCTTTTTCAATTATCAAGACGCTGACTTCCTCTCATACCAGAATAAACCTTATGTACCTATCAGGAAGGAACCTTCAATTTCGGGAAATGGGAAGTGAAGTGGAACTCGAAGGAAGATAACTTGATCAGGTTGTTCTCATTCATTCATAATTATATTTAAATATTTTGTTCTAAAGTTAATGTAAATTGTATAATCAAACAGAGTTTGATAACTTTATGATATATGTAGGTCGTTTCTGAAAAGAAAGGGTAAGAGTTAAGGATGATGTGCCACAATTATTACTTAATTTTAAACTTTTAATCTAAGGGTTAGTTAGATTGCCACATAGCAAATGATTAACAAGGTTTTAATCTTTTATTATTTTACTGTCGAGAAAGTTTATATAAAATGTATGTAAATTCATCGACCATACCAAAGGTGTCACCGAATACTGGAGGTTTGGAATAAATTGAAAAGAAAATAATGAAATAGCAATTTTATTTTGTTTCTGAATCTTTCCTTCTTATTGGGGATTGTTGGAAGGCACCGTTGATTTAATGGCAATATGCATTGTTGAATTTATAGAGAGAAAAGTCTTGAAGTCTTTGTGATAAAATCTGGGTTAACCCATTCGACCCTGAGCATTTATCGTATAGTCAATTGTACTTTCCAATACTCTTTGTTTTATTTTTGAAATCTCTACCGACTGAGCTAAAAATTAATTTTTGAGATTGTGATAATTGATTATTTTACCTTGTACCATGAGGGGTACAAGGTAAAAGAGCGCATGAGAGCGCAAGAATAAAAAGTATATGCAAAAGTCCGTCGCATATTCATGGCGCCCAAAGTGTCAGCCGACCTTTATAGAATTTAAAGACGAATTAAATTTTGGTGGCAGAAGGGTCACATATTCATGTCACCCAAAGTGTCAGCCAACCTTTGTAGAATTTAGGTTGAATTGAATTTTGGTGGCAGAGGGGTCACATATTCATGTCACCCAAAGTGTCAGCCAACCTTTATGTGATTTAAGTTGAATTGAATTTTGGTGGCAGAGGGGTCACATATTCATGTTGCCCAAAGTGTCAGCCAACCTTTATATAATTTAAGTTGAATTGAATTTTGGTGGCAGAGGGGTCACATATTCATGTCACCCAAAATGTCAGCCAACCTTTGTAGAATGTAAAGACGCGCTGAACCCAAAAATTTTATTACTTAGACTCAAGATTTTTAGTAATTGTCTAATCTGGTATCTTGAATACAAAAGAGCATTCATTAATAGTTGTAAGTAGAATAAGTTTTGTTTTAAAAAAAAAAAAAGTTTTAAAAATTTTAATTTATGTGGCAAAATTAATATTTGAATTTTGGTGGCAGAAGGGTTAAATTGTATTTCGATTTTAATTTTACAAATTATATTTGGTTATCAGTATAAAAAAATTGTAACATAATGTTTAAAAAATACTGTAGGTAAATTAAAAAGAATGAAAAATTTTGAATATGTAACAAAACATTTTTTTTCAGAGTCGCGGTAGTTAAATATATTTATTGAATATGTAACATAATAAAAAAAAAGAATATTTATGGGTAGACTCAATATTTTATTATTATTTAATTTGTTGAGTTAATATTATTTTGCATGCTTTGAGATGATTGATTGAAGAAAGGAATTTAGTCAAAAAAAATATATGCTAATTTTAAATTGTGTGAAAATATTTTAGAATAATTTTGTTCGTGGAATACCTAATTTGAAAAATGATAGATAAAAATTTATCTATTTTATCAATTTATTTGGTTGATTTTATTTTGAGTTTTCATAAAATTGAATGGTATTACCATAGTCAATAAAATAAAATTTTGTTAAAAAAGTAAAAGAAGTGTGAAAAATGATTTTTGAATTTGATATTTAATATGTTTTAAAAAAAAATATGTTCTAGCTCAAATTGCTGATTGGAAATGTGTGATAAGATATGGAAAGACGAAACCCAACATCATGTCAAAATACAGAAAGCTGATTGCGAGTTTTAATTTTATTCAAAAAGGAGTATACCTATTAACTTATTAAACAACCTTCTGGTGAGTTTTTATTATATTTTAAATTGAAAAGTTATTTGATTAATTGCCTTGTCTGAATTCTTCTCATACTTCTGGTACGGCTATTGCAAATCACAACTAAGGAATACGTTGAACGAAGTAGATTTAATTTTAAATAAAAAAAAATATAAATAAAGAAAATAATTTATTTTGAGCATTGTCCGATTCTGAAATAAATATGTATGATTGGAATTTTTATACGAAAATAATATTATTATTATTCTGATGCTATTCCGTACATACTGTGATAGGAATGTACTCTTCTCTCCAACGCATAATAATTGTTAATCACTTTAGTTAGAAAGAGACGGAAGATTGTAAAGCGGACGGAAGATACAAAGGTTTGGATTTCAATGTTTTAATATCGAATGATAATATTTATATATAGGGTAAACTATACTATTATGGACGTAGTAGATTGTTGATATTTTTACATAATCAATTTAACACGATAAAGTCGTTTCAAATAATTCTAATATGGATATATTAAATTAATGTGGAGATTGAAACTTTAATATTAATGATATTAGTTTATATAGATATGGGGATATTTAAGAGTAATTTTGAATAACGGAAGACTTTAATATTTAATGTATTATTTCTTTTAAAATTTTTTTTTGTAAATTTTTTGAATTGTGGATTAGCAAATTTTAATTCAATAGATAGATAATTAGAAATTCAAAATGGCAGTGACAGTAATCAGAGGTACCAACATGAAGATGGTAAGAAGAATGGTAGCAAAAGAGTTTTTGATCGACAAGGGTCAAATAGGAAGGATATAATTTGTAGATTTTGTAACAAACCCGGACATGTATATATAAATTGTTTTGCAAGACTAAGGCAAAACAGGGATGTGAATCCCAATAACAAATTTTATAACGTAAAAACGGAAATGCAACGACAAGATGAAAGAAAGGGAGAAAATTAGAAAACGAAGACGTCTGAAAATTGAAATATAATGTAAATAAAAAAAAAAAAACTGTAAAAATTTTAGTTAGGTATTATAGGATATAGCTATTTAAGTTTAATGAAATGGGGAAAAGGAGATGAATTTGATAAAAAAAAATTTACGTAGAATTACGAAAGAGTAGGGTTGGATAAAATTAAAAAGAAAAAAAAATCGCTTCGCAAAAATTATTTAGATTCTTCGATAATATGAACTCTACGCGAGTACATAATACAGAAAGGGTCAGATAAAAAGGTGAGGTAAGAATATGATTCTCTGTAAGATGGGTCATGTGTTATAATGTCATTACTGGGATGTGTAATGATTTGTATTGAAAGTTTGTAGTATGCATAAAGGCATAATCTCTGATACGAGTGTGTCAAGCTATACGCGGTGTATACATTTATAAACTAGGGATACGAGCTAGCAAGACGTATATAGAAGTATGCGTAGTGCTTATATGATATGATAGTAAATTGGATTCATGCTCAAGGGATGAATGAGTATTGGGTCATGGCTTATGAATTTCAATAAGAGAAGTTTGTAATCTAAGATGAGAGTTGATCATTCCGTCTTGTCAAAACGTTTTGTGGGTCTAATTATGAATCAAATGAAAGTAGTAGGTATGTAGGCGGTGAAAGGGGAAAAAGATAGACGAAGGATGAAAGTGAATGATTGTAATAGAATGAAAGTAAGGATTTGCAACGTTGATAAATGATAGGTTTGTAGTACTCAATAGTCTCGCGATTTAAAGTCAAATAATAAAAGGGGAATTTGAAAATGAAATATGTCGAGAAGGTCAAATGTTGATGTTCGTTATATCTCTTTTGTGAGTATATTGACTATGTAATTTTCAATATGAAAGTGGAAATATTAAAAAAAAAAAAAAAATATAGAGATAGGTAATGTGAGAAAATGTAGATAATGGAGTTATAGTATACATAATTTAAATCGGGGATACGGTAGTAAAGAAGAGAATCCTTAATTATCTCCATAAAAAAACGAGTAATTACGAAATAATTGTGTATACGATTGTTAAATTCATTTAACAAAGTAGAGAAACTTATATTATGAAATGGGGTCGTTGATTAGAAATTTACGGTTATTATTATTAAGTACGTAATTTTACGGATAAAAGGGAAATAAAAAAAGAAAGGGATTGAGAACCTTTGGTTGTAGTTGCATGTGCTTATCTGAGGAGAGATGGGAGAATAAGACATGGCAGGAAAATGGAATTGATGATAAATTGATGTTTTCATACATGAAAATAGAAAGGAAAATGACATGATGTTGAAGTGAGTCAATTCAAAAGGTTGAGTCAAATATTTTAATGTTATATAAAATATAAATGCATAATATACAGACAGATTTTAATGTATTTGAATGTTGAATAAAAAAAAAAGAAGGCACAAAATGTATATAGTTTAGATATAAGAAATTTTAATATAATTTGTTATGTAGCTAAGGAAAATGTGGCAAATCATATGAGCTTGTAGTAGAAGATATTTGAATATTGTGGCACAAAACAATTTAAAATAAATGTAGTAGATCTGAAAAGATATTTAGTAAATGTAACAAAGTGGAAATGTATTATTTAATATATAAGTGCAATTTATAAATGCAAAGATAAGATGAGACCTGCACTGGTTTAGAAATTATTTTTTTATCATTAAGTACTTATTATTTACGGGTATTTTTGTTCATTTTGGAAGTCGTTTGACCCGAATATTCGGAAACGAATGTAAATTAAAGTTTTAAAATTTAAACGAAACCAAGATTGGCGCCTATGGAATTACAGTTTTTCTTTAAAAGAAAAGGCTGGGCCCAGTGCAGTGCTTAGATTAATCTTTAAAAAAAAAAGGTAGAGTAAGTTATAGGGTTGATAAGAACATAGAACGAGAATAACCTGATATAAAAAAAAAAATAGCTTCACTATTTTTTTTTGGTGGGCGTGGGTGGTAATATGTAGCGATATTTTTATATCACTATAGAAAAATGATTTTGTTCGTTGGCAAGGCAGAAATTGATAACGCGACGCCGCGCATGCGTGGTGGGAGGATTTCTCAATATTGGCGGTCGAAAGCAGGAATGCTTCTTCTTTTTGGTATTCGACATTCCAAATTGGCAGATCGCAAAATGCGATAGTGAATATTAAGGTTTAAAAAAAAACCTTACCATTTTAAAATGGTTGATTAATGTATAAATTAGTTGTAGAAATGTGTTCTATTTGTCGATTGACAGTTTAATCATATTTAATTATTAAAATCAGTGGTAATTCAGGCCGTCATCAAAAATATGGTGAGTCTAAATTGTTACAATTATATTTTCGATGAGAGAAATTTCGTTGTTTAATAAAATAAACCGAAACATAGTTTGATAAATACTAATTACGTTGTCCTTTAATGTTTAAGGATGTACGGCACTCAGTACCAGAGTGAATTCCTCAGTAATTCAGGATATCTCTCAGTACCGGAATGAATTTCTCAGTTATTCAGGATACGCCTCAGTACTAGAATGAATTCAGGTTATGTCGTAGTACCAGAATGAATTTCTCAATTATTCAGGATATATCTGGTGACCAAAATAAATTCTTCAGTTAACAAGAGGATAAATCTTTTTCAATTATCAAGACGCTGACTTCCTCTCATACCAGAATAAACCTTATGTACCTATCAGGAAGGAACCTTCAATTTCGGGAAATGGGAAGTGAAGTGGAACTCGAAGGAAGATAACTTGATCAGGTTGTTCTCATTCATTCATAATTATATTTAAATATTTTGTTCTAAAGTTAATGTAAATTGTATAATCAAACAGAGTTTGATAACTTTATGATATATGTAGGTCGTTTCTGAAAAGAAAGGGTAAGAGTTAAGGATGATGTGCCACAATTATTACTTAATTTTAAACTTTTAATCTAAGGGTTAGTTAGATTGCCACATAGCAAATGATTAACAAGGTTTTAATCTTTTATTATTTTACTGTCGAGAAAGTTTATATAAAATGTATGTAAATTCATCGACCATACCAAAGGTGTCACCGAATACTGGAGGTTTGGAATAAATTGAAAAGAAAATAATGAAATAGCAATTTTATTTTGTTTCTGAATCTTTCCTTCTTATTGGGGATTGTTGGAAGGCACCGTTGATTTAATGGCAATATGCATTGTTGAATTTATAGAGAGAAAAGTCTTGAAGTCTTTGTGATAAAATCTGGGTTAACCCATTCGACCCTGAGCATTTATCGTATAGTCAATTGTACTTTCCAATACTCTTTGTTTTATTTTTGAAATCTCTACCGACTGAGCTAAAAATTAATTTTTGAGATTGTGATAATTGATTATTTTACCTTGTACCATGAGGGGTACAAGGTAAAAGAGCGCATGAGAGCGCAAGAATAAAAAGTATATGCAAAAGTCCGTCGCAATATCACGATCATATTAAAAAATGTAAAGTACTTACCTATTAGTTTAGGAAATTACACAAATGCTTTGTACCTAGTTTGAAAGCTAATGTGCATTATTCAACTTTGCATTTGCAACACGGTAGATTAAAAAAAAAACTGTTAAATAAATTGAAATTGGGTATTTAAAAGGCAGTTTATTTATTTATTTGTTAGTTAACGATGTCTCTAAACGTATTTTTTTTGAGACAGCGAGTAATGATACTGGTTTTTGTGCCTTTTTATCGATATGAATATTTGAAAAACAACTCATATTGCATAACTCATCTTTAAAATAGCATGCAGCTATTAGTATGAAACAGTTTTCTAGTTATGTGTGCTGTAAAACATAATTATTATAATAGCATGCAGCTATTAGTATGAAACAGTTTTCTAGTTATGTGTGCTGTAAAACATAATTATTATAATAGCATGCAGCTATTAGTATGAAACAGTTTTCTAGTTATGTGTGCTGTAAAACATAATTATTATAATAGCATGCAGCTATTAGTATGAAACAGTTTTCTAGTTATGTGTGCTGTAAAACATAATTATTATAATAGCATGCAGCTATTAGTATGAAACAGTTTTCTAGTTATGTGTGCTGTAAAACATAATTATTATAATAGCATGCAGCTATTAGTATGAAACAGTTTTCTAGTTATGTGTGCTGTAAAACATAATTATTATAATAGCATGCAGCTATTAGTATGAAACAGTTTTCTAGTTATGTGTGCTGTAAAACATAATTATTATAATTGAAAATTGATTGAGACAACCCAGACACAGGAGTGCCATGTTATTTGTTACGTAATGATTTTTTTAGCTAAATAGTTGAAAATTCTCAAAGGATTTAATTTCATTTCATTATCTAATGTGTCATTGAAAAGGCATCAAGATACATCAAAGCAAACCTCAATGACTCTTACAGTAAAGTAATGTGCTTGTGTCATGAAAGTGGAGTATGTCGATATATTTTGGTAGAAGTTTGAGACTCTCAGGCTATTAATAACTTCATTATTATCAACATATTGTTTAATTTTTTGTTTATAACAATTTGAGAATACTTAAATTTTCTTTTTATTAATGTAGGGTCGTTAGTTCCGATATATTATTATTATTACTTTTCTCCATAAATTTTAATACAAGCTTCTAACTTTCTCCTCCCTCTATTGTCTCGCTTCTATTTTTGCCATCGTTTTCGTCTTTAACTCATCCTTTAAGCAGTGTAGTGGTGCTATATATAGACATAATAATGGCTTCACCCCCACCTCTTCCTCTATCTCTCTCTCATCACTTATCCCCATAATTTGATAAGCCCTTTTCAAAAAGGGAAAGCGATTTATACGAATTTTAATTTTATAATTGAATTATGTACCTACTACAACTCTTATATAACAAGTCTGAGGGCGTTATCAAAGAAAAATAATATGAATGGATTAGGAGTTTGATTGTGAATAGATCTGATTTCTATACATTATGTATTCAGAAATGTCAGTTTCTCTTCAGATTTGTTGCAGTGTAATTTCTCTTTTGATATAAATACTGATTAATATTTATGGCTTTTGAGTAAGTACCTACGTGCAATTATTTATTACATAGGTGTATGTAACTTAAGTTTTGTATGCGTCACTGAGGTTCACTCTATACAACATCATAGTGTAAATTGGTTTGTTACATTAATGTTTGTTTACTGGATAAAACATATTAAATTGATCGAGTCAAGGTGGACTTTATGATAATGGTCAACCAATGGGCACATTGAAACATTGAACCAAAGATATTCCGGATAGGTCTTTTACTGGGCCAGCCTTTTACTGAGTGCAAATATATCATTTACAGAATACCTACGCTATAACTTTTATAAAAAAGAGTACGATTCCCATTAAGTTTATTCCCAATTTACAATAACGTATTTTTTGTTAAAGTAAAAATGTGACTCGGATGATTTTAACAATATTCCTTTGAAAATACTGCTCTCTTAGCACTTTGTGGTAAAATCCTTATGATGATTGGATATGGGGGTCTTTCTAGTGTCTGTCTACCTTTGGTATACTTTGTTGTTGTTCTGTCTAGAATGTCTCCCGGAAGAGACTCCACTTACCCTCGCTCCGCCCGGTGCTGACGGCAGCTCACCACCACAAACACTCATTAATTAGGTATCCCCTCTCCGTCTGGACCGGAATATTATTAAATCTGGTAACTGAAACTGGATACTGGAAGCCATATTATTATTTATTACCAATGGAATGGGAATAGTCATACCTACATATTTTTAGTATCGATCTGGTGTGCAATTTCAGCAACGAGTAGTGTCTTCTTTTCCCAATGTATATTTAAAGCTTTTAATGTATTTTGCAAATAATACGTTACACTAGAAGAGAACCTTATTTTCTATGATAGTTTTAACGTATGTACCTATGTACTTATTAGAACATCGTTTCTTTATATGGTCGAGTAGTTTTTTAAACTGTAAAACGCATTTTTGTGTCCGTGGAATAATCTCAATAACACATTTAGTCACATGTTTTATTTTATCTGTACATGTAAATGTGTAGATTGTTGCTGTTCAAATGATGTTTTTTACATTTCGGTACATGGGATGTGCCGTGATGGCGTAGAAGTAGTAGTGGTGGTAGTAACATTTCGCTACAGCAAGCTTATAAAGGTTAAAGATTCATCCAAGTTAGTCTGTATTTGTTCGTTTAGCATAGCAAATAGTTGTAAAAAATATGTACTTTAGTATGCAGCAAGCTCAGTTTTTCCTGAAGCGGTGTATGTATTATTATATAAGATATTTCTTTTATTATTCTCTCGAGTATCTTCGTCTTCCTTCAATTCCGTTGATTGCTACTCCTGTGAGTTCCATATTCCAATCAATTGATCAATTTGTCACCAAGATAGGGTGTCGGGGAAGACATTTACATCAGCTTCCCCTCAGAATGAATTGTGGAGTTACGGTTGACATTTAAAGGAAACGAGGAAAGAGTAAAATAGATTATTTTTATTCTTGTAATATGTTTCATCTTGAGAGTTAGATACTATGCTACTGTTAAACAATATAATGCACAGTGTGTGATTGAATGGATTCAGAAATTATCACCGTTTTCCGTAGGTGTTGAGGTATTTTTGACTGTTGCAAATGCTTTTTATTTTAGAATTAGTTAGTTTGGAAAACTCGACTGTAGTAGATTATTAATATTATGTACCTAGTATTTTTAGTGTAAAATAACTTATTGAATTAAGGGTTACGATTATCACAATATTGTAGTAAAAATATTATTTACACACATATTTAAGAGTATTGCCCAATGAGATTTATTTATTTATTAACCATGGGTCAATTTAAATTTTAAGATTTTAAGGGCGAGATAGAGGGAAGAAGAGGTGTTGGCAGAATAAGAACGTTATTTTAAAAAGATTAATTTATAGACCGACTGTTCGTGGTGAAAGTTCATATTAATAAGTTATAAATGAAACAAGATGTATTGTTTACTTTATTAATTTGTGAACCGGCTTTCAAGAGCTTCCGCTCTCATTGTCAAGCAAAAATAAAGTTTATTTTACTTTTGCCATAGTTTACTCGCCAATTAATAATCAACAGTGAAATAACTATAATTATATTTTGTTTCATTAATGAAATATTAATATGAACTTCCGCCAAGAACCGTCGGTTGATAAATAAAACTTTTAAAATATAATTTTAAGCTAAGCTTTTATTCTTTTATGTTTGTTTCTGTTGCTCCATCAGTAGAATATACCTACTACATTTTTATATGTAATGTCTCAACATTTTTTTAATTTGTATTGCAACGATTCCACTAGAGTGATTAATTTAGTACTAGATTAGAGCCTACCTTGCAGTTTGTAACACATAAAATACCTACTAAATACCCTTGCATCATTTGGCTACATTCGTTTACCATGTCTGTGTTTTTATTGTACTATGTAAAGCATTACAGTATTATGTATTTGATCTGCAGTTGAAACTTCAAAAAATAATGGAATATAATCTTCATGGAATTGTAAAACAGCTTGCTAAGAAATTGTCACTTTTCATTTCTTCCCTATCAAATATACTACCATGGCATCTCCCTTGAGTGGGATAGCCATCAGCTTGTCCTTTCCATGCCATAAAAATCAATTTATAATAAATGAACACATGCCATCTTACTGTGTTTTTATTTAGAAATATTTTCCTGTTTAACCCTCTGCAACTGAGGTGGCTTTTTAGTTACTATTCTGCTGAGGAGTGGTCTGAGAGACACTCATTTTAAGTTCCATTATTTCCATTATTTAAAAAAATTTGATTATATTTTTAGTTTTATGTGAGTATTTGACATATATGCTGACATCATTTGAAAAAATATGGTTTAAAAAAACAGATATTAGAAATAACAAAAAATTTATTAATGCTAATAAAAAATCACAATTTTTTAAGAACAATTTATAATAAAAGAAATAAAAAACAGTAAAAATTTGTTTTCTATTAGCTTTTGTTTAAATGTAAAAAAATAATAAAAAAAATCGTTAGAGCGGTTTCTCTAAAAATCGGCTTCAAAGTGCGTCCTCTCAGTACTGGCAAATTTGTGCCGAGCATTGTAGGCAGACATATTTTTTGCATGCATAACGAGTAAATTTTGTCTTCCTTTCAATAAAATTGCACTCTTTAATCTTTCTTTTCAATTCACTCGTGAAAAATCTGCACAATATTCTTTCACACGATGTCCCAGGTTCGTTTTGTTCAGGGACAGTTGGCAAATCTCGTCCTAAGACATGATTGCGCAATTCTCTTGGCAATTTTTCATTATACACCCGCTGTGTCATAATAGGAAGAACAAGTTCCCTAGCAAGGCCTTAAATGAAATCTGCTCTCCATAATTTATTGAAAAAAAAAGTTTTATTGAAGTGATGTTAGGTAGACTCTATGAATTTACTGAGCTGAGGTATGTGAGACACTATGAAAATATTAATATATTACTGACGTGAGGTCTAATAGACCCATAATTTATTACTGACGTTAGGTATGACAGACACCCATCAGCTATAAATCCACACATGTACTCACGACGGTCGTCGTTACTGTACTGATGATTAAAGGAACATAAATTAGGAAGCTGCTGAGCGAAACGGAGAGATAGGACTCGAAATGGCAACGTTGTTACATAAAAAAGATTTCGCGGTGTCTGACAGACCTCACGTCAGTTGCAGAAGGTTAATTAATAAGTAAAGTTTATGACTCTGCCTAGTTTTTATTTTATTTTTTTTATTATTAATTAATAAAAAAAAATAAAAAAATAATAAAATTAATAAAGAATCAAGAAAGAAAAATATACCTTTCTTTAATGTATCATATATTTTTTGGGAAGTTAATTTTGTGAAATAGGTACATCGTTTTTCATCTGCAATACATATTAGAATATGTACTCGGCCATACCATCGGCACTGATTGCATATGAAAGAAAAAAAATCTGAGAGGAATCAATAATGGTACAAAAAATCACAGTTCAGTCATTCCTTTACCTTCCGTTATAACAATTTCAATTTCAATATCGCTATTGTTATTTTATCATGCCATAGTATCACCTTTATATTGTTTATTGTTTCTTATTGTCCCTAGGCCCCTATTATGGAGGCACTTGGACTCGTCATATATACATTTTATACAATTAATCACAATTTCATAATTTCAAATACAGTCAATCAAAGAAACAATTAAAGTCAAATAAAATATCAAATTAAATAATTTTATGTAGTCACAGATGTAAAGAGTCCGGACCCACAACGTCAAATTTTAAAATATGTATTAATTCAATGAGGAAATATTATTCATTTATCATTTCGTCAATAGAGTAAAACGATTCATCAACCAGATACGACTTCACCCCTCTCCGAAAGATCAATACATCATCGCACTTAATTGTATCCGGAAGCTTATTGTATAGTCTTACACTTAGACACAAAAAGCTACGGTCCAACTTAGAGAGCCTGTGTTCTACTGGTCTGATTTTATGTTTTAATCGCGTATTATAATTATGAAAATTTTCATTAAGTGGTGTACTATCTAAATGTTTCTTAGCATAACATATACACTCATAAATATAGAGTGATGGCATGGTTAATATTCCTTGCTTTCTTAATACATTTTTGCAAGATTCCCTAGATTTCATGCTAAGAAGAGTTCTAATTGCTCTCTTTTGCAAAACAAAAATTCTTTGCGATTCAGAGGCATTTCCCCAGAACAGTATTCCGTATGCCATTATTATATATTATCATTTACCATGTCTCCACATACAAGTCTGATTGGATTAACTGCTTCTGCAGTGTTCCTACAAAACCATGTTCTGTTAAGCTCTCAATCCCTCTCTCGCATTTATATCCAAGTCTCATGGGGAGAATATTGTAGGTACTTTCCATATTATTTCCCCACCTATTTCTACTAATCTTTTTATTTTGTTTCTCAAGACCAGAATGTCAATTAGGTTTGTTAAATGAATATGTGCATATAAATTTCAATTACATGGTAATCTCACAAAAATCAGAAGTTCATTCTACTTACATTTTGTAGTATTTTATATTATTATGTTACAATTATACCATTCACACTTAAAAAATTGTGTCACTGTGAACAGTGGTATTATTAATTTTTATAGGTTTATTCTTGTTATAAGATGTATCTTATTAATTTCCCCAATTAAGTGATGAGGCAATAACTAATAATAACACATGGCACAGAAAGGATGGTCAAGCGTTCATTACACTTTTGAGAGACGCTGAGATTAAAGATGGATATTTTTCCGAAACAAAGTAGGTACCTATCTGATGTTTTTTTTCTTTCCAGATATTCGAGCACAATTAAATGAACAGCTACGATGGCTGGACGCGAGAGTGGAAGCACAAGTGGCTCTGGCTGCAGAACTCCAAGAGTTCTTCCGAAGAAGGGCGGAGGTGGAATTAGATTACAGCCGAGGTTTAGACAAATTAGCTAAAGGACTTCAACTTAGACATAAGGAACAAAGAAATAAGTGAGTCATTGAATATTTCAGATTTTTTAAATATCTTCTCTTTTATTTATTTATTTCATTCTTCACCGTATATTGGTTTCAATATTTGAAATCAATACAAAGTATCATAAAAATATCAGTTATACAGTTCAATGTGCTGAGGGCAAGTTTATCACTAGAATGCGATATCTTCCAACTAAGCGGGTATTCTCAGTCATTACCATAATAATATTCCTTCGTTTTATTCAATTGGCATGTTAGTTTAAAATATTAAAATATATGAGAAAATTTACAGCAAACAGAAAATTAACCTAAATAATGACTAAAAGTTGCTGTTAAAAAAAAGAAAAAATAATATTTAAAAATAAGTAAAGAAATGACCTTTTGCATTACGAAAGGTAATTACTCATCCCAAATGTCTAAGGAATTAAGGACTGCTATTTATCTGCATTTTAAACAAAACTTTGTTCTCATGGACTTAACAGTTCGGGAATCAAAGGGGCCAGCTGGTAAAGTCATCTTGTGAGAATCTTTTATTGTAACGTCATACATGTTTTTTAAAACTGTAATTTGGGTTTTCTTTTTTGCAGACGTGAGCAGTGGCCTCTGTTCTCATCATATAGTTGTTACCAACAGCTGGTTTCAGGTGCCCGAGCCCTGGCCAGAGATCATGCCACACTGGCTGAGCTGCACTCCACACATCTGGTCTCTAGGTTGGCCACAGTTATGGAGGATGTTCAGAGAGTTTACAGAAGGGTGAGTATATAAGCATTCAGAACTCATGGATCGACATACCCTAAGCCTGATATGTAGACCCTTATTGTGAGGGCTATCCTGGCTTGATTAATTTTGTCTTTGGAATTCTCAAACTGAAAAATAGATTGTATCTTTGAGGGAGAATAAGTATACAGTGGGATTTGAATCATAGATCTTCTGCTCGGAAATATAAGATTGGCTATTGACCAACTAAATCACCAAGATTTGTTTTGTCTTATTTTATATGTGCGTTTTATTTCAGTGTCGAGAGATTGCTTATGAGACACATGAAGAAATTCTCCGAGTTCTGCACGAGCTGCACGCTGCCATGAAGACTTTCCAACAATACGGAGCTGAGTGGAGAGCAGCAGAGGCCAAGTTGAGAGGAGTGGAGGCCCAAAGAGCCAGACTCACTCCAGCACCACCTCCTTCAGGATCAGCCACACCTGGAACTGTCAAACCTGCATCCAAGAAAGCCAGGGCACTAGATAAGGAAATTGAAAAGGTTAGAAGATAATGTGGAGCACCCGGTAAAGAATTGGTCTCCCACTCTTCTCCGTAAGTTTTCGAGTGTATTGTAAAAGGCAGGTGTTCGAAAAAATTAAGACATTTTACATCTTAAATTCGGCGATGAGTTTTGCCACCCATCCTGATTGTCTTGATTTTATTTACGAAGAGGACAGCTTGCATGTTTCTTACGTGCAGCTGGTCTGCTGGCTACCCCACTTGTGGGATATGCTGTGATGGTATAGTAGTAGTAGTATTAGTAGTAGTAAAGTAATCAACTTATGATGTTTGATGGTAAGTATGGGCTCCTTTCCAAAATTAAAAAAAGAAGATATTTTTTATTTAGTTCACATCAAAAACCGAAGCCTTTTACATAATAATTATATTATGAAATCCATAATAAAACAATATATCAAGAAAATTAAATTTTCTACATTGTTGGCAAATAACTTTATTATTATTTCAGAGAAAAATCAAATACACAGATGCAAAACTGAAAGCTCTAAAGGCAAGGAATGAATATCTCCTTTGTTTGGAGGCTTCCAACACAACAATTCACAAATATTTCATTGACGATGTCTCAGATCTCATTGATGTAAGTAAAATTATCTAATGGTTTTAATGTTCCTTTGTTATAGTTCTGATTTCCTCGTATCAATGTGTTTTCTATTCTAGATTTAAAAAATCTCTATCTACCTACTCATATTTTTATATTTATCTGTATAATTTTTCTAGTGTATGGATCTTGGTTTCCACAACTGCATATCACGAGCACTCCGTATGCAAGTCTCAGCTGATGAAGGAAGAGCTAGGGCTCTGCAACAAGGAGCTGATGCCCTCACAAGTAAGTTACACCATTTTTAAATTTATGTTTGTTAATGACCCGAATTTTCAAAGGTTTTTTGCAATCAATGGAATGAGGATCAATAAATATTTCAAAATTCTAACTTTTTTTGTTATTTTCAGATTGTATAAATGCACTAGATTCAAGATTAGACAAACAGAAATTTGTAGAGTCACATCACACAGCATTTGGAGTGCCAAAGAAACTCACCTTCCAAGGGCCCAATGATGAGGTATGCATTTCAAAAGTTTTGACCACCGTACTGAAGGGTAGAAGTAGTAACATTTTATATAGCACATGCGTAAATTAATACATAAATGTTAGTCATGCAATATGGGTGAGTTTGTCGTGTGTAGGCGGTATTTTCCAATAAACCCAAGCTTTGATAGACACGGTTTTTTTTAAATTAAGTGATGGGATTGGCTATTAATCTTAAATATTGTAATTTTATAGCATGGAGATGATATTCTGTATGTTCTGATATGTAATAAATCTGTAGGTTTCCTTAATTGTTGGAGATTCCACCAGTGAATTAATTAAAAATTTGTCATTCATATTCAGGTTTGTGTGTGACAGCTCTCGGCAAGTTATTTTTAATTCTTTTGTTACAAATTATAGGATTGTGATGCTCCACAAATTGGTCAGGATGGAGTAGAGGATAGTGTGTCCCGGGCGCTGCGAGGGGAAATGGAAGCCAGATTGGCACAGTTGGATGCTAGGGTGAGACACCTGAGAACAGAATCTGATGAAGTCTGGAAGACATTGGAAACAGCCGAGACAACACTTCTTCAAATGGTTGGTTACAAAAATGTCTGTCTACAATACTTTTTATTTTATTTTGTTTAAGTTTACTTTTTAAGTTTCAAATCCTTGCAGTGTGTCATTTCTATGATAGCAAGGTACTAGTAAATCTGATGCAAATTTTTAATAGTTGTTACAAATTTGTAAGTGAGGATGATGTCACAATTATGAGAAATATGCAAACCTGCAAATATTTTTTGCCAGAATGGCTATAGTATTATTTCAAAGTGACATTGGTGGTGTTATAATCACCTTTTTTTATTGTTAAAACTTGTACCTGGGAGCACTAGGAACATTATGTTTAGAGGATAATGTTATGCACAAAATAACTCACAATGGAAAAATTGATTCTGATTGTCTTGGAAATAATTGCAGTAGAGTATAAATATAAATAGTGTTAAAACTCAAGTATGGAATATAATTACCCAACTTTTTATCTATTTAAATGGAGATATAAAATAAATGTTGCGGTATCATTTGACGACCGGTGTGGTGCGGAGGCTAACGCACTTGCTTTTGAGTCACGAGGTCCCGGGTTTGATTCCCGGCCAGCACAAAATGAAGAATGACCTTTTTCAGATTGTCCTGGGTCTGGGTGTTACATGTATATGTGTTCAGTGCATTGTATATAATTATGTGTATCGTCGTGTTAGTATCCATAATACAAGATTCGTATCTTAGTGTGGGACTAGCTCGGTCTGTGTGAATTGTCTATACATGTTATGTTATGTTATTTATTTTCAGGTGGATGCGAAGGACTGGGAGACCAGCTGGATGTTTGGTGAACAACAGAATGGAACAAATGGATCCAACACTCCGGGTATAAACGGTAGTGGGGGATCATCCAGTGTAGCTGGTTCTGTGATGAACGGATTGGGATCTTTGGCAAGTTCTGGAAGTACGGTGTCTGCTGGACCTCTCACTCCAAAGCAGCCAGAGCAGGTGGCTCTCAAAGCTAGGGCTGATAGACAAGAGACTGAAGACTTTTATCTTACTGTAAGTGGAAATATTTTTTAGATTGGATATAGGTTTTGAACATACATACCTACCACCACCCAGTTTTATTACTAATATACCAACATTCAATGGATCAGAATCACAGCCATTATATAATATATATGTGCTGCGTTGATAGAGTAATTTAACAGTAATATTGAAATGTTCCCAGTGTCTTTATCAATTGAATGAATGTATTAATGTTTGGTAGAATATTTCATTACTTATTTTGATAGACTTTTAAAGTATCCTTATTTCAAAAATTATATTTGTATGTATTTTTATTTTAGAAATTCCGTGAATACCTTCTGGGTAGTAGTCGTATAGCTCGACTAGAAGCTAAGGGAGGTTTTCTCAGAGGTAGAATAGGCTGTGCAGCTCGTGCAGGGGCTCCACCTGCTTTGGCTCCTAACCAACATCATCCAGCACCACGACACAGGTAAACTTGGGCTCCAACTTTCATATATATTCAATCAATCACATTTCCAATACTGATTCTTGTAAGTTCGTTAAATAATTAATCAAGGGTGTACTCTGGATTTTTTCTAGTGAGAGGAACAAAACTTTCAATTCTGTATAAAAATGTCAGTAATGCATAATATTATCTCTTGCAGAAAACGAATTGGACGTGGCAGTTCGTGTCAGTCCCAGCCAAGATTATTTGCAGGTTCTCTGGAGGAATATCTGGAGACTACAGGACAAGAGCTACCTTTGATTGTCACATCTTGTATCCGAGTGATTAATTTATATGGTGAGATATAAATTGATCGATTACCTAAAAAATCACAATTGAATTGAAATTAACAAATTATTTCATATAAATTGCATATAAAGAATTGAAGTACATAATATTATCACCCCATTTAAACTAATTATCTCAGATATACATAGAAGTACACTGTAAAAATATAAAAATTTAAATAAGATATTTTACACACTATATATAAGCACATTTAAGTTACATTATTCTGTTTGTAAACTCAGACAAATGTATGATTTTTTTTTTTTTTAAAGTGAAGGTCAAGGGACCTTGTATCCCTTGTGTCACCGCGACCATAGTAGATCTATTGTGACATCCTTCTGTGTCATATGTTTGATTATGTATAGTTATAAATAATTGACTTTTTCTTCTAGGTTTACATCACCAAGGTATATTCCGTGTGTCCGGGTCACAAGTTGAGATTGGAGCCCTGAGAGAATGGTTTGAAAGAGGGGCAGATCCCTTAGCATCTGTGAGCGATGCTTCTGATATCAACTCTGTGGCGGGTGTTTTGAAGTTGTATCTTCGAGAGTTGAGAGAGCCACTGTTTCCTATTGTTTATTTTGAGCACTATATGGACCTTGCACGTAAGTTGAACTATAATTTATTATACTTTGCATTTAAAATTGATATTGTCAGTTCATACTGTCTGTTTACTTCCAATATTCTCAATGACTAAATTAGAATAGTATATATGTGTGCTCTGAAGTGGTCCCTAACACAAGAGAGAATATTGCTCACGTATTTGGCGTGTTTTTGGGTTTATTTTAAATCCAGTTTTTTAATCATTCTACTTTTTTCATATTATTTTATATCATGTTCTTATATTTTATATCATGTTCTTATATTTTATATCATGTTCTTATATTTTATATCATGTTCTTATATTTTATATCATGTTCTTATATTTTATATCATGTTCTTATATTTTATATCATGTTCTTATATTTTATATCATGTTCTTATATTTTATATCATGTTCTTATATTTTATATTATGTTTTGTTTTCCAGAATTGGAGTCCAAGACTGAATTTGTACAGAAGATGCGTGAGTTTGTATGTTCCATGCCACGATGCACAATGGTTCTTTTGAGATATTTGTTTGCTTTCCTTAATCAGTAAGTTTGAAATGACAATCACTTTACTATTCTTCAATTCCCTTTTCTAAATAGAATCATTTTTAATATTAGTCATTTTGCTAATTCATTTTTTAAATGTGGCTCAATTACGTTTCCAGTTTATCTGAGTTTTCTGAAGAGAATATGATGGATCCATGGAACTTGGCCATTTGCTTTGGACCTACACTTATACCAGTTCCAGATGACAAGGATCAGGTATACACTTAATGTTAACATGATCAACTTATGTTTCACTTAGTATCGACGAAATGCTAAATGGGACTGTTCAGCCTAATTATATATACTTATTACAATTTATTTTTGACATACACTGACGAGAAGTTATTTTGGGCCTTTTACACTCCAAAAACTTTGATTCAATGATATTTCTTTATTTATTTATTGTATTGTTGTAATTTGATTATTTTGTCGTTTGTAAAAAAAAATTATATAATTGCCTGACGATTCAAAGTGCCAAATCAATGGCCTACGGATGATAAGAAAGAATAAAGAATATAGTGATTTTGTGAGATTTTTTTTCTACCAGTTAACTCGGATTGGATCTCTAGGATCGACTATTACATGCTCAGGTGGATGCATATAAACAATTATTTTACATAATATGTTAGTTGTTTATTTTACATTTGCATTCCAATGTCTCCAGGTATGCTGTAAACGAAAAAAGTGGCATAAATCCAATTAATCAAAATCAAAATTAAGTATATTGATTTTGATTATGTAATTGGATTAATTTACTTTAAAGAATAAAACCTCAAACCATACAATTTCTGAAATTTGGTACACTTACCTTCCTCAAATGGAGGTTTAATCTACTTAACGATTTATGAGGATGTTAATTACATATTGTGGTCCCAGATTAATGAAGAACCAGTGAGATATCTTTGCAAAGAGTGTGGAGAGGGGAATCCTAGTTTCAACACAGATACAGCCCAAAGAGATTGCGTGTCGACATGCATTATTTTTTTGTAGTCAAAAAAGGATTATTTCTATCTATGCCAGTGTTGCCAAAGCACAAATATTGCTATTGTGTAAAAATCATTTCAATAAAACATTGGGCGACAATATAAAATCATTTTGTTGATTCAGACAGCAATCCCAAAGTTCCAAATTGTTCTGAAAATTTTAGTTTTTATTTATTCACTCAATAGCATTTGTAAGAATGATGTCCGTTTATTATTATAAATTAGAAAAAAATATTATTATTCTACCTTTTTCTTTTCCAGGTTCAATATCAGAATCAAATCAACGACTTGATAAAGAATATTATAATTTTACACGAGGAGATATTCCCTCGAGACGGAGGACCACTCTATGAGAAGTACCAGACACCCCCTGAACAGTAAGTAAAATCTTTCATTTTTGTTGATCATCACACAGTGGTGTACAATTTTCTTTATTTGAGTTTTTATAATCTGTGTGATTTTGTTATAGGGAAGTGGATGAAAGTCCTCTGGAAGCAGGGACAGATGATTTGGACTCTGAGGCATCTTTGTATCCATCAGAAGATGGTGGGTAACAGTAACTTATTATTTCTTTAATTTATTCCTCTTTTAATTAGGTGTCTAACACGGCATCTCCCATAATTGAGGTAGCCAGTTTAATAACTGCGTGTTGTGAATATATATGTAACTATACTATACCTTCACGTCGTGTTCCAAGTGTGGTAGGCAGAGAATACAGAGCGCCATATAGATCTATCCTCACATAATTCTTGCGCTTCTTCTACTTTCATACAATGTGCATGTAACACCCACACATGTAAAACTTTCATTATTACTTTATGATCTATGAATATTTCATCTCCATAAAGCACTTCATTCTATCTGTACCATCATAGTCTAACCCACAAGTGGGGTAGCTAGCAGAGTAACTGCAGGTAAAAAACAGGCAAGTTGTCCTCTCTGTGCTTAAAAACT
The DNA here is from genome assembly GCA_947579605.1 of Athripsodes cinereus. Taxonomy (NCBI): domain Eukaryota; kingdom Metazoa; phylum Arthropoda; class Insecta; order Trichoptera; family Leptoceridae; genus Athripsodes; species Athripsodes cinereus. The sequence continues at coordinate 9,729,105 of OX388320.1, read as the reverse complement.
AAGGTATTCAAAATGAGTGGCATACCTCATCACTGAATTGAATATGGTAAAATTTTTATTGGTAATGCTTTATGAATACCTGCCTCTTAAAGAGGATGCCCTTACTTTTGTTAAAGGGATGCCACAACCATAAAAATATTGATAGTACAAACTAATATGCGTAGCCTGGAGGTAGAGTCTCGGCCTTCAGAACAAGGGGTCCGTGGTTCGATACCAGGTGCCGGCAAACTCCCCTTTCATGGCACAAGCTTTTAGCTTAGTGTGAAAGGTGTATAAGGTTGTATTTGGGTTTATAACAAAACCCAGATATATCTTTTTAAAAAAAAAAAATATCATATTAAAATTAATTTTGAATGAATGATTTTTCAGAAGGAGATGGTGGTGACCTAGTGGGAGGTGGTGGTATCATCTGGGAAGGGGGTCCAGGGGAGAGACCCGCACACTGCTGGAGGAGAGAGGCTCCCCATACACCAGACTCATACACTGACATTCATATCAAGTGAGACATTCATTCTTATATATTAATTTTAAAGTTAAATTAATTTCTGGTCTGTATAACACTCCACTTAGGAGCTACAAGCAGAGCTCTGAACAATTTCCATGAGAATTTCGTAAAATTTAAGACGGCAAGTGGCCCGATGGTATTGGTTTCATCTTTCACTCAAGATATTCAGGATTCAAAATTGTAGTTTGTTACTTCAAAAGAATATTGCTTACTGTGAAGGTATTAGGGGTGTATATGCTCATACAACCATTTCAATATCAGTTTGGTTATTTTAACTTCAATCATTTTCCTACACCTGAACGAAATCGGTCACCGTGTTAACACTTTTTAACATGCACCAACCCAAAATGAGGAACTTTAGTCACAGATTCCATTTAAATTTCACGATTCCACTCAAATCACTTTGTTTTGTGATTAATCCAATTGCAATCCAAAGAACAATTAAACCTTAATTTTGATTTTATCAGTTGCACGTCACCAGTAATTTGATATTGCGCACAACATCATATCATAACACAGCTCAAAAATAAGAATTTTTCAATCATGTCATCTATTTTATAGGGATGAGGAGAGTATCCAATGTTCTATCAGCAGTGATTCATTACGACGGCGAGTGTCTTCTAGTACAAGTGATAGTGCAGAGGGAAATACAAACAGGGGCAGATCTCCTCCGACTAGCACCACACTACCTCCACACACCTGGCCCAGACAAGAGGTACTGCTAGAAACTACTGTATAGTCTATAGTACTGTATACTACATATATAACAATTTGTATTTTATGTCACTCTCTTGTGTTATTTATCTTTGTATAAATGCTACTACTACTACTACTATACCATCACAGCATATCTCACAAGTGGGGTAGCCGGCAGACCAGCAGCATGTAATAAACATGGAAGTTGTTCTTTCTGTGCCAACAAAAATTAAAACATTCATGATGGGTGATATACCTCATCGCTAAAAAAATTTAATGTGTAATAAACAATTCATAATTAACTACTTAATAATTTATTTAAAAAATATTTTATTTTCGTAGCAATATAAAGTTATGTACATATTATAAAAATATACATAACATACATAATGATTATGTTCTAAATTAGAACACAAATAAGAAATAGGGCTCCTCTACTCAAATGAAATAAAAATAAAATCAATATTTACTTGCACTATGAATTTCACTACTAGACACAGAAACCTTTTAGGTAGATGCCCAAACTCAGTTTTTTTTATAAAAACTCACTGATGGGTATCTATCTATCTTGAGTCTAGTGTTATTCATAGTTACATTAAGTATTGTTTTTTTTTAATTAAAATAAACTTTCACAAAATTGTTTCAAATAAAATCATTCTATTCAATTTGTCTTTCTATGTCATTCCTATTCCTCTGTTTTCCCATGACAATTTTTTTGACAATATCAACTTGGAAGGCTTCACTGTCTTATATTTTTGTAGTTGTATGTTTATCATAATGCTGTTATCACCCCACTTATGCTGTGGTGGTAGTATCAAGAAGGAGTTATAGTTTCTTTCTTTTATTTCTAATTATAATAAGTTGGTTTTAATAGTTCCATACACATTCCTGAGAAAAAAAAATCTTTGAATATCAAGACATTTGAAGTTATTTGAAAATCAAATTGGTCTATTGTCTGGAACTAAACTCTGACGATTATTCCAGGTGTACGTCTCTCTTACTTTGTAGTTGCATTTATATATTTGTACAAATAGATTGCTTATACGTGTTTTGTTTTAACTTATTTATGAATTGTTTTATTCAATAAGTGCTTTTAATAATATTTTTTTGTAATTTGATAGAATTGTATTTAAAAAAAAAAAGAGAACTAGCAACTTTGTGGTTTTAGCATGTACAATATTAAGCTTAATCTTTTACATTTTATTAATCAGCATGCATCAGATAGAATATTAGGCAAAAATGTATTCATTTAGTAACATTTTCTAAAAAAGTATTTGAAACCAAAGATTTTATTGTGTATTATATTTTTTTACTAAAATTTTTTAGAAGTCTGTAATATTGTAAAAGTAATATACATTAGTTTAGTTATTTAAAAATATGTACAATTATGTTTATCATAAGTGTTATGTTCAAAACAATTTTTATAGTATGAGATGAGAATTCACATTAACAAAGATTGCATCTATGGATCTATCAAAATATTAGTAAATCTTTAGTAACCATTATACATTATTCATATCTTAATTTGAGACTAATCCAATTGCCCTTATAGGTATATGTTATGTTAACAATCTTGAGTCTCAAACGATCTTAATTTTTTGTCAAATACTGAACAAAGTAGATAAAAACATGAACATTCTATCATTTTTGAATTTGGTGTAATTTTTATTCACTTAATTAAACTTTGCATCGAATTTGAATTGTTGATAGAGAATAGAGCATAGTTATTAGTACCACAAATATATTTAGAATATTGTTCAACATTATCTTCTTTATAGCTATTAGAGATGATTATGTTATTTATTAATATAATAATTTTTCTTAAGAATTATTGGGTTTGTGCTTTTACATTGTACAAAAACATCTTTAAGAAATCAAAAAAAAATATATATGTATTTTACAAAATACTTTATTTTTCACACTTATAATTATATATATATGTATATCTAATTACTCTGACAATTATATAAAGTTATATGAGATGTATAATTTCAGTATGAAGAATAAACAGTATTCTTGTTTTATGCATATTTAAAAAAAAAATCCTTAAGAAGATAACTTAACATAAGTTAAATGCGTGACCTAAAAAGAAAACTCAAAGTTTCATGCACAAATTGTACATTTTTCTATGTTTAATTTTATTTTACTTTTTTATGCTCAACTACTTGTTATTAATAACTTGAGTTTTATTGTATTTACACTGTTTTTTAGAAGCTACAAAATAAAAATTATAATTAGAAATTAAGTTAAACATAATTCAATGTTAAATGTAAATAAAACGAAATTGATATCCCAGTTGAAGATTATGTAATAAGTATTAAGTTGTTCCGGGCTATGTAATTAGTTTTTTGGTGTGTCAGAATATGAACAACTGCATATGATTATTTCGTAGGAATTAAATAGCTCTTCGCTTAAAGTTTTTGACTTCTAAATATTGTATTTAATATTCTGTAAATAAAAATTACAGTAGGAGTTGGTTTTTAACATTCCGACACTCTGCAGCAGCAAACAGCAACCACACGGTTGCGACTGCAGACAGCATTTCTTTATATACATACTAAACCAATTCTATCCTTACCCAAGTGACACTTGCAATGTGGGTATAATACTTGCAATGCATACAAATTCTATCTGCTATTCTGAAACTTGTGATTGCAGTCTACTAACTGCTGCAAAATTTGGAATCATATCTTAAGCCGTTAATTATACAAGTGGAAAAAGTAAAATTGTTATTGAAAGAAGGAATACTATAAAATGTTCATAATTAATGTATATTAATATAAAATGTAAGTCGAAGAGGATGTAAGTGGACCATGTTATGAAGTCAAAGGATGTCTATAATTTATATTTTTAATGTGCACAAAATAATTAAGAACATTATTTTATTTGTAAAAGTATTTTATGATTGAATATAATTTACTTTAGTTATAATCTATCTAATAAAATTATGTTTACAAATTTTACGAATATTCCCACCAAATTAAATTGTGAAAATGATGAATACGAATGAATTGTTTTTTTAGACTGTGTGTGTGTTTATTTTTGAGAATAATTTGATTGTACAAACTTATGTCTATTTTAGTGTGTGAAATAATTGCATTTATTTGTTTTTCAATATACCTACTACTACTACTTATTATAACAAAAAAATGCGACATATTTTTGTTTTCTCGCTTTTTGTGTGTTTATATTATGTATGTTTTTATATTATTTGTAATTTCCACTCTTTTGTGTGATATTTTATAGTTATTTTGCTAATACTGTTATCTATGTAATTTTTCTTATTATTATTACTATTATATTTTTTAAATAAAGCATATTTTTCAATAGGGTTGGCTTTTTTGTTTTGCTAATACATTATTAATTATTTAATACAAGCATGATCTATCTTTATACTCATTTGAGAATTGTTAGGCTGTTTTTGATCAATCATTGGTGAATTTCGCTTTGAGATTATAAAAAAAAAAAAATTCAGATAGGTATTTAAATAATCTGTTTATTTCCTTCACTAACCTCTATGGGAGTATGATTATAAAAAAGTTCAACCAGTAGTTTTTTTAAATGTTAATTAAGTGAATTGAAAATATCTAAAACAATTTTAAGAGTACTTTGCCTTGAAGAATCAAATAATTTATTTGTTTGACATGATTTTATTTATTGACTATTATTTGTACATATGGAAAATGGAATTTCCATGCACCTTTTTGATGACAGAATTTGGATATCACAGTAAACTAGTATAGTACAGAATTAGGTTGTTCATACTCCTTAAGAGGTTAACTAGAGAATTTTTTTTTATCTTAAGTATATGTATGTTGGAAATATTTTTGACGTAAAGCTTTATGTGATTTCATGTTGGCTTTTTTGTTTTGTTGTATTATTTGTGGCTTTGTCGTGACACACAACGTTCAGTCTTTTCTATTGTTATGCCGTGAAGTGGATGTTCAGGAGAAGGAATGGCGCAGATATCAGGTGAGAGTTCTACTGACATTCTTAACTCCTCCTACAAACTATCATTACTTTAACCATCACATCATATCACATCACAATATACATTATATTATAATATCACAATGATTCCTCTATCCAATATAAAACTTCTCTAACTGATCATCATTTCAGACTGTTGTAAATATATATCCTATTTCGTGGGAAACAAAAATAATAATAAAACTTTTATATAAATAAATACAATAAATAAATAGTTTATGCTTATTTTAAATATCAGACTAACAAATATCAGATTAAATAATTAAAATTATGAATTTAATATCAAAAAGACTAACATTGATTAAAATTCAGCTGCTAATTACGATGTTACAAAATTACTAAAGTAATTTCATTACATGAAACGGATGAAATTGAAATGGTTTATACATATTTAAAATTATTTGGGGTTTTTGGTAGTGTGTTGTTATGATACTGAGATCGTAATTATTATATGTTTATTATAGATTGGTTAAATGGTATTACAAGTGTTTTTACATGTTTCGTGTGATTTTTGCACTGTTTATAGTATGACATCATGTAGATGGAGGTGAAAAGTTATTGTCAGTGGGATTCTACTCTGGTTTATTGTACCTACTTCTTCTTTTATTTTTTTATTCACACTTGTGGTGCATGGTTGTAATTTTTTCACCCTAAAACTATTTACATATATTGTATTTTGTATTTTGTCTTGTCACATTTGTTTCTCACAACCATCATTTTCTTTTTATTCTTTTATTATTATACCATTTAAAAATTAAAATTTTGTATAATTTTCATAAAGATGCAAACCTTTTTACTAATATTTAATATTACTAAAACACAACTAGTTTTTTTTTTAAATTTTCATGCTATTTGTCTCATGCAATTATCGTAATAAGTAATATATTTTTGATAAGATATTCAATCATATTCTTTGACTGGTATATTTGGAAATATTTCTGCTTTTAATGCGTATGAACAGAGCTCAAAATGAAAATGCTAAATGTTCTAAAGTACATTATATTTAAAATATTTCTGTTTTTGTAAGACGGCTTGTAATGATAGAATTTATTATTTATTTGTTTTGTATGCTTTTTGCCTGTTTAATTTTAAAGTAACTTTGATTTTATTTGATATTTGGTATATATTTCAGAAAATATATGCCTGTTGTATTAAATTTTTTGTAAGCATTTCTATAATCTGTCACATTATTTAAATGGAAATGGATGAAAAATATTTTTATTTTGTTATTCATGATGATTATCAATAAGTATTTTATTGTGTTGCAGAAGAGTTCTTGTGATGATTGTGGTCCATCTAGTGATGGAAAAAGCAGTGCGGCAACACCAGAAAGCAATGGGAAAGCTCATACTAAATCACACAGTGTTGGAGAGAGTACTGTTCCATTTTCTTTAAACAGAGAATTGTGGCAGCAAAGGGCTTCCAGTACTTTGAAACATACTCCCGATTTGGTTATGGATTTGCCTGGAGATGGAAGCGAACAGACTGAAGCACCTTCCCCAGTACCTGAAGGGCAGGGAGTAGAGGGACAGGATGATGAGAATGGAGGAGGCACATCCCCTGTAACAGCTGCAGAGAGGTTTGCACATAATCAGCATACTCTAAAGAAGAGGGTTACCAGGGATACTGTTGATAAGTAAGTTGAATGTTATTTATACAAGATATTGTTTTCAAATTCATCCAAAATTAGATATGCTATCAAATTATTATGTTTCTTCTATGGCGGCATACAGACAGCTGGATGCGAACCTCAATCATCAATCATCAAGCAAAAATCTTTTATCTTTCGGCGACAATTCACATAGCTAATGAACGGGTAACGAAGGCATTCATTAGAATATTTCTTCGGAGAATGCTCCAAATTGTCGCCAAAAGACTTAAGATTTTTGCTTGATGATTGACGTTCGCATCCAGCTGTCTGTACACCGCAAATAACAAACAAGGGTAAATTCACACAATGTTTGTACAGGTTTTATTAAACCATCTATACTATCACACCATATCCCACTAGTGAGGTTACCAGCAGACTAACTGTATGTAGTTTATTCACAAAAAATCATCTTCTTTTTATATCTAGTATCCTTTCTCTGTTAGTTGATTTCGAATAGGGTTTTTAGTCTCCCAGAAATTTTTAACTACTACTATAGTATACTATAAGTTGGAGTACTGGGTACTAGGCGGCCGTAAATGAAGACAATAATGAATATTCATAGTAAATATGTAATTGTAATAAAGAAAATTAGTAAAAATATTGTTAATGTTTGTTTTTAGGGAATCGACATGTGATATAGAGCCTAGTCATGAGAAACCAATAATAAGAGATCCAATACTTAAAGAGGAACCTTCCAAAGAAGATTCCAGTAAACTCATTACACCTCCTTTGAGGGCTGAATGCCAAACAAGTCCTGTACCACCGAGAAATACACAGCGAGTGGCCGCCAAGTTTGCAGATTTAACATTGACAGGTGGATCTCTAAAACCACAGATAGCAGCTAAACCTATGTTGCTAAGAAAACCAACATCATCCACGACTTCAACAGAAGAATGACAACCGATTTCAACTGGCGACACGAAACCCTCATTGAAACCGAAGCCTAATATAAGTAGCCTAGGATCCAGGTGAAAAGAAGAGACTTTGTAAACATTTCTTTATTATCATAACTAGATTAAATTTTCCTTTAATTTTTTACTTTACCATATTTGTTGCATAATCAACATAATATGCATTCAATAATTTTATTCTTGTATACATTACGTTTCCACTTTTCTGATATATTTTAGTTTGTAATTTAGTAATGTTTCAGGTTACTTATTTACCATAGATGCATTTTTTTGGAGACAAACCAGACTTTACAAACGATCAATAAGCATTTCTCACTAACAAAGTATAATGGAATAAAATCATACATAAAGTAGTATGAAAAGAAGTTTGCTAATCTCAGGTCTAAGTTGTGATTATGAGTTTATATTTCACCTTTTTGAATGAGTTGTGATGAAACAACTTTTAATAATTCTTTTTTTATGTGTGTATGAAAAGGGACACATGCGATTGGTAAGAATTATATAAATTTGCGACTTTACATTTAACATAAAATTGTGAAATGTATACTCATGACCGCTACTCCGTACTATACTTCAAATAATGTTGTTTTTTTTACAATAAATATTTGATAACACATTTCAATACATATCTATATATTTTATTTTCAGGGTATATTTTGATTATTTTCAGAATACATTACAGCATTCATAATAAAAAAAAATTGCTATACATTAATAAAATGGTAATGTATGTAAAATAAAATGATATAATATTGCTTTTATAGCATCATGCACATCTAGTGTAAAAATAATAACTTGATAATATGGTATTCTGCCTGCGCTCACAGGTCTGTATTTTTTGATTCATGTATCACCGACTAAGCATAGTAGTTATCGAGGACGTAATAATACTGTCTAAGCTTTGGTAGTACAATATTATATTCTTACTATATTACAATACCTATATTAATATGAAGTTATACTCTCTATGACCAATATACCAATACTACATTTATAGTGGAACATAACATGTAGATGTAACAAAATATGTAATCTCACATCGTATTACTGAATTAAAAGGTAATTTAAATATGTATTAATGATTATTAAGTATTGATTAAAGATTTGACTGTGCTTGTTGATTATTATAGTATTTGTAAAACGATTGGAAAAAAAACAACCCCCACTGAGTAATTATCAAAATCAAGTATTAATTGTGTTGGTGTACACGTAGTAGAATTCCATAATTATGTATTTGAAACAAATGTTTCTTTTTACTATAGATTATTGATTCCGAGAGAGACGTCTTTCCACTTGATAATGATCTTGATAATGATTGATAATGACCTGATAAGTGGAAAGACGTCTCTCTCGGAATCAATAACCTATAGTAGAAAGAAACACTTGTTTCAATTACATACATAATAAAAAAGTATGTTTTTTGTTAGTCATGTTAGGTTAGGTAAAGATCAACACAACATAACATGACAAAACCTTGCGCAATTCCAATCAATGTGTTAAAATGAATTAGATAAAATAAGACATGGTTAGTTTTGTCTTTATCTATATATTCCATTACTTCTTATCCCATAAGTGGGGTAGCCAGTGGACTTACTGCATGGTTTATTTTGATTATGCAAGAAGTCCTATGATTTGAATAGTTTTATTTAACAAGCATAGTTAGATTTTGATTTTTTTAACTCATGATTATTCCTTTGATTTAATACTCATAATTTAAGTATTTCTTTATTTATTGATTGTGTTTTATTTATTTTACAATTTAATTTTATGTGAGAACGAAGAACTATGAACATAATTCTAATCTAAAGGCTTTGATATGCAGCTGTATTCTTTAAAACATTTTGAATCTACAGGCAAACACTGTTATTAAAAAGATCTATAAAATGATGATAATCTTTGGTTTTTGGTAAGAAAATATGATAATTTTTTTGAATATTCTTGGAAAGTGTGATGTCGTCTGATTTTTGCGCTCCACCTGACTATTTTATGTGTCATTTTCCCAAACAAATGACAGTCAATATGCTCTTAAAAAATCTCTGAAATTCCACATCTTATTTTATTAAAAAAATGAGAAAAACATGGCAAAAAAGTTGAAAATACCTACAGAAGTGATCACTTGAAAACATACATGCTCATCGTACGCAGTTAGTTATTTAAACCATTTACTCTTCAATTTATCGTTTTTAAGGAAAGTAAAAAGTACATTGAACAGTAGAACATACATGAGGAATTGTATGACAATGATGGAAGCGAAAAATTTATGCAAGGATGGATAGATGGGTTACAATAATTTGCAATTAAATGGAAAACACTTGATTACATGCCATATTGTGATTAAATAATACAATTTATTGTACCATCAAAATGCTTTCATACAAATCTGTACGAAATTGAAACTGTCAAGTTAGTTCGTGGAGTGCACCAACAGAGGGCATATGTTTCACTTTCCACAAGTATTATTTACTATCTATCGTCTATACATAGTTCAAATTATTTTTTTACTCATGAGTGAATTAATTTCTTCATCGATAATTCATCATAATAATTATATTCTAATATCAAAATAACATTGGAAACAATAATGAATAAACAAATAATAATAATAGTTATATCTAATGTGTAGCAAGTATTTTCTGATATGATTATTATTTTTATGTTGAAGTAATATTTATAATGTAATGTATGGAGTACTGTATTGTATGTAGTGGTATATATTGAATCTGTGTTGTTTAATGCTCTCTCAATGTAGTCGTGTGATATATCACTTTGTGTATTTTTAACATTACGGTTATTACAAAATATCTTTTGATACTGTATTTTTTTAGACTTGTCTGAATGTATCGATTATGATAATAACTTATAATAATAACTTTAGTCCTCTAATTCTATAAAATTTGATATTGCATTGTGCCCTTAAAGTGATCTTTATCCTAAGGTCCACCTAACCTCAATTAATTTTGTTTTATATCCAATAAATGTTAATTTTTCACAACTATAATTTTACACCAAAATGTAAGGTGACAGAGTGTCCCTGAGTGATACCTACCAGTGTTTATGAATTGAATGCTAATCAAAATTCCCAATTTTGACAATAATAAGTAGGTACATACTTAGCCATTAGGGCTGGTAGGTATCAATCACTCAATCAGTCCCTTATATTTTGGTATAAGCTAGTTATGAGTGAAAATTTATTGGATATAAAAGACAAAATGAATTGAGTTCAGGTAGACTTTGTATAATGGTTACCTTTAGGGCGCATTGAGATATCAGGCCTATTACATTATTATTACTAGGCATCTAGCTATTTACATTTAAATATTGTGATTTCCTATGGTTCTAAAATACTAAACTATACTATTATTGTGGAATGTAGTAGTCGTATATATTTTTATTGATTATTACTTATATATTATAATTTGAATGATAAGCAAATGAGAGTTTGAGTTTCTCAACTGTAAAGTTTTGTAAGGACAGTCAGACGCATGATTTTGATTTGTAAACTTTCATCATAAATACTGATGTTTGTAAGCTAATTAAATGGAATAATGGCTATTTATATCAAATGTATACTTCTAAAACTGATTATATGTAGTCCTATAGTTTGTTTGAATTACATAATTTATACGCTAAATATTCATAAAGGGCCAGTGTATTTAAAATGTTAACTTTCAATATGATTTCATACATGTTATTTCAAACCTTAATATATAAGAGCATACAGAACAATTACAACTTTTACATCTTTCAGATATATATTTTTACAATAGAGAGTTTTCATTGATTTTCCAAAAATCTTCAGGTTGAAATAAGGTAGTTTTTACACTCAAATGTTAAAATGACGTTGACAAAATTAATAATATACTCAAACAAAGTTTAAATGACTACTATATATTATGCCATATTAATAAAGTTTTTCAGTATGTGTGTATTGTTTTAATTGTAGTCATTTCATAACATGTTTTGCTACTATGGAACAAGTGACATGTATAAATAATAATATTCTCAGATGGTGCTAGGTTAGCTTGTACTGTTACAGTAAAATGAATATTAAATTTACCTTAAAAATGGGTACGTAATTAATAGCATCCCATTTCATCATATCTAACAAAACATATTTGATTCCTCTTGGAATTTTAATTTTATTGGTTTGTGTTGTAAATATTATATTTTTCTTCAGTGTTTTGTGAAAATGGTGAATTAACAGTTTTTATGTACCCAATTAATTGAATAAATAAATAAATAGAATATAAATAAAGATTTTTAGTTGCACTTAGAATGTTTATTGACGTTATTTATACAATTAACCATTGTATGAGGTTGTATGTAAATGTAACACATGAGAATACCATGTAAGGCTTAGAAAAAACAACACCTTATTCGGTAGTGCCTCAGACGGGATATTAACTCCCAACAGCGAAAAGAATGGGTTGTGGGTTCAAGTTCCGTCCAGGGCACTACCGAATAAGGTGATAATGTCTTTTCAAAGCCTTACACGGTAGTTTCATGTATTAAATTTACATTTTCTAAGAATATTGTAATAAAAGGGCAAATTATAATCCTTTTTAAAACATGATTTCATCATTTAGTTTGCCCTTTATACTCGATAATCTTGCAGGATCTTAGAATAATTTATTCATTCTTTTTACAAAATACTGAAAATATTTTTTTACAAGAAAATTTCCAAGTCGTCTTTCCTCCCACCATTTTGTGATTTATTTTAACAAACTCTAAAATAAGTAAAATATTTTAAAACTTTATAAAAAAATAGAATTGATTTTGTTGCTTTTTAGCCCGCTATGTAATATTGTGGTATTATGTTTGATTTCACATTTGTCTATTTAATGTTATGGTTCTAAACATTACAAACTTTGCTCCGAGCCGAAGATATATAAAAAATAAATAATATATATATGGTACATATGTATTAATAATAATTATGTTAATTCAAAAGCACACAACAGCACTCAAATGTACAAATTAATATATATTTTTTTATTCATTTGCATGAAAACCAATGTTCAAAATAATATTTATAATATTTTACTACGCACACTCTATTCTCCATAAAATACAATATTTATACCTTCTATAATATTCATGAAATTATCCTTTTACTTATAAATATCAGAGACACATAAAATTATTAATATCTGCACTTGCATATTTACTGATTTCACTCTCCTTACACAATGTACATGTAAATTAAGTGCTTGTAAAATATATTATATAGCTAATGCAGATATTTATTTTAGCTTATCAGTCTTTTATTGATTACTCATTGGAAATATAGCAAAATTTTATCTTTGTACAAAATATGTAATAAAGAATTTTAACAAACTAAAATTCTCTTGTGTAAATTATTTTGTAATTGTCTAAAGAAGTTTCATCACAACTTGCATACACAGTGATTTTACTATAGTTATGCGAATGTTATTCTTTAATATTTGATTGTTATTATAAGTTGCAAATGATTGCGGTGTCATCCAATATTGAACACCAAGTAGAATGTTACAATAATTAAAATTATAATCATGTCGTATGTTAGAAGGAAACAACATAATAATATAAATTAGTCTGTAGAAATATATATATATATATATATAATCTCGTGTTATTTATTGAAAACGAAAGATAATTTAAACGTTTCCAGATTTTTCATTAGTTCATTTGGATTTTGTCATTTTTTTCTTAAAAGTTAAAGGAAATGTCTTGTATATATTCAATATATACAAGCAAAATGTTTAGTGTCATTTACTCATAATCTCAAGAGCTATCAATAGAACCTATTGGTATCTGAAAGTTTCAGCAAACAGATCTGTCTTCAACAATTTTTTGAAGCTTTCTAATTAGCTTTCCTCAAAATGTGTTAAACCTAATATATTATAAATTTCCTGAATGTATCATTTAAAAAAGTTCTGATGGACTAATTTCTTGTACTTTCATTATAATTTAATGTTAGAAGCCTTTGGACTGAAATTTGTTTGAAAGTAGGACAATTACCCTTTACAGATTATCTTAATTCACTTTGAATTTATAAATCTATCTGCATTAAATGTTACCACAAACGATATTACATGATATATTTATTTTTAAATTAAAGTTCCTTTTGTCTTAAGATTTTGTAACAAATTTTTTAGCTTAGAATCTCTCCTAGTTTATTTTATGTTTGACTTTTTATATCAAAATAGTATCTTTTAAATATAAATAGGTTTGTGTGGATTGAATATCAAAGTCATTAAATACAAACTTCTCTGTATGGAGTTTGTATTTTAACTACCGTTTGTACCAAACTTTGTTCAATAATTTTAACCCTAGGGCAGTAACGTCACTACGCGGAAAGGTATTTCGTATGATAAAAGTTTTTTACCTGTATCAACAACTAGGGGATAAACTAAGGAATAAAATGTGGTATAAAATGAGTTATGACATGTAAATGATTAGGTAAAGAATAAGCAAAAAAGCAGGGTTTAAAGAAGTTAAGGAAAAAACTGTACTTCACTTTACATAGATGACTAATAAATATAACTTGTATATTTCTGTGTAGTGAATGTCCCTTTTTTAAATATGTAGCAAGATAATATTTTAAAGTGGTGTAATACATAACTATTATATTTTATTACAATGATCTTGGCTGTAGGTATATATATATAATTATATATGTTAATAATTAATATTATCACATTGTATGTAGTGTTGCTGATTCAATATGAAATTTCATGCTCACTCTTTGACACAGTTTGCTCATCAAAGTGATTCTAAAAATGTGCTCACAAATTAGAATTGTTTTTCAGTAGATTCTAACTTATGTGCGTCAGGTATTTGGTTCTTGTCTGCTTCCATTTTATGTATCAAATATTTTCACACACTATCATGTGACATATCTCCAGAAGTGCTGCAGCTAGTAGACTAACTAGACTTACAAATATATTGTGACATAATAGAACAATCAAATTAAACATTTGTGTTAAACTATGTTTCAAATTATTCAGAGCTGTATACATGGAATTCACATTTAATAATTATGAGTGGTAAATAAAAAAGTCAACCGATATTACCTTCATTTTCAGTATTTCATCACAAATTATCCATGAATTAGTCGTCTAATTGCTAAAATATTCACATATGGATAAAAACAGGTTACATTGTGACTGTAAACAAATTATTTTGTTTTGTCTTTCAAAGACAAACTGAAAATTAAATTTTAATGTTTGTAGTATTATAGAAGTCAACAAATGCCAAATGTTTGACCGAAATAATTGATAATTGTGCTAATTTATACCATCCACACATGTTACACAATTGAAAGTATTGAAAGTAAGTCAAATACATTGCGAATGCTCTAGGTTTGTGTTTTTGTTTATTCTGCATCTTTTAGAGATGGGTGAATGTTATTTTTTCCTTTCAGCAATATCTATTTTGACCAATAAGTTGATATTATTGTTAGATAACATACTCGTATTATTTTTATATTTTGGTGACAATGTTGTCTACAACTTAAGGTTATGTGTGAACTCTCAATATATTATATATTATTATAAGGATACTTTTTATGTAGGTATGTCTCTCCTATGATAATAATAATAATAATATATAATGATTTTAAAGTATGATATTAACTATTATGTATGTATGTAATCAAGTTGCCAACGAATGCAAATGTATATCTTATGATGGTGAGTTATGTCGTGAATTATATATATTAATAAACAAAATTTTCGACTTGCTTTTCATTTTTCTCTTACCTCATTCTTTTTTCTTGTGTCTCATTTTTTTCTTATATCCGAATTCCCGTTAATGTGCAACCCACATTGCTCATTCTTTAAAGCACATTGTTCACCCAATTTTAAAAAACAACAAATGTAAATTTTGAAATCATTTGTAGAAAGTGAAATATTCTAAAAACAAGAAATTGAAAAATATAGCATTTTATATCTATATATATATAAAAGAAAGTGGTGTCAGTTACACCATTTATAACTCAAGAATGGCTGTACTGATTTGAATGATCTGTGATTTGTTGGATTCTTCTCCGCCTCGAATAGCCAATAGGCTATTAAAATATCTTACGAATTCACGGGAAGAAAAATTACGAAGAAAATTATTTACGCCATACATTTTTAATTTCAATAAGAATTGTACAAAATCAACTATGTATGAATTATATAAGTATGGAGAATTATACAAAATTAACTATGATGTTTTTTTATAGATTGGCCTATTTTTAGAATAATTTTTGTATACATTTTCAAATTAGAATCTTTATTAGAGTAGGTACTTAAGTTATTCCAGAATATTAACTTTTCCTAATTAAGATAAAACTATATTTATGGCCAAGTCTTGTACCTCGTGCAAAGGCACGAGTGAAGTCTCTGTCTGATTGTAGTCCAGCAGTTAAATCGGGTAAAATATTATCTCCTGCTTAAAATTATATGATCTTTCATCCACGGAATTTATGTCAGAAATTAGATCATAAGTCATTCATAGATATTCATATTTATATGAATGACTTATATTTTTATACAAATACATTTTATTTAATATTCATGCTATATTTAAGAAGGAACTATTTTGGTTATTTAGGTTCTACGGGGAAAATTGAAAAATAATAAAAATGCTGTATCTTTAATTTTTATTAACATCCAGATGTACAATAATAATATGTCCTAATGTAATAATTGTTATTTACTATATAATAATAATATCTAAACATAGTACTGTAGTTACTATAAATATTAGGTACTTTCAATAAGTTATATTTCTAATAATTGATTTAGTAAAAACATATTGCACATCATTGTATAATGTGTAAGTAAGTGATGATACAATGTTTCTTATTTCTATCTAAAACACAATAACGCTAAGAAAATAAACAAATAAATCAATGTTTTTTAGAATTGACAAGAAATAACAATTTTTCATTATAGGTAAGTCAGGGATTGTAGAAGCGGAAACGTGATGACAGTCTATATGTATGATGCCATCCAAAAGCACAAATACTGTGGAAAATCTAAATTACCCCATGTGGAGGACACTGAAAAGACTATGACTAGGTGTAAAAGCAACCAACAGAGGTGGAGCTTTCTGGAAAAAGAGAACACACACATGTTGCAACTGTAGGGAGGTGCAGAGTGAGTCCCACTTATTACATACCAGCTTATATGTAATGCGTGTAATGAAAATTATTTAAGTATGGCTGACGACTAAGCGATAAATGTCGCTTCAAACTAGGATGGAAAAGTCTGAAGTGGACCCGAAAATTATTTAAGTATGAAAAATTCAAGTTCAATTATAAATTTAAGTCAAAATATTATGTTTTAGAAGTTGATTAGCAAAAAAATATAAATTTAACCTCAAACAATGGTTATCGTTATTCAATAAGCAATCCTTAACAAACAATAGTTTATTGTAAAAATACATAGGTACAATATGTTGAGAAAAGGTCAAATTTTTATATTTTAAAGTTAGCTTAGATTTATTGCCATGGTACATATTATTAAAATCCAACAAAATCAGTAGATATAACTTAGGTATATCTTTAAGGTTGTACTAATTCAAACATTGGCATTACGTCAAATTTTCATAGAAATAAACAACAAATAAATATATTTATAATTCATCTCTCAAAAATTATGTTACAAAATCTTATCGATTTTAAACAAACAAAACGGAAAAGGAAATTGTTGTTGGATTATGTGTCCTGGGCACAAATTTTTCAAGACCTTTGGTATTACACAGACAGATTTGTATCAAATTAATGTTTTACATATTATTTTCTAACTATTTCAAATAGGTTATTACATTCTTAAGTACATAATATTTAAGGAAAGTAATACAATGAAAACACGAGAAAAGTAAAATTTATCGTTGAGAAAGATATGTGGTAAAAATCTGAGAGATCGTGTGCGTAACAATGTTAAATGAGAGGAAATTAGAATGCAAGTTGGTGTAATAACCTAGAAGAATGTTATAAGTTACGATGGTTTGGGCATTTGAAAAGAATGAATGAGGACAGAATGACCAAGAAAATATATCTGACTGAAAGGAATGGTGTTCCGTGACCGTCGGAGGGTCAAATGGCAAAATCATATATCAAAATCTTAATGGGTAAAAACATGGTTTTTAATCCATGGAATGCATGTTGGGCTTCTCCATGCATTTCGGACGAAATCGAGAGCATAACAGACATTTATAACATAAAATAATATCAATACATTAATCTTATTTAGCAACTAATTGAAAGAGATTCACCGTCCACCCAAATACCGCTGAAGTCTGAGGATTTCCATTTATCAAAATACAGCTACTAAATATTTATTTATTTATTTATTTTATTCTTCTTGCACATCATCATTCATATAACAAATAAAATAGGGCAATATACACAGGAAAAAATGTGATGATGTGCAGTGGCGAGATTATCACTATATAGTGATTTCTTCCATCTAACCACGTCACATTAACACTAAACAGAAATAGAAATAATAATAACAAAAACACAAATATCAATTTTAAACAGCTAATTTTCAACCTTACTAAGGTTTTATTTAAAAAGTCTATAAGTGTGAAAACGGGCGCCAGACCATTTTGCCCATAGCATCCTTCACTCTAGCTCGGGTATGGATTATATACGGAATCTATGATAACCTTAGCTGCCATTGAAGCAAAGTTTTAAAATTACATTAAATATATATTAGTTTTACAAGTACAATATAATTAATGATACATTTATGTTTACAGTACTTTATGTTTATAAGCGATGAGGTTTGCCACCCATCCTGAATGTCTTGATCTTATATTGGCACGCAGAGGACGGTTTGCATGTTTCTTACATGCAGCTGATCTGCTGGCTACCCCACTTGTGGGATGTGCCGTGATGGTATAATAATAATAATATAATAATAATATGTTTATAAGAATAGGTACATAATGTATACCCGATTAAAAATATTCGATAAAATTGATGTGATAAATATTCCGAAAGAAATATTGAAAAATACATATCAAATAATTTTCTTTTAACTATAATGGAATATTCAAATCAGGAAAAACACATGTTAATAAATTTCCAATAAGATAGGTACGAAAAGTTAATTTAAATTTGCAACTTGCGATTAAATAAAATCATATTTCAATTTATTTTATTTATCTTAAAGAAACAAGTGTTTCGCTCATAAGATTACAAAGAAATAAATCTTACAACTAGGAAAATAAACAATATGCATAAATATAAAACCAAATTAAATTATTATATTTATACATTAATGGCATCAGCCTCTAATGTGTTAGTTACAATTTTACTAAAAATAGCAAATATTAATTAAAATAAATTTACTTAATACAATAACAATAATTACAGACAGAAGAGAAAAGAGAATTGAGATTTGGTGATTACAGTTATCACACAAAATAATAATTAATATTAGAGTATTTCAAGTCAAGAGCTAAGTTTTTATAAAACCGATTGTCAGATACAGAATAATGTATTATCTAATGCAATTATATTATTAGCCATAGTAACAGTGTTTCTGTGAAAAGGTAATACAAATTTATAAAAACAGTAGTAGAAGAAAATAATATTTTTTAAACATAACATGCCTTTGACATGTTAATAAAATTATACTTAAGATAACAAAAAATATTACAGACAGAGTAGAGAAAAGGAAATTTTTTTAAAAATATACATAAAATATCACACATCACTAAAATTTAGAGTATTTCAAGTCAAGAGATAGATTTGTATTAAACCGATCAATGAAATCCAGAATTATGTATTATGTAATTTAATGATATTAGTTATAGTAGTTTTGTGAAAAGATACTATGTACATATAAGTTAAAAAAAAAATAGTTAAAAATTGGAAATATGCCAAATTATGAGCAGTCACATTGTACAATACATATGAATATTTTTGAGAATATTACTTATGTTGTTAAGACATGTTAAGTATTGAAATAATAATAATAATAAAGGTACAACAGTTAGCAGAATATACAACAAAATACAGTGAATGACACTATGACAACATTAAGAACAATATTACTACATCTGCATTTGCGGTTCGACAAAGTAATGTTTTTTGAGAGCATTTTTAAAAACATTTAAAGATTTGATGGCCTTCAGACCCTCTGGCAATGCATTATATAATTGCATGCCCTCAAAATCAATATTACGTTTTCCATAGTTTGTCCTTACATTACTTATGACAAAGTTACTACGTTGTCTTGTACTGTAGGAGTGTGTTGTGGCACACGTTGTAAAAGTCATATTTATTTTTACGTGTCCTTTCAGTATTTTATAAATTAACAATGTGGACACATATTTGTATATATTGCCCAACATTGCAATATTTGTTCTATTGTAAACCTCAAGTGTAGGTGTAAGCATACGAAAATTATATAAAGCCTTAACTGCCTTATTTTGCGCTACCTGTAACTCAGCAATTAAAGTTTTATTAGCGTTGCCCCAAACACTATTTAAATAAGAAATGTGAGAATGAATAAAACTAAAGTATATTTGTCGTTTGGTGGATACTGGTAAGAATTTTGAAATCCTGTATAAAGCTCCTGTGATAGGAGCAATTTTATTTTTGATGGCATTTATATGCGGTTTCCAGGTGATGTATTCATCTAAGGTAATACCGAGGTACTTAATAGTCGTAACAGGTTTTAATTCAATTGAATTAATAATAGGTGGAGTGTAGGATTCTATAGTTCTTTGCTGTGATTTGAAAATGATATAATTTGTCTTTGACACATTCATAGATAATTTATTAAAATTTAGCCATTCATTCACAAGATTCAGATCATTCTGGATGTTTTCAAATATTCTATCTGCGTTTTTTCCATAGTACATGAGACACGAATCATCTGCATATAAAGTAATTAATAATAAAATATTTATTTATTTAAGGTTTGCAATGATAATTATGTAAGTAAATCAAATCCAAATATCTATGCTTATTTACTTTTTTAACATAATTGATTTTATATTGTTCTTACGTCAATATTCCTAAAATATTCGTAGAGTTATGTAAATAAAATACAAAAATATATCCCCTACATACAAATCATCTTGAACGTAAAATCGAATAAAATTATGATTGTGTAAAATCAGATGTAGGTAATTTTTAACGTTTCATTAAACTCTTTATTATTATTCTTTGCAACCTTATAAATGTGGCATTGCGGGATATTGTACCAGATTCAAAGAAAAATAATTTTGTAACATTCTCACAAATATTACTTTTGAATAAATACTTTGAATAATAAATTATCTCTCTCCTTTTAAGATAAACAGACTGCCCGTAAGTGTTATAATTTATTTTCCACTCTAGATAGGTACCTAATTGGTTGTTTTTGGAACACGAACAAAATCGATTTGATTTTTCGTTGCACTTATCACCTGTGATTAAAAAACGATAGAATTATTCAAAAATATTAAAACAATGTACCTCTACTGTATTTCATCTCATACTGAGTTCCCAGAAAATACATCACAAGTTTTTTTTGAAAGGTTTCTTGATGACGCAATAAGGTGTTGATATTGATATTTTCCTCATTAAATATTTTATAGAAGCATTGCCTATATTTTTATGTATAATAATTGTTATATGAAGTTATTTGATGTGTAAATAAAAATCAGACTTAATGAAATTTTGTCTTAAAAGTATAATAAATTAAGCATTACATAAACCTTTACACATTACACACTTCAACACTTTGGGTGGAGCTTCAAAGGGCGAATGAATAAATTTGTTTTACTTTTGATTCAGAAACATTTTTTTGTGAATTCGCTTCATCATACTAATTTATCCTTTTAATTGAAAACAAATAGTTTTACATATCTCACAAGAGGGGTAGCCAACAGACCAGCTGCATGTAATAAACATGCAATTTGTCCTTTCCATGCCAATAAAAAATTAAGACTTTCAATGCTTATTGCTGAATTTACGTTGTAAAATGTCTTATTTTTTTAAACAGCTGCTTTTACAGGACATTTAAAAACTTCGCAAATGAGTGGGAGACCAATTTTATGTCGGGTGCTCCACGGATCAAGTTATTTTTAGTATACTATACTATACTATACTCTCATGCCGTGTCCCAAGTGGGGTAGGCAGAGAGAACGGAACGCCAAACAGATCTATCTTTATACACTTCCTTAGCTTCCTCCACATTCATACAGTTTCTCATACACGCACGTCGGTTCCTCACACCCTTTCTTTCAGACAAGTATATCCTCTTTGTCATTCTTACCTCGTTCATTCGTTCAATATGTCCAAACCACCGTAGTTTATTCACGCGTATTCTGTCCACAACTCTTCTTGCATCCGCTCATTCTTCTAATATCCTCATTCTTCACTCTACCACGCAGCGTTTTACCAACCATTCTTCTCAACGATCGCATCTCCACTGCATTTATTCCACTTTCGTCCTTCTTCAACCACGTCCATGTCTCGCTTGCATACGTAAGTGACGGTACCAACATGGTATTGTGCACCAGCATTTTAGCTATGTTCGACACATTGCCATTGTTGAAATATCTTTATTTCTTGGATATTGCAGGAGTCCAAGGACTCCTATTTATCCGTTTAGGTGAAGATTTTTTTAATATTTGGACTCTCTCTATTCTAATACAACTATGCCAGTGTTGGCATCTCCGATCCTACCACGTCAGTGGGCGGGGGACACATTGCCATTGCTGACAATGGGTAGAAGTGCACCGTTCACTCTAGCACCGGCCACTTTCCTTCTTTCAATGTCCCTATCGCATCTTCCATCCCTCGCAAACATCAAGTTATTTTTAATATATCAAAATAATTTTTGATTATGCGTTTTTCATCATTGCCTATTTTTAAATGATTTTTGACTATATTTGATTGTGCAGGTAATTAAAATGTGTTACGAGGAGTAGGTACATATTATGCTTTTAATATGCAGACAAATGAAGAAACCCTCTGAACACGAGCTCTGCCCAATATTGAGGGAATGAATTGTTTATTATGTTGTTGTAAAAAACTGTAAATTATATAAAAAGTGTAGTTAAATATTCTTTATATATATATATATATATAGTGCCGGCAAACTCCCCTTTCACGGCACAAGCTTTTAGCTTAGTGTGAAAGGTGTATAAGGTTGTATTTGGGTTTATAACAAAAACCCAGATATATCTTTTTTAAAAAAAAAAACATATTTGAATAAGAAGAAAAAGAAAAAAAAAATTAACGTAAACGTAAAACATTTATTAAACAAATTAACGGACCCAGTTAGAAAATTAGTTTTAGATTTAAGTAAACACACATCACACATGTGAAAAGTGGAATAACACAACTTACTCAAGTCAGTCGCACTCATCAATGTAAAAATAATAAGACTGTATATGGCCGGCAGAGTTTTACTCTCGTAATGTTTATAGTGTACTATAAAGCTTTCTAATCAATCAGGACATTCACAGTGAAAATTGGGGAAGAGGATTATTTGCTAATAATCCTACCTTATAATGGACCGTCTCGGTCTAGCTTTCAGGTAGATGTGTTTATAACAGTGTATTGATTAGAAGCAAGGGCGTACCCAGGAATTTTTCCAGAGGGGACAGCTTATTTTTTTTTATTACGACTGTAAATCATGTGGACTTTTTTATTTCAATACGGAATTCAGTAGGGAAATCTCCAACTATCCCCTCTTTGCGTGCCAAAATTTCTATTTGGTGTAGGAGTTTGAGATATTCACAATCTCCTCGTTTGTGTACTTGCACTTTAGGACCACATTATATTTATTATAATTTCTGTAAGAATATCTAGATAAATATTTTTTTTTTCGATATTTCAGTTTTCCCATTCTCTTACACGACTTGTTACATACTATAGAACTTTATACGATTCATAGAGAGGTTAAATAAATTTTCATAACTATTTTCTTCCGCTAATCTACTATCAAATATTTTTCACAAATGGAGAAGTCACCAGACTAATTGCTTGTAGGAAACATAAAGGTCCTCCTTAGGCCAAAAGCTATTTTAAACTATTTTTTCGCTTTGCAATAAATTTAATTACACGTCATAGGGAATAAAAATACCTACTGTGTTCTTTGAAATTAATTAAGCATTAAAAATCTCTTAAAATTAATTTTCGTTTTGTTAACGCGGCAACATCAAATTTAATATATCGTTAAATTGGATAAGAAATTATGATGAATTATACTAATGAAAGTATAGATGGAAATAAACGGAAATGCGCCATAATAATAAATAAATGTCTCCAATAACTAATACATAATATGAATAAATTTATTTATTCTATCGTATTCCATTATTATTATTATAAAATCAATATTACATTTTTCTCTTTGTTGATCATTAAATTGTTACACTCCTTGCTCCCGCTATATGTATTTAATATTGTGTGTGGATGTCAGCCAATATGATTGTTGTTCAATTATAAAATTCCATAGAAAACAGGTGATTTGTTAATAATAATAATCAATTGGATATGGAATCTACGTACATGACAATTCGTTATATTAAATTAATAACTTTTATTTATGCCTTCGTTCGCTTCAGCATAGGTGAATTTATCAGCTTGACTTGTGTATAGAAATTAATAATGGTTTAAAATTCGTATTTTTATATAAGGAAGGAAGCAAATGGTGGTAAATACATTTCATAAAATTTCATTGAAAAAAGTTTTATGACATTTTTCATTTATTAGAGACATTTTTCAAAGATATGTCTTAAAAAAATAATTTTCGAAGTTTTTTACCTCCCTATAATTTTCAGTTTTTAATTTTTTAATTTGCGTATGGTTTCCTTTTTAATGTATGTGCAGTAGTGCGCATTTTAATTTATGTATTAATAAAAATAAAAGATTTTTTTTAATCTATATAGAAGGCATACATACAAATTTAAATGGATATAATAAAAAGTCTACCAAACTGACTAAAAGTCTACCAAAGTCAATCAAAATGAGTTTAAATATCAGCTGTTAAAATTGATACACATTAATTTATGATAGGTAATAATAATAATATCAGATACATAAAAGACATCATTATTTATTTATTTATTTTATTATTTTTGCACATCATCATTATATAACAGTGTTAACAAATCAATACAAAATTTAAAATACTGAGACGATAATATGCAGTGACGAGATGATCACTTTGATTACTACTTTGGGTTCTACATTTTATGAAATATGTAAATATAATAAACAAACACCTATCCATCCTAATACATCTCATCATGTAACCTTCAACTTTAATACAATGTGGGATGGAAAAAACGGCTTAACATTTGTCTAGGGATTAGTGATGAATGAAACAGAAAATTACAGCACAAACATAAAATAGTTTTTTCGGGTAGACAGAATGTTACTACTTACATACCTACATTAATAATTTAACCCGAATTTTCGGTTACAGATGCCAACATTTAAACAAGCCGATTCAAGAAGACTGCAAATATCGTAAATGATAGCTTTGTGATGAAATTGTGCCGAACTATATTTACGAACATAATATATCTTGAATTTATGTTTATTTATGTTTATTAGATTGGTAAAAAGGGGATCTTAATTGGTTTGTCTATTGTTGTCTTTTAATGTCTATACTAATTGTTTCAACTGTCTGATCCTTACTGAATAAATAAAATAAATAAAATAAAAAACCACAAATCACTAGTATCGGCTGGAGTATCGTAAAGGAATATATATATATTTCCGTTTAAAAAGTTGTTTACGAAAATGTTGGTATGCTAACAACTAATTTCCTCAATGCTTCTCAGCTACCCTGATTTGATCTGATGAATGTGAAAAACGATAAGTATCTTTGTCAAACCAGAAAGTTGTTTACAACGTAATTGAAAGAGTTTTCCTGCCGAAATGTAATGTGATGTATTTATGTATAGTATTTTAAGCCCCTATGTGTCTGAAAATAGTGGGTGGATGCGGTTTGGTGACACTCTACGCAATATTCAGAAACCTTCTGTCATATCAAAGAATATTCTCATCCAAAGTAGTTTTTTTTGGCATAAACAATGTAATGAGGTACCTATACTCATAATCATTTCACACTGACGACATAAATATATAAGGAAACATCAAAATATCACAAACAATAAGAGAAGGAAAATAAGAAATAAATTTATAGCATTTGATAACGTCTGACGCGTTTTATTTTTCATTGAAACCTTACAAGGGTGAAGGAAACTAATAATAACAGAGGTTATTTATATAAGGAGTAGTAGTGAATAAATAAAAAAGGGATCATTCATCCCTTTGGTGTGAAGAGCCGAATATATTATTATTGAACTATCAGCCACCACGGAACGTCACGTGTTTGTGAAAATACATTATTTGAAATGTGATCCAAAGTGCAACGTTTCTTCTATAATATATTACGACTCACGTTCAAATGTAGCTAGCTATTTGTAATTTTATAAAGGTATTTTAAAGTATTTATTTCCACAACTCAAAAGCTTTTTAATATTTGGTATTCTTTTGCACAATACGTTCCGCCAATATTTATAATTTACCTTCTGGTAACATTGACATCAAACAAAATCCATAAAAATAATTCATAAATTTATGAAATTGTCCAATGTACATTGAACAAACTGAATTTTTTTGATAAAAACAGCTGAATTTCCGGAATCATCCTAATTTCACCGTTTTATAAATTATTGTTTAATTCACACAATATTTTCATACGATTGATTTAATGATTGCCTCAGTTTGAAAATTGTAAGTATAAGATCTTTGTATATATTTAATAATTTTAAAACAAGTGAAAAATCAGACTATTGAGTAAATTGTCTTTCAGATATCGTAAACACACGAGTAATTTTTTACGCCTAGATGGCATCCTACCGTTTCGGATTGAGGTATAAATTTCTAAGCCAGTTGCCTGCGCCAGTGGTTATCTCATATTAGCTTCCTACAACCAAACTCATAGCCATATAAGGGTATTTCACGATGTGGTTCATACACACATTTATAGAGTGAACGAAAAAAATAGAATAATGTTTGAATCTAATAATAGAATTAAAGTTGCTTGTTTAAAAGATAACAAAGTGTAAGTATCATTCTTGAATATTATTTCTAAAACGGGAACTCTGAAATTATCTCTTTAGTAGGTATTATAACTTTCATTTCAATATTAGATATATGGAGTGTGTATGTCTACTGAGTTGGACGTCATACTCACCAGTTGTAATACTTATGTATAAATACACTTGTGTATATTTTGTTTATTTAGGATGCTGTTTCTAAGGATGGGTAAGAATTTATGGAGAAATTTCCGATTTAGCCTTATTACACACTACAACTACTCATTATATGGTTTATAAGAGCTATCACATTTCTTTTATTAAAGATCAGTTACACATTGATAATAATTGTAATTATATAGACAGTGTTATAATAACTCTTCTGAATAAAGTCGTGAATTTCATAAATTATTTAACAGATTAAAAATGGTTTTAAGAAGGATAGTTACAATTCAAAGATTAAGTATCAAAAATAAATTAATAAAATGTGTAAATTTATATAATTACATATTATAATCAGTTTAATATTATTAAAAATGTAGTAGTTCTAACAATTTAATCATTTATCTTTTTTCTAAGTTAGAAATATTTTTAATTTATTTATTTAAACCTATTTCTATAATTTACTTAAGTTCATGATATAAAGTACAGATTATATCTGTAATATAATTAAAAAAGATTAAATCATACAATATTACATTTTGATAAAATGTTTGGCAAAACAGTATTTATTAACAAAAATATTATTAGAATAACCGTTTCATAATTTATTCAAGTGTTTAATCTCGATTTACTCAATATTTTCAATAGCATTAAATTTTACGAGTTTTTTTTATATAAAGGAATTAAACACTTAGTTAGATACATAATGCAGTAGATAATTAGTAGTCTCAATATTTTGGGAAAAAAACAACGAAATTTAGCAGTTAGAATCACGAAAAAATATTGGATTTAGATCCACAATATCTGAAATATGTAATTTAAAGTTTTTTTTAAAGAGTTACCTAAGTAATTAAAAGACATCTTACTCTTTATTACATCTGTTTGTTTTTTAGCCTTTAATTAAATTATTTAAAATATTTTTCATTAAAATGTATCTAAAATACTTGAATTAATATCGCATTCATTACTTTCATCATGTCTTTCAAGTTTATTTTCAACATAACCGTGTTATCTAGCACTTGGAATCCTTTAAATTTTATTCTTGCATTAGTATAGGTGTTAATGTAATAATTATACCCACAGATAAACCATTTAATTTATATAAGTAATACACATTTCCTTTAGCGACTTTCATATTCATTTTGCTTCAAAAATAAATTGAGATATTCCAAAACATATTGACTCTTTAATTAAATTGCCAATATTTTTTTCCAGTCAATTTAAGCATTGTTCGTGTCAGATTCGAATATTTTTTAGGGAAATTGTTAATGAGAACCGATCGTTTTTTATTTTGCAGGTATGCTCTTTTCTATAATTCTTTATCGTAGACATAACCAGCGAATGAGTGTTATTCATGCCATTTGTACTAATTAAGAAGAAAATTGCTTCGGTTGAATCAAACAATTTACGAAGTACAAAGTAATTTGATAGTGTTGAGGGCGAAATTTTAACACCAATCATTTATAAAAACTTTGTTTTTGATACTCATGATGTTTAATACACTCGGCGATAACTTTGTTATAACTAGAGCGCCTTTTGGATACCTCCTTCCTTGTTCGTATTAGCCCTTGTGACTACTGTGAATAGCCTTATTAGCGTTTAATAACAAGAGGTATATAACATATGTGTTGGAGAGCAGAGATGTGACGTATTTGAAATAAAAGTATTTAAAATACAAATACAAAATACAAAATACGTATTTGTATTTTGTATTTCAAATACCTTTTTGTAAAAAGTATTTTGTATTTTATTTGAAATACTTTTTTTGAGTATTTTGTATTTTACACAAAATACTTTTACAAAATACCTTTTTATTGTTTGAAACAAAATTCTGCCATTAATTGATATGCGCGTACGCAAGCTTTTTTTGGCAATTTGTTGAATTACAAATACAACGTTTCCATTAGAGTACTCCATGTTTGAGATATACACACATAATAATGATGACTGAACAAATTATACATGACGCCGTTTAATGATCCATGGCCATTTCAAGGGCGCTGTGATTTCTCTTGAATGGTAGCATTTTCAATTTTGTCTGAAGGCAATCTATTCCAGGCAGATGACGCTGCGACTTTGTTTCTTCTTTCTGCAAATTTAGAGGTATTTGCCCTTTTGAGTTCAACGAGTTTAAGAAGCTGATCACAGCCTTCGTCACACATTTTCGTCAGCGGAACAGCTCAGTGGGTGGTGTGCTGCCTTGTGGACAGTGAGACACAGTTTAAACACCAGTATCTCTAGGACTCTCAGTTAGTGTAGACTTCTTAGTAGTGAAGTTATGTGGCAGCTCTTATTCTCTCTGTAAATGATCCTGAGGCAGCATTAAAAACCATCTGAAGACGATAAGGAAGAGTCTGGAGCAGTCCTGTATATAATATGATGTTACAGCAGTCCATACAATTTCAGATTTGGATTATCCATTCTGATTTATTTTGCAGCCCAAGTCAGGAATTCTCTTACCTGCTTGATGATACTCAATCCATTTATGACAATTTTCGGCTTATCTCTTCTAACAACCGTACATTTTGTCATGACTTAATTTTTTATTTTGACAGTTCTTCTTAAGGCTCATCCTCATTGTCTGCAAGCAATGATATATCGAATCATGTCAACCCTTTCTCCATTTATGTATACTCTTGTCCAGTTTTTCATTCATCAATGGCATTCATCAATTGTCTGCAAGCAATGCTATATCGAATCATGTCAACCCTTTCTCCATTTATGTATACTTTTGTCCAGTTTTTAATTTCAATCAATGGTTTAAATATTAAATACTTTTGTCTTACACCTTGTTCGACTATTTGTAAAAAGTATTTTAAAAAGGTATTTTAAAAAAGTATTTTGAAAATACGTATTTTGTATTTTGTATTTAAATACCATTTTGAAAAAGTATTTAGTATTTTGTATTTGAAATACAAAAATTCAAAAGTATTTGTATTTTGTATTTAAATACTTTTTTGAAAGTATTTTGCACATCTCTGTTGGAGAGTTAATGGAAAGTATTGAAAAAAATATGAAAATCATTGAACATGTGATTAGGACAGTATGTTTTTATTGAAATAATGTATGTATAATTTTTAGTTATTTTTTCTGTAGCTTTTTATTGATTGATTGTAGTATGTCTGTATTAGGTGTTGTGTTAATGACGAGCAGTCTATCGCCTCCTTCCCAGTCCAGTCCACAACAGGGCTGGATCGTGATTATTTGCTCCCCTTAGCGGTGTAGGTCCAGGGTCCTGTACGAACAATCTGTAAAGGAAAGATGCTGTCATGGAATTAACATTTTTTAATGGTTGATTTCAATAAACAATAACAAAGAACAACATCAAAATGATGGACACAATTCTATTGCATGAATATGTAGCAGTAGATTATTTTTGTGTTAACAATCTGTTAAAAAGCATCGTTACTGAAAGAAACAATGTTTTAAAGCATAGGTGGCCAACCTTTTCAGCAGCCGGGCCAAATTTTAGAATGAAATTTCATACCGGGCCGCACAACAATATACCCCATATATGGAACATTTGATAATTTTACTTCATCTTAAAATTTCTACCCCCCCCTCCCGTTGCCAAATTTTCAAAATGTTAAGTATAGGAATATGAAATGTTTCAAAAATCCTCGGTTTTCTTTAAGAATATTTTCTCAAAATACCTCTTTTAAAAAAGTAACGGGTAATTGTACCGATCATTATTAAAAAAAAGTGTGCATATGATTCGCGGGCCGCACATAGACACCCAACGGGCCGCGGGTTGGCCACCCTTGTTTTAAAGTATGTTAAGAATGTGAAACATTTTTTAAAATAATAATATTATCAGTTCACTAAATTAGAAGATGATTCATTCATAGAATCGATGAAATAATTATGTATTTATGTTCGCCACTAATGAGTGTCACCCACATATTGTGTACAATATAATGAGTAGGAAACAGTGGTAAACAATATTTTGATGTCAGTAAGACAAATACTAGCTGATATTAATTATGATATAGCACTCGTAAACAAAACATGTACCTATCTAATTAAATTATAAACACAATTTGACTAATTAATTCGGATGTTCTACATTACAATTTCATACTATAATTATTATTAGAGTTCAGTACAGTACTTTACAAAGATAAAGTAACCTACTTATAATTAAACATAAAACATGTTGATGATTTACACTAAGGCTTCACACAGTAATCGCAAGTCTGCCGAAAGCTCAGTAAAGACAGATTTACAACTTGTACAGAACCTGAATGTGATCGAACAATATTAATGCCATTTAAGCCATGCTTACAAAACATTCACAAAAATTAAAAAAAAAAAAACACCATATAAGTAATTCAACATCGTAATGAATTATGTAGTATTTTTGATAACTTTTGGCTCATTCAAATTTTTAAATTAAAAGGATTATTAATGCCGCACGTAAAGAAATTCAGTGGATAGGTAAACATTATTTTTGTTAAATAATAGAATGCTTTGTCTGCATTTAAATCTCATTTACTATCCTTAAAGCCGATTTAATAATCTATGTTAAGCTTTTGTTAGACTATAATATAGTTGGAAATAATTTCCAGGTTATTAGTACATACATTTCCTTTTAAAACAATGATATCTGGTTTGGTATAGCAAAATCATCATTACGAACGAAGTGAATAACCTTTCTACAAACGGACTACATACTAAAACGTGGGTACCCGAAATTTGTCATCTCAAATTGAGTTGTTCAGTCGAAAAAAATCTTTTTTTTTCACAAAACATTTCTTTGCCACTTCCTGTTCTGGCTGTTTATTTATCTCACAAAATGAAATATGTCGAGGTAACTTGGGTTTGTCGTTTAGTTTGAGAATATTTGCCGTGTTTTTAAATTTATTACAAGCCTATGTTTATCCAATTATTGATATACAATGTACATAAGCACTTAACTTTACTGGGACAGTTAAATCTTTTTTTAATTTTCACTAACGTATAGAACGTATAGAACAAGGAATTAAACTAAAAAAGTTTTATTCCTCGGAGTACGTAGCAGTGATCAACCTTTGATAATTTTACCACGGCCCACTGTAAAATTATCGTTGATTGTCTACTTTTGAGAACCTTTTGTTTTAAGTCTCAGATTCCCAGAATTGGATGATTTACCTTACACTCAAATTTTTGATCCCCCTTCCCCATGGATAGATTTCTGAAAAGGTATAGGAATTTGAAATGTTATTCGATTTCTTCGGATCGGAAAGAATACTTAATCGTTCTAATTAGATAAGATTTTTCAAGAGTTCTCGTTGTATTATTAATAGTTCTCGTTCTATTTTCTCGTTCTATTCTCAAAAATTTGTAAACATTTCAAAAACATTCTGTACAGGTAAACAAAAATATTTCTATGCTATATTGGTTGGGAAAACTAGTCAAGTTATAATTTCACATTTACTGTTCCTCACTTACTGAATTTTAGTATGTCCATATTGTCCATCGTACATTTTAGTACCAGCTATAATTCTATACTATTTATCATCTGCTGTCGTCGATTCGTCTTTATACCCAATATAATTACATACTTAATCAGTATTAAGAGGTATTTATGTCTAGCAGATTATAACCACCGAGAATATTAATTATTTTTTTACCAGATTATATGCATTAATAATATAATAAATTAACCTACAAGCAAATGCATTTTAACGATAATCAGCTATAATAATGTAGATCTGATGCAAGAGATTGCCTCCAGGCGATAAGCAAGCCTGTTATGTAAATTTGTTTCATTAGAACTATAAAAAGTTTGTTATGGTGCATATTTATGCTATTTTTTTATCTGAAAAATATTAGATCCATTTTGCAATGGATTTTTTTTATCATAATTTTAAAAACTTAGAATTTTCTTATACCTGGATTTTTATGTGTCATTTTTTATAAATTGTCTATATGATTTTAATATCACCCACATATGGAGTCGATTGATAAGAACACTTTGTAATAAATATATAAGTTGTCCCTGCTTTTAATTATTCTGTTGCATGCTCTAAAGTCAATCTATTCGTTTACTAGTGATCATAGTTTTGAAATAAATAAAACAAGCGTTTTATTCTACTATTGATTTAATTTACGAGAGAGACGTCTTTCGTCTTATGAGAACATTGTCAACGTCTCTCTCGTAAATTAAATCAATAGTAGAATAAAACGCTTGTTTTATTTATTTCGATATGGAATTCTACTACCTAAACACCGACACAGTGGATCATAATTTTAATACTTATCTTGTCTATGTAGATTATATTGTATAATGAAATGCATATTTTTAGGTGCATACAATCCAATCTCTAATAATAATACTTCGTATATACCTAATGAAAGAGAATGAAAGTGATTTACAAGAGATTGTTTCATGTGTGTATGATAGCTGTAGTGCAAATGGGTTAAAAATGAATGTCGCGAAGACGAAAGTAATGGTGTTGGAAAGAGAGAGTGAAAGAACGGTATGTGAAATAAAGGTTGACGATGAATGTTTAGAGCAAGTGAATGAGTATGTCTATTTGGGAAGTCTGTTTGCGAGGGATGGAAGATTTGATAAGGACATTGAATGAAGAAAAGTGGCCGGTGCTAGAGTGAATGGTGCACTTCGACCCATTGTTAGCAATAGCAGTGTGTCGAACATGGCAAAAATGCTAGTGCACAATACCATTCTGGTACCGACACTTATGTATGCCACTTGGACGTGGTTGAAAAAGGATGAGAGTGGAATAAATGCTGTGGAGATGCGTTTACTGAGAAGAATGGTTGGTAAAACGTTGCGAGATAGAATGATGAATGAAGATATCAGGAGAATGAGCGGATGTGAGAGGAGTGTTGTGGACAGAATGCGTGTAAACAAGTTGAGATGGTTTCGACATGTTGAGCGAATGCAAGATGAAAGGATGACGAAGAGGATGTATTTATCTGAAAGAAGGGATGTGAGGAAGCGCGGACATCCAAGAACCACGTGGCTTGATCACGTGGACCAAATTCTTAAGGACGGACGCGTGCTGAGTAAGAGAAATCGGCGTGCACGTATGAGAAACTGGATGAATGTAGAGGAAGCGAAAGAAGTATGTAAGGATAGATCTATATGGCGTTCCGTTCTCTCTGCCTACCCCTCCTGGGATATGGCGTGAGGGTATAGTATAGTATAGTATAGTGGTATATACCTAATATTAACACTCTACGATGTTTGCTCGGTAAATGTTTGTATTTCAAAATATGTACATACTACTAACAAGTGGCAACTAAGCAAATTTTATATTTAGAACACAAGCAGGGTTCGCTTAAGGTTTGAAATATTAAAGCTTGTATTTTTCTTTCATTTGCTACCTCATATCGTCCCTCTTCTGACTAATAGTCGTATCTGCCTAAATGTAAATTGTTCAGGAGAGCCTTTTTAGTGTTTTGCCGCGCATATTTTCGTCTCTCCTAGTTACATATAATATGATACAGTATAAATATATTTCATTATTTTATTTGTATTCTTAAATATCTCAGAATCATTGTGATGAAATTTAACTAATTTATAGATACGACAATACATTTTATTTAGAATAATTCGTAAATACGACAGCAAATCAGAAAGCTGTTCCAGGATAACGGTAACAGTTACAGGTCTGATTTTCAGTGAGAACATGCAGGGCACATATGAATACACATTGGTGATCATAACTCGATTTCGCCAAAAATGTCAGATACTACAGAAGTTCCTATGCTATACTATACTACAGATAGTCTGAAGAGGGACGATATATTTATATGATGTTATAAATATATTAACTTTGATATCAAATATCAGCTTTTTTACGATAGTTTTGCCATATTTTGTGTCCATTTCTCCTATAACAGGAGGTAATTTTCAAAACAATATTGTTGTAGACAACCAGTTCAATATATATATATATATATATAATATTTACATAATTATATTATTATCTATGCTGGGTGGAACGCCCACAAAAAAAAAAAAAATTATCTATGCTTTGACTAGTAACCTTTTTACATTTTAATTTGTATATTGACCATATTTTTCTATAATTTCAGATACCAAGTGAACAACACTACGTCTGGAAATAATTGTTTGTTTGTAGAAATGTGAAAGCCAAGAAAAATTAATTTAGTTTAAGAATTTCCATTAAAGTCATAATATTTTGTATAAGTCTAAGCAAACAACTAGTACGTAGAAAATACGTAACTGTAAGCTAATTTTAAGTCTTTACTATTAAAGTAAAGGGTCGGTGGACATTAACGGTGGTATTTTATTTCAGGAAGAGTTTTGTCAAAGGGAGCCCTACAGGGAAACCTTGAGCTCTTTCTTAGAAAGAATTTGCGTAAAAAGTATGGATGACATAGGAACTGACATTCCTGTAACAACGTCGTGGCTGCGCAATATACGAGAATGAAACGAGATGCGAGGTGTGGGGGAGTTGTCCAAGACAGCGAATGAAGCCTATGGCAGAGTGATCGCCAACGTCGGGGAGATATGACAGAGCATTTTTAGTAATAAATTATCTCCAAAATGTGTAGTATTGAAAATGAAAATAAAGAAGATTAAGTACGTTGAAGATGTGTGTATATGGTTTGTATTGGTTGAATAATAAAATTAGAGAATTTGCGGTTTTATGGAACAAAATAGCGAATAAACGACTTGTCGAGTTGTATAGTCGACATTTTATATAGGTATTGTAGTAAGTATTATATAGATACTTGGAGATGAAGAAGATAATATTTAACTTTGTTATAAAAGCTGGAATAATAAAAAGAAAAAAAAATAAGCAGGTAATTTTTACACTTTTTGCTTAAGTAAAATTTTATGAAACCTTAATAATGTTTAACGTAATCCTTAACAAACTGAATCTTTCACGATTTTCCCTCAATAATTAAACTTAAGCCAATATTAAAAATCAAACAAACGTTGAAAAAAAGTTAAAAAAGTTAAAACGTTATAAAGGAGCTTAAAATTAACGCTTTTTACTTATAAAGAAATATCAATGCTGATCAATTTTTTATTGTGATTTCTCTGACGTAAAATATCGACTTATTTATTAATTTCCTAAAATTAAGTAAAATAATTTATTGAACAAATTTTTGTTTGTGAAAATAAAAATTGAACAAAAATGTATATTATAATGTTAAACGGTGTAAAAATAATATGTAAATATTATGTGAAATTTTATAATTAAATACACCTACAAAACATACATTTTTCAGTTTCATGACTACTGCATTGGGGAAGAGAAAAACTATAAATTTATACGTTTTCGCTTCTTCACAAATAACCATGTCATCTAAAAAAAGAAAATTATATTTAGATTCGGTTATACTTTTTTATGGGGAAAAAACAGTTATAGGAAACTATTTCTAGAAGCTTTCTCGACACTATTATAAATGGATATATTCGCAATACCTGCGTCTTACCAGACACTTGAAAACTAACGGAAAAGAGTGGGATACCTTTTTATTACCGGCTGATCCACGACTTGAAAAACTATAAAAAAGCAATAATAATGTGTTATTTCCATATCAGTATAAAAGGTATTAGAATTAGCTGTGGGAAAGAATATTTTCAATTCGCTCTACCTAATATAATATTCTTATGACGTAGTTTAGATGGTTATAAACACTAGTCCCAAGTTTCACGAATTTAAACGGTAGTTTAAGTCTTACGTGTAAAAATGTAGTCTTGAACCCTGAGCTACTAAAATAACTCCCATTTGGATCGTTCAAAACCCATGACTTACCTCAGAAGGCTCGTATACTTGGCAAATAATTACAAAGTAATTTACATAGTCTAATGTTTTAAGGTGTAGGAACATACTATATATACGTATACACATGGTTAACTGTAGGTGTCTACTCGTAAAAAGAAAACGAAATTTCCATCACTGAATTCAGGAATGCTTGCAATGAAATTTGAAGCATACTAAGCAAATAGGATGGAAGTATTGGGTTGTGAATGAATAAAAATAAATTCATATAAAAAATAACAATCACATTAACTTCAATGCAGTGCAGTACAACATCAATGGAAAGCAATACGGAAAGACTGAACAAATCTTTTAGGCGCAATTCTTCTGAGTCAATAAGGCAGCATGCTAAATCTTTTCTTTTAACAGAAGGAATATC
The DNA here is from genome assembly GCA_947579605.1 of Athripsodes cinereus. Taxonomy (NCBI): domain Eukaryota; kingdom Metazoa; phylum Arthropoda; class Insecta; order Trichoptera; family Leptoceridae; genus Athripsodes; species Athripsodes cinereus. The sequence goes on along the minus strand of OX388320.1, from coordinate 9,692,021 downwards.
AAAAAATGGATTAATATCCCCCATGATTGCCTCAATGGAATTGTGCCTTTAGTATGACTACAGACTAAGATAGAAGGATCAATCACAACAACTAAATGTAGGGAACTAGTCGAGTACAGACATTTCTAAAAATAAACTAAAAGATATTTCAAAACCAATTGCTAAATATACTACAAGGGAGAACAGTAAGCAAGTCTTTGATGCAATATACAATGTCACAGAAGCCTTTAATTAGCCATATAATAAAGGTGCACATAATCTACCGTCTAAAAGTAGAATATATGTTAGGGACGTATGTATACGTTACGTTTTGTAGTATATTTCTAAAAATAAACTAAAAGATATTAATTCTAAACCAATTGCTAAATATACTACAAGGGAGAACAGTAAGCAAGTCTTTGATGCAATATACAATGTCACAGAAGCCTTTAATTAGCCATATAATAAAGGTGCACATAATCTACCGTCTAAAAGTAGAATATATGTTAGGGACGTATGTATACGTTACGTTTTGTAGTTGGAATCATGCGGTATTGTTGATGAGTGAGGCCACACTGACCTGATGCGGTGCGATGGACCGTGAGACCTGAGAGCGTGGATGTACGCGGCTGTGGCCGCAGGTCGGGGCCCGCCGCGTGATACGCCTGAAACAATAGAAACAAGACATATTATAACACCTAAGACAGACACCTAATACGCATTTTTCTTAAAAGCACAAAATGTTGTACCGCTGCTTACGAATCGGCTGCTTCATTTATTATTTATGTTATAAAATATGAAGCCTTAAGAAATTTAAGCGCACATTTTTTTATTATTTCTAACATGGTGAACATCGTTTAAAATAAAATTACTAGTTAAATTAATAAGTTGTTGGTCAGTAGGTAGGTACAAATTATTGTGAATTTTTAAAGCAATTTAATTTTGAGAATTACGTATTTTTGTTAAGTCATGTATCAATTCATTAACAAACATGAAAGCGATTATAATAAAAATATGACAAACACTACAGGTGTAAAAATAATAAATTAGTCATTTAATATAAGTATCTAGTAAAGGTCTACTTTACAACATGTGGGCGTTTCGTACAATTTTAATAATACCTACGTCCATTCCTACGTCTGTTTTTATCCTAGACTAGAATAAATATTATATCTCGTATATTTTATTTTTTTAAATTTTTCTCAGCTATCCACCCGTTATCGAGTGACTCGAGTCCTTTGGAATCAAGGTACCTTGGACATTCTTTTATGGAAGAATTCATAATGCAAAACAAATTAAGTATGAAATAAATTGGGTATACATCTTTCTTAATTTATGGAACATAATATGAGTACCTAAACAATTTGCTGGGAACGAAATATTTTGTGACTTTTTGTTCTGACTATGAAAATATTCAGGTAAAGATTATGTAGAGCGAGTAAATAACAAGTATTTGTTTATAAAGAAAGTTATATTAGGTTTTATTTAAGCAGAGGAAAGAGGAACGAGTTTTATTCGAAAACATAAATGTAGGCTATATTTTGTTGCAGGCAGATCGTTAAACTTTTCATTGATTTCGATAAATTAGAACGAAGTTCTAACATTTTCTTATTCCTTGAAGTGAATTTTATTGGAATTTATTTTAACACAAAACTCAGATTACTAAAATAACACGAAAAAGTAGAAGTATGAAATAATGGTGAAAAGTATGTTAAAGGTTACTTTAATTATTTGCATTCACAAATCACTCGTACTGGGTGGAATGCCTTTAAATAATAAGTATTAGTGTGGCTTTGGTTTGTCATACAAATATTCTACAAACGGATTCTGATTTGTCATTACCCATTATATAATATCAGTATTTAATATTTTTACATATCCATCGAGTTATTTCTCAACAAAATTGATTTGAAATAAATTTAAAACATTAGTGATACAGTGTCTTCGATGCTTTAAATACATAATGTTATAATGGTCTTATAATGAAATTTCACTAATAACAGTCATAAATTCACATATTTGTTTTATTCTGAAAACCTTTATTTTCAAGATACATTTTGATAGTAAGATAATATTCTTGAAATATACTAAAAGGAAAAAAAATGATTGATGGCACAAAAAAGCAGCTTTTCATATAAGATACCTACGTATGTATGTCTCAAGATTACATCCTCAAAGATTTGTATGAATGTTACAGACGTGATATGAAGCTCATAGGGAATTAATATGTTACTGACTTTATAATAATCATATCAAAAACTATTTTAAGAACTAAGCTTTCGCATCCTACCTTTATAAATTGTCTTGATAATAATTTTTTTTGTTAATAAAAACTTCACAGACATATAAATAATGCCTTTGATTATGACTGAGTACCTATATAATTACCGAATAAAATATAATTGTTAATATGTGAAAGTAGAAACTGTAATTGACTTAAAATATTCCGATTTTTATTCAGTGGAGTAACAAAAGGGTCATGAGTAAGCTCCTAGTTTATTAAATTCCAAATTTGCCTTAGGCATATTACGTCACTATTTCAGGAGACATAGACGAATATATATATATATATATGAATATATATGTATATATATATTGTCTGTAAAATATATGTATTTATACACAACACTCTAAATTCATCGATTCATAATTATGATATTCCATTACCAGTCAGGTCAAAATGAAAACTGCATTTTTCAAATCGTCCAATGTCTGAGTATCTTTTATGCATTGTATGTGTTTGCATCGTTGCGTTAGATACAATATTCTAATTTAAGACTATTTAGTGAATTGTCCATGTTCATGTTATGTTACATACAATATAAGATATAAAGTTTTAATAATGTTTTCAGTTATGCCCCTGCTTTTATTATTTAATTAATAATATAACTAATATGTGTCTATCCCCTAATAATAATAAAATTAATGTGGTTACAATAGCATAATCCTAATTAACTGGCATGGATTATTTTTATGTCACTATTATAATAACACGCATGTGGAAAATATTAATAAAGTCAGTCTGAGGCTTAGAATTAATCCAAGTGTGAAAATAAGACACATAGGTACAGTGGCGTGTTTTCCATACATGTAAAAAAAACACTGCATGTCTAGTAAACAAAAGGAAATGTTGGATGTTTTTTAAAGTCTTTTACCAAGTAGTGAATATAATAAACTTTATTACAAATCATGACCAACATAAATCTACTCTCGCCATCTGACATATCCATATTTAAATATTTTATTTCGACCTTACATAATATATTCTCTATATTATAATGCAGCGGAATAAAAATAATTATTATTATTTGAAAAGGAATTTTGAATAAAAATATGATTCATTGAAGGGCCGAGCGATTAAAAATCTAATTACTAGTTAGTTAGACTAGTTGATATAGTCACAAGATATAAAGTTACAAAGGGACAGAGGAATTCAAGATAATAATACTACAAAAGAAATGCCAAGACGACATTAGCTAGAACAACAATAATATGATCTAGCTAAACCTTGTAGACTTACTACCTTAAGCTAAGCCAGTAGTAACACCTATTACTGCAAGTATGGAAATATAAACAAAACGTGAAATGTATTTTTCATAATTTGATATCGGACTGCGACAGACTTGAAGACATTGTTATGGAACCATGTATGTACCTATTGCATAATTTGTTGTGGTATGTTAAAATATATTATCTACAACATTCTATGACTATTCAGACTATTAAAAGACAACCCCTACAGACCAAACGTATGAAAAACTGGTCGCAGACGTCCAGACATCCTCCAAAAGCAGTAGGTATCTATGATTAAAGAAATCAAGTCAGAATATCTAGTGGTTTGATCAGCACCTTCAGGATCACAATTGGTTTTCCTGCAGGGCTGTGGATTGGCATAATATATTTTTGCTATCGTCATGGACTACCACCTTAGAAAATCTATTATTGCCCCTGATGATGTACCTTTGCCTCAGCAGGAGGAGAGTGAAACGTCTGTGGGAGTGCTGCACTATCTTTAATAATATACAAATGACTTAGCTCTGTTTGATCCATCTGTTGACGCATTAAGGCGCAACACGAATGTTCTTTATGAGAATTTATTAACTATATTATTTTGTTGTATATATTCTGTGGAGTCATGTTGAAAATAGAGTTTGTGTATCTAAGCAAATAATGTACCTATACGTAATGTTTGCGATGTCCTACGTTTTCCTAAGCTAACTACATAATCTGGGAATTTTATAAACTCTAGCACTCTCATATTTACCAAGTAATGCCATAAAATATTGGGTTTAGCACGCCGTTACTGAGCTACAACAAGACTCAGGTGTTTTGGTATATTTTGTATATCAGTAAAAATTGGTGAATAATTATATCAAATGGGCGTTTAAAAATAAACAAGTTTTTATTGGATTTCATAGGTAGACTTCGCTTTGGTGCATATTACTTGATGCGTAGAAAGGTAATATTACTATTTCTCGATTATTGTAGAGAAATTTCTTACCAAAAAAACGGCTCGACTTTCCAGGGATTGACACGGGCGCAGCTTCAGGTTCGTCCACAAGTGTTTCCAGTTGGTGTTGCAGGCCTTTGAAGTAGCGATTCACGTCATTAAAGATTCCTGATAAAGAAATAATAATATTGTATATTTTACTTCTAAAATTGTGAAAAGTAACAAAAGGTGATCCACAAATCTGAACGAACTTTAATTTATATTTTCAATATTCTTAATACTCAATAAATCTAGTGTTGCTGGAAGTTTCCTTTTGAATTTAAGAGGTACTTTATTAATTTCGCCTTTATGTATTGTAGTTTTTATAAATTTATCCTTTTCTGCAAACCTATACGTATTAAGAAAAATATCTACTAAGTAAGTTAATATTGATAACAGAAAACAGGAAATACAGGTACTATGAATTAGTATACTCAAAGAAACAATATATGAAAATGTGACATGACAATCCAGGCAACATAATTCAAGATTTGCGAAGTAAGTATAGGAAATAATATGGATATTCTATGTAATTTTCCCAAAAGAACTGTCCGATTGGTTATATAAAAAACATCACGTGTGTTTGCTTTTTCCTCATCAAACATTAATCCATGATTTCTTCTTGGTCTTTTCTACCTACACAATAAGAGACCATAAGATTTCTATTTTTGATAAGTGAATTGAGACACAATATATTATAATTATTAATTAAGAAAATATAAATTACAATAATATTATTTAAAATTCAAGCATTAATCAAATAAATGAAATAAACAAGTAAATTGACTAAATTAACAATTATGAATATAATGAAAAGAAAACGTTATGAATTTAAATTGTTTCTGAACAACGTTAGATGTTTATAAAACAACAAAATTTGTAAACAAGGGTGAAATCGTTTGCAAAGAGTATACATTCTAGGTGATTTTGAAATGAAAAGTAAATTTTGCTATTTCTTTTTATACGAATTTTGAAAGGATTGTGTATAAATCATTGTGTATTTGTATAAGAAAGGAAAATGACAGATTTTTTTTTGAATGTTTATAAAAATAAATCGCCGTTTCCATAGCTCAAAAGTTTCGAATTCAATTCCGAGGTTTTTCCCCACTGAAAAAATATTATCTATTCTCTTAAATTGTTGTAGTACTATGTTTTAATCTACTGAATTAAAATAAGTAAGAGATTCTTTAGAATTGAAGTTTTTTGGTAGTTTAAGAAATCATTCTAATTATCGACAATCAATTAATTATTAACCTACACAATTTATTTTAAAACATGCATCGTTTTGTGGAGAGAGTAAAAGATTTTTTTTGTAAGGTAAACAAAAGGAAATTTAACCTTGCTTTCAATACCTGCGTTATCTCTTTTAAGAGCAGTTTATTTCACTATTTCAGTGAATTCTGTCAGTAAATTTCAAAGTTAATGATCCAGTTAATTGTGATATTTTTTATAATAGTTTTAGTAGTATAATTATGTATTGCACATTTTAATAAGTAATTTGTGAAAGAAAATTTAATACTAATGTCATTCATATTTGACCTGTTAAGAGTTTTTATTTTGCTCTTTATAGTATTTACATTCTACTTAATATGAAACCACAACGGTACATATCACAAGTGGGGCAGCCAGCAGACCAGCTGCATGTAAAAAACATGCAAGCTGTTTTCTTCGTCTCAATAAAAAAAAGTTGAGACGTGTATATGGTTGGTAAACCTAAAATAATTGCTACTAACATACTTAAATCAATTTGTAGAATCTAGAATTTTCTACATCATTCACGCTTCTTCACAATATAAAGTACAATAAAATGATGAGATAATGCGTGAGTGGTATCATATATTGAAAATGACGCTATTAACATATTTTGTAAATTTTATTTTATCAACAACTTTTAAAATGGCGGATCAAAAGGAGTACAATTGTGTTATGTCGAATATTCAAACAAAATATTTTAAAATAAAAATAATTTGTCTTTTCAGAATATTCGACAATATAGGTGTACCTATAAAAATGTACGAAATTCCTGTAAATGTAGGAATTTAAATTTATTTTTGCCATGATTGATGTTTTTTTTTCACATGGTTTTTATATTCTGTGCATTGGTAAAAATATTTTTTTTGAATATGAATATAGCTATAATTGATTTAAAGTTCAAAGCATTAAAAATAATTGAAATAAACAGAGATAAAGTTTTGCTGGCTGGTGTGAAAGAAACTAGCGATAAATTTACACAATTTTTATAAATAAATAAATAAAATATTGAAAAGAAAATAATCAACAATTTTATACTATTTCAACACCTAATGCATAATATACATGGTGCTTTTTATAATAAGTTTCAGGTTAAGCTTGACATCAGATAAATAAGGGAGGTAAAATAGGAAAAATGCGTGTGCCTTGTATAAATCATAGATAGTATATAGATAATAATAAGATAAAGGCTAATTAAATGACAATAGAGTGTATATATTATAGTTAAAACTAAGTAAGGAAGTAAGTAATGCTATACAATCAATCAATCATTAAGAAGAACAACATTAATTATTTATTAATAAAGCTTTTCTTACCATAATTAAGGTTGTTATTAAGCGATTTGTCCAAATCATCTTTAGCTCCACTCATTTTTCCTAAAACAATAAAATCTCCCTTACTTAAAAAGAAATGCGACACAAAACCATAATTTTGTAACGAGTTGGAAATATTCTAACACTTCAGGATTTTACTAATTTACAAGTTTTAGATATTATTTACAATTTACTATTTTTATCAATATCAATCGTTGTAATATCCGTGTATTTAATGCTAAAATATTTTTGCTAATAATACTTCAGTATTTACGTTAAAAGGCTTTTACGTGTTTTCGAGTAATGTTTGTTTCATAGAAAAACGTAGTTTAATAGACTTAAAAAAGTGTGTATAATATAAATAAACTTTTGCAAAAAACCACGGAAAAGTAAATCACTCTATAAAAATAACATTCCAAAAAGAGATGATCTGATTACATTTTCTGAACACAACATAATATTATTTATCATTAAAATTGTTTTTAAATTAATTCTGAATCAATCAATATCGAGTAGATGACATCGTGAAGTAATACATTATTATGAATATTTGTATGCAGATATTGCCTATTGATTATAATATAATGAAACCTAGTGTCGTGGTCCCCCTCCCCAAGAGGAGAAGAAAAACTCTCGTTGAGACCACATTGACAGGAAATAAATAAAATATATTTATTTATTTCGACGAGAGAATAAATACGTATTTATCCTCCGAGTTGGAAGTAAATAACCTAAAAAAAAGAATCAAGTTTATTTAATCTACGCAAATTTATAAATTTCTTTTCGCAATTACGTCTTTATAATATTCCGATTAAAAATTAATAATACAAAAATACTTTCATATCACCTACCTACTTATAAGATCTATGAATAATTATATTCGTTGTGTGTAAAGATGTCATACGTACATAATAATATATACTCGCTAGTTTAACCTATATCATTCCACACCTAACCGTCATTAAAATTATCTCAGACGTTTAACGTAAAACCCGTCAAAAGTGTCGGTCGCTAAATTCATCAATTTTTGTTTCTTCAAAGATTTTGGCACATGATACATCTAGAGAAAAGAAAATTTACGTAAAGGACCCTTTCTACGTTGTGTTTACGATTTATAAAAGAAAATTTTATCAGTGAAAAACAAACAATAATTTCTATTCAGAACACATAAAGCATAATTTTATAACAATCAAAAATTTAATTTCTGTTGTACATAAAGGTTAGTAATTAATAAATTATTTCCTTTTACACTCGACGTTAGCGAGTATAAAGACTTACCTTATTGCTGAAAATACACAAAGAAAACAACACACAATATTGCCGAAAATCAATATTTTTTTATGCACAACAGAACTCCATGTTATTGGTTAGAAATGGTCAATGATATAATATTTTATCAAATTTATGATTCAACGTTATCGAAAGTTTATTTCTGTGATTATATTACAAATTAGTTTTGAATGCAGTTTTATTTATAAAAGGCATATGGTTTCATACATAACTAGTATATGTCTACAGCGCCAGGGGCGCATCGAGGTGAAATATTATACTGAACCAAAATTTTACAAAATTCAGTCACTGACCATTTTTGGTTAATTTAACAATAAAACTTGGTTTGTTAGTGGAAAAAAGCTCCTTCTCACGCTTAGTCCGATCTAGACCAACCTTTGCATTCGCTAAGTCTAGCCTCGTTAGTATACAAATATGATACATTAAGAAAAATATAATACATAGCATGCAAATAATATAAATATAATAAATATAATCTGTGGGGTCAGAATTTTTTGTAGTGGGAAGGCACCAGCACTTTCTGACTTAATTTTCTCACACTGGGAACTGTCGGCCAAGTGACAGCTTGTGGGTTCGGAATGTGGGATATTAATTTATGATATAATAAGAGATATTTACATAAAATAAATATGAGTTTAAAATTCATGCTCAAGTTAGTATTCAAAATATCATAAAATAAAAATTATTCAATGTTTCTGAGTCCGTCCCTGCTCTTATTATCAAGTAATGTCTATAAATTAAATTTACAAATAATATTAGTTATCCAAATTTTATTAATTTGGGAAAATAAAATAATTAACAGAGACAGTCTCATAAACATATTCATTAAAACATTTTATAAAATTTATCAATCTTTTGTCTGCAGAAAGTTCACTTATCTGAGACTTATCAAACAAGAGTTTTGATACTCCAAGAAGAAGGCAATGTCGTAATGCCAAAAATATCTATTACAAAATTTAAATAAATAATAATATATAAAGTTTTCTTAGCTTCGGTTGAGAGCAGGATCACAGCATTTATCGTTACTTCTAATCAATTTATGAAGATTTCTTTATTATTTTCTTATGTGAAAATAATCACTAAAATATTGTATTTATTACTTCGAGAAAGGAATGTACACAAAAGAACAAAAAAAAATCAAATACAACACTGCTTTTAAAAATTAAACTGCCTCTAAGAATTATCCTCTCTCTCTTAATTTCAAGACAAAACTGCCCAGAATTTAGTTCCTCGATTCCTTTTATAAACTCTATTTCCTTTGTTACAATTAAAGTAGATACTTTTTTCATTCGAAGACAAACTATCTACTCTTCATGTAAACAAACACACGTGTATCAATCATTCCCTTGAAAATAATTTTACATAACATATTAATACCTACATAACATATCAATATAAACAAAATTTAACCTCTTACCTAAAAGCCATTTAGAGTTCATCCATCCTTACTTGTTTAAAACCAAATAGGTACCTTCCCCACCCGTGTACTAATATCTACTTTCTATCATCTAAACACTGACACGTGTTAAAATATTCTATGTACCTTCCTAATAAAAAAAAAATATCTAATAGATATGTACTCTCTGAAGTATGTACCATTTATTTACCAACAAATATACTCCGAGTTATACACTCATGTACCACTTAAAATAGTAAGTCGAAATATATTTAGTTCAATTTCAAACAAAGTTTGTTAAAAAAACTAAGACCATGTCACTAGGTAAATAGAAAATCACATTTTTATATAGAAAATATGTCAGTTTCGGTTAAGAATGAATTATTATTTACTTTTAGGATTTTGTTATATGTAATTTGTTTCATGAATAGACGATGAAAAAGTGAATGACCGAGTCTTGAATATATTTAATGATTTTTCCAAATGAAATATTTCAACTGAACACCATAAATTATCGATGGTTTGATTGATAGAATACCGTGAACCGAAATAAATGCGAATGGTTGGAGAATATTGATACATATCTCTTTTGATTGTTCATCGACAGTATTTTGGGTTCATTTTTTCCAAACTTTTTAGAATAACGGAGAGATTGCAATACATTTATTTATATTTTTAAAATTAAATGATCTTGACTGGTCAAATAAATAATCATTTTACACGTAAAATAATTAATATTCTGACAGTTATTAATTCCAGATGAATTATTGACCTTTTGAATGTGGTGTTTCATTGATAAAAAGTATTACTTGCGATATTAATATTATTATTAGCAACAATACAAATCTTGTTGGATCCCAGAAGAAAATGAATTTTAATGAAAGTAAAAAATACACAAAAACACTTTTACAATATACTATCATCTCATTAGTGAATTCCGCGTATGTCCCATGAAACATACCGATATCCGTTGCCAAACTTTTTAGTATTCGTATGGCCCGAATTGAACTGATTGAAAAATTGTGGTGGATAGAAAAGTGTATGGTGACGGGAACTTGGAACGTTAATACTAAACTTTTCTAGGATCGTCGGATTACAAATGATTACCTACGTTCAGCAATTTGAAGAGATGACGTGCGTCGAAAACATCCGGACGTTGTCTTATTAACAACCCATTACTAGAACAGACGGAATCAGGTTGTGATCTATTCATATATCCTTCTACAAACTTTAAAAAAAAAATAAGATATAGGTATGTAGGTATCTGGGTTTGTTATAAACACAAATACAACCTTATACAGCTTTCAAACTAAGCTAACAGCTTGTGCCGTGGAAGGGGAGTTTGCCGGCACCTGGGATCGAACCACGGACCCCTTGTTCTGAAGGCCGAGACTTTACCTCCAAGCTACCGACGAACTCATCTTAAAATGATCTTAAACTGATCTTAAAATCCTATTTACACTTTTTCTGTCATCAGAATGTAATATAGGTGTGTGAGAGAGTTAACATATATTGTTTTCTTATCACATTAAAAATATGAGTCTGGGTTACTGGACTAGTATTGGTTAGTTTTTACACTTATGTTTTTTTTTATAAAATTTCATTTTAATGTACATGATGTAGACACGCTTAATTGGGGGGTTAGCTTGACCAGATCAATGTGTCTTTTTTTCTTATTTTTATGAATGTTTTGTCAACTCTTTGTAGAATAAATTATTAAACGATGATCACAAACTTAAGGTAGACACATTCGTATTAAAATAAAATAATTATTTTGCTATATAAAGCAGAAGAGATCTTTTTGTTTAAATTAAACGGAAACTTGAGTTTTTATGTACAAAATCTTTCCCACGAAAAATATTTTTCCATTAGCAGTTTATTAATAATACAAATAGGACGCTTAGTAACTTTAATTAGCTATTGAATTTAACAAAAATAATCTTTGAGACTCCTACTCCTATTTAAAGTTTGTTGTATAATTTTTTCAATTAATTTTCAAAAACTCCTTTATAAAAGTTGTTGTACTTTATATTTATATTGGCCCATTTTTTGTACTTGAAATTTATTTATATATTGACTTTGATGTAGTTATTGTTAAATTCTATTTAAAAAAAATTACATCCATTGTGACTTAAATTTAGACTGGTTTATTCGAGCTCAAATTTCGATGAGCGTGAAACTCATTATAAATATTGAATTGTAAAAGAAATAAGAAAATTTTGTGACATTTATATATATTTCATTTCTCTATCGATTGATACTTGTCGCGTCGAAGTAAATGTGTGTATTACAAAACATATATAATGATCTTGCTTTTCAACTCGCAGTTTTGTGTGAAGCTGTTTCTGAAAATGAAACTATGAAATGCCTATCTAGTTTGGATCATCTATAGATCCCTAAAAAAGCGACGGGTGGCATTCTTGAGAAAAAGTGACATGAACAAACATCTCTCGACCCAACTGAGCTTAGATAAATATGATGTATTAAATATATTTGCAGATATTACTTGCGCTATTTTATACCACTTTGAATTATTCTTTTCTCTTTCTGTATACTCCCCTGCATACTGTGCTTATTAAAAACACTTCAATTTAATAATCAAATAGTTAGTAGATACGTTATGACTAACATTTGAGACAGATAATACGAGAGTGATAGGTATATTTCCATTTATAGATGATATTTACAAGAAGAGAAGGAAATGTGATTAAGGCTTTATCGATTTCTATGTTATCGTAATAATATTAATACATTATACGTATCATGACTTTTCACATCTCCAACTAATCAGAAACTCTACGGGTTGTGTTGATCAGATATTAGGTATATTTGTATTATTTTCTTTATATAATACCATCATACTATCAGGGCGGTAGGCGGACAATAAATTGATTTCGTTTACTCACGACTGTAACCTTTAATAATATCTAGAAAACTATTTATAGTAACCGAATTAAATGCATTTTATTTGTCTTGAAATATCGTTTATACTATCGGTTATTTCTATTAATTTATAAGATATAAATTAATAAAAATAACCACAGTAATAAAAATTGCTACAACGTTCATTCCATTTTTGTATTATATAGATTAAATACAATATTTATTGAAAGTTAAATAAAAATACTTTTATAAAAATTAGTACATCATATATTTACTTACGAGAAACCTACTTTCTATATTTATATCATATGTTAGTTTTAATACTTGTATTTTCAAATAGCACCAATGTTAGAATTTAATTTAGCATGTGGCTGTCTAAAACCCGGTCATTGAATATAAATTAAGAAGAAATATCGATGAATGTCAACTCTCCTTGTCATGGTAAATTGATATAAAAATTACGTAAAAATGTATAAAAATAATCGAACAACAGTAAATTCATAATCTTTTAGAAATTGAATATTATGTCAAAAACTAATAATAAGAATGTGTAAAAATTGTAAAATGTCTCCTATATTATTGCATTCAATTGTGGCATTTAACATTTCTAAACAAAGAATTTCAATTAAGTTTTCTTTTTTGTCACGGAAAATCGACAAATTATTTAATGAACTTAAAAAGGCTAGTACGTGCTAAGTTAACATAAATTGACTGCCTATTAAGTAAGTTATAAAATGTAAAAAGTATCTACAAAGGAATTGAAAATAATTGCAGACAAAATAAAATTAAGACTGAAAGTCGAATTGAATTTTCGATATTGCGTATAGGTGCTAAGTGATCATTTTGGTATATAAAAAATATATTTAAAACTTATGCTTGTAAATTTTTACAGTTAGATGTATGGCTTTACGTTAGTAAATTATTATATGATTATTTGCTTTTTCAGTTAGTAAAGTTCGTATTGATTTTCGTAAAATTTGTAACTGTTTAATTTTTATAATTTTTTTATAAAAATTCAATAAACTTTGAGTATGTAAGTATTAAAACAGTTTATGAAAACACGTATACATTATAATGCAATTTGAAACAAGTGTTCCTTTCTACTATTGTTTGTTAATTCGCAGAGAGACGTCTCTCTGCGAATTAACAAACATTAGTAGAAAGGCACACTTGTTTCAAATTGCATTGTTATGGAATTCTACTACGTGTGCACCGACACAATTAATTAATACATATACATTACCTTTTAATGTAAATTATGTTAATTTAAATAATACTATGAAAAAAAAGCTGTCTGGATGGATTCATTCCATTTGCCCATTTTTTTATATGGACCTTCGGTTAAAAAAAGCATTTTACACATTTCAACCACTACACAACAAACACATACACAGAAAGCAAAATTGGTATACTATTCACTTACCAACACTAAGATAAGGTATATTTTCAGGTTGAGATCTTCGCGAAATATAGTTTCCTTCCATCGTAGAGGGCTGAGCGTAAAACACATGATTGCCAATGTTGGATATGTAATCAGGATTTAATTCATTGTCCGATGGAATACTGGGGCTGAAGCCACGGTTCATTCTTGCAACGAGAGCTGAGCGCAAGCCAGAACGCTTTTTTTGTGCACTAGGAAAAAACAAAAAAACGCGAATATTAAAATTCCAAATATTGGAAAATATGAAAATTCATGAATGAAATAAATAGTAGGTAATTTGTCATATAAAAATTTGAGGATTATGTATCAGAAAAAAATCAAAAAGTTCGACACATTATTGTTCATCCAATTTTAATGGTAGATACTATGGGTAATAAATCACCATGGAAAATATGATAAACAATTTGCCATCCAATATTTAGTAATACGTGATATTTTTGTGGCAAAATAGATGACCATGAATGGTGTTAACTTATTTCAGAATGGTTCTATTGAAAATTCAAATTGATAATTTAAACAAATGTTTTTTTTGAAAATTGATTAAACAGATGAGATGAAAAAAACATCGAAATGTTTCTTACGCGCTTGTATCGTCTCCTCTAAAGAGCTTTACAAGTTCTGGATCGACATAGTTGTGTTCTTCCCAAGTGGAGGCAGGATCATGTGGAGATATCTCATTTGTTTCCAACTGACTCAGATCAAACTCTTGGAAACCGTCCATTGGTGGCGCGTTATCTGGGAAAAAAAATTAAATACACTTAATATGATAACAATATTAGAGAGATAGGATAATTATATGGAGGAGTCTTATTTCTACTCAACGCTTTCTTAAAGAACATTAAGAAGCGAGAAGATATAGAAATAAATATTCAATATTGGTCAATATTGAAAAAAAATTAGTAATTGATTTGATACCTTCAAATGTGAGTTTCTACACATACACTATTGTTATTCTGTTTTTGAGAGGTGCCATGGTAGTATAGAAATAGTAAAATATGGTTGATAATGACTTAAAACCACATGTGTATACTTTTTTGACTGTTAATGTGTTATTTATTTTGACTTGTATTTTTGATGAGCCAACTCACTTGTGTGGGCACAAAATATAAGATGTTCAAAAAAATATGACGTTATAATGTATGAAGACCTCAGCGAAATGTCTGCATTAAAAATTAATCCGGTTTAATATGGCGAAAAGGAGAAGATAAGAAGGTATAAACTAACAAGTTTGTTAGGTAATTTCAGAAGATGTGAGGAAAATAAGGAGAACATAATTTTTATAGCACCGTTATTTAAGGTTAATATGGAAATTGATATAATATTTAGTAATATAATATGCAAAAATGTCTCTCACAAGTTGGACTTAATGTTTTTATTTCTTCAATTTCTTAAGAATAAGTATCTTTATATGAATAAATTGTATTTACGTCACCCATAATATAAGATATAATTAGTGAAGTAGCTGCAAATTTTTAAAATTGGGTTTCCTCATTGTCATAAATATTTGACATAATGAGGACGTGGCGTGTCTAATTGCTATTTAAAAATGTGTAGTTTTAAAGCGATGGTTCGTATATATCTGCTGTTAAAGAAATGTGGGAACTTACAGAAATGAGTGGAAAAATCGTTTTACTTAAAAGACCTGAAGGGCAAATTGTGAAGAATATTTTGAACATAATTCCCATTTGTGCTACAGACGCATGCTGAAGGTCTATTGCTCGGAATATGTCGAAGGTGTTAATAAGGGTAGGCAAAAGTAGGCAAATTCTTAAAAAAAATCAAACAACAACGAGCTAACTGGATTAGTCACAACATCAGGCACCCACGCCTGTTCATCACCAAGGCAGTTTTTTTTTCTTATTTATTTTATTTTGTTTAATGAAGTCTTAAAAATAACACACATTTATATAACTTAAAAACTAGGTTTATAACTTAAAAACCAAAAGACACCTACATCGATCAGTTGAAGAAGGACATGAACTGTGGCACATACGAAGAATTAAAGAGACTAGCATAAAATAGGGAGGAATGGAGAAGAAAATCGAAGTTCATTGCAGGGATGGTAGCTCACTATTTACTAAAACAAATAAATTATTTCATAGGTAGGTACTGTATTCTTTCACAAAAGCTCACTTAAGATATTAGGAAATAAGCTGTATTCAAGGATTCTAGCTATTTGTAATTTATTAGCCGTGGAGCACCCGGTAAAGAATTGGTTGCCCACTCTTCTCCGTAAGTTTTCGAGTATCCTGTGAAAGGCAGGTGTTCGAAAAATAAGACATTTTACATCTTAAATTCAGCGATGAGGTTTGCCACCCATCCTGAATGTCTTAATTTTATATTGGCACGGAGAAGACAGCTTGCATGCTTTATATGCAGCTGGACTGCTGGCTACCCCACTTGTGGGATATGCCGTGATGGTATAGTAGTAGTAGTGTAATTTATTGAATAACAAGGTGATGGTATGAGAGAATCTGTTTATGACGTCACTTACGTGTAAACATGTTTTATTTAATAGGTCACAACAATGTTTCTTTTTCATTAAATTACGTAACTTAGTGTTGCTGGGTGTTAATAATTAATTAGACGCAGTTGCAAAGTTGTCGAATTTTTTAAAAAAATATTCATATAACATTTCCTTTATTTTTTTTAAGCAAATACTCAATGCTTTCAGAGTTCACTTATTAATAACAATTTTTATGGATTCTTTTGGGTTTCAGAAAAAAAAGAAAAGTTGTACCATATAATCAAACTTCTTGTTTTATTAAACAAACAATAAAAATCAAAAAGTATCAGCACTTTGAAGCCAAAATACAATAGATATGTTTTCATACAAAAAAAATAATAATACAAAAACCTTTCAAAAATTGTTAGTACATTGTGTTTATAACTTGAATGTTTTAAAGTATACCGATGCCCTTTTGTTATAAAAAGGAAATGTAATGAAATAACTTGCGGAATCAGTTTTATTAATTAAAGTTATAAACAGTGAAAAAATAGTTAGTAAAAAAAAACTTTAATAACAGTTTTATAAAAGGTTTGAAGCAAAATGGTATCAATTGTTTCCCGTTAATTTGTATTTTTTAAAATAGTTTTTCTATTAATAAGAGTTGTTTCTATTCACAAATCATTGTATTGCTTGGAATACAGTTTCCGAATAAAAATAATATCTTTTATTTATAAAAGTAAATTAATCCTCACACAAAACTATATTATTGTATCGAGAAGGTGAAGTAATCTCCTGACCGAAAATACTATAGGCTGTCGACCTTCGATTTCACAATAGTGGTGGTTCTATAAATACGAATTCAGCTGGTTTTAAATGTTTGTCTGATAATTTCGATTTACTTAGGTACTTGTTCACCACAATCCCGTCATCTGAATAGTTATAATTACGATCACACAAAGCATAAGCTGTCGCTCACATTAGAATTACCTATGAAGTCGTTCACATATTTTAGTCTCTCACTCATTAAATTTGTATTCTCCCTTGCGAACTTTTTGCATCAAAAACTTTTTTGATTTTCCATCATTTAAATGCAATCCATAAATAAATAAACATCTTTATTTTCAAAATTATGTATGACATTTCTTTAATGTCAAATCAATATGATTCGGTCTTAAGATGGGATTTATCTACTCGTATGTCTAGTTCTTTTACTTATGTACATAATTTTTACACGTATTTATATTGCAAAAGATTTATAACAATTGCATAAGTGGTTAGACGAGCAAAACTATAAAAAATGCTCATTCTATTTTATATATCTTTGTGTACAGAAATAAAACAAATATTTTATGCCAACTATAAAATATATTTTATTATCTTCAAGAGATTTGACAGAGTTTTTAGATTGGTGAATAATGTCTTTGCATATTATATATTGGCAAAAAGTAGTACTACAGTAGTAATAGTACACGTATAACGTGAATATACATGTACTGGAGGCCTAGTCAAAACAGATTTTAGAATTACGTTTTCGTTCGAATATAGACGACGTTGCGAGAAAGTGTCAATTTTCGTAGCTAAAATACACAATTACACGCTAAATTGACTAGGCATACTGATTTAAAATATTTTCATCCAAACACTATGCGAATAATTACTAGTTAGGTTTTTTTTATTGTGTCGGTATTTAGGTAGTAGAATTCTATTATGAAACTAAAAAACAATTTGCAAAATCACTCAATATTGGGTGGAATGCCTGATGAATAAAAAAAAAATCAATTTTTTTTTCTACATCATATATTTTTTCTTCAATCTGTATATGTCTAACAAGATGAAAGACGTCTCTCTCAATTAAAAATATATAATAGAAAAAAACATTTTCAACTCTAATTTTGTATAGAAAAGCATGGATATTAAGGAATTTGGAACTGAATTTTGCAATGATATTCGAGACATTTTTGAATTGTAATTGAATGTTTAGCAATCAACTTAAAATTATTGTACTTAAAAGCCAACTTTGAGGATCTTTTGTTCTCATCATAGGACACACATCTAATATTTCTGGTCTCATAGTTATGAGTAATCCTTAATTTTTAATTGATGTGTATGTAATCTAAATGTAAATTTAAAATGATCGTTCCAGGATAAGGTAACAATCCTTGACATACATAAGCATTTAATATTCCGTGTACCTTATTTTTCATTACTTTCAAACAATACTTAAGTACATTTTCAGACTAGCATTAGTTTAATATTTTAACATTCAAGGACAGCACGTAATTTAGAAATGTAACTCTTTATTAACATTTAAAATTAATAAGTCAGACATGCTCTGATCTCACATATTATTATCTACCAAATGTTGTTTAATAATACATTTTAGATAGAGATAGACACACCTGTTGGATTAAATGAAATTTTATTTAATGAAAGATAACACCACAAGCCATATTATAAAATGTGATATAATTAATTAATGACAAGATTTACACAATAATAATAACACGGTAGTTATATTTTAATTACAGGTAAGGGACTTACAAAGCAACATTCGTATAATTTAAACCTTTAATTAATTATACAGATTATAATTGTTGTTAATTAATTTTATCAGTTGCTAATTGAAATGGAGTGCCTCCGAGTAAATTTAATGTGCCGTTGGTAGGCCGTAGATGGTACCAACATATTAATATATGAAGTATGACGTTTGTCATGTATAATAAACTAAACATCTTCAGTTGAGTGATGAGGAATAATAACTATTCTGAATGTATTTTTTTTATTAAAATGAGAAAATAACCACCTTGTAGTCGGTTTAGTGGTTGCCTCACTTGTGAGAGACGGCGTGATGGTAGGTAGGTATAGATAAACAGGTATAGAATATGTTTACGTAAAATATGGAATATTGTTAAGGGAAGTCTAAAAAGAATGAAACCAAGAAAAATCTGGTTTTGTCACCATTCTGTGTTCCCGAGATAAACGTTGAATTAATGAATATATTCAAAATTTATATGATGATTCTGTTGTTTAATATTTGTATGATACTAGAATTATACCAATGAATACTCAGGAGAGGCCCTAATAATATATTAAGAATGTTAAATTTAATCTTATATTGATAAAATGTATCTGTCGAATGTACGTCAGTAGTAAAAATCGAACTACGATAACTTGAATTTCAATTTATAAACTCAAAACTAAGGTTTGGAGGTTTGGGAATTTAAAAAAAATTGATGTGATATCTAGTTTGGTCCGCTCTATTGTTTCGTATGATAAAGGTTTGGCTTATACGTAAGACTGTCAGAAAAAAAATCTGAGTTTCAAGTTTTATTGTATAACATCAGTTTTCGACATCAATCTAATGTTATGAGTGACATGTGTTTTTCAAAATATGTTCAAAATTCTATGATTTTTTACTATTACAATCAACAGTTAGCAGCTAATATTTTACAGCTGCTCGTAATTAGACGTAGATATGTTTAAGGTCTATTTATTTTTTACTGTAGGTATATTTATTAATTCTGTCGGTGCACACGTAGTAGAAATTCATAATTAGGTATGTAAAATGAAACAAAAGGGTTTCTTTCTATCAATAGATTGATAATGACACGATAAGTCGAAAGTCGTCTCTCTCGTGATCAATAATTCATAGTAGAAA
Organism: Athripsodes cinereus; assembly: GCA_947579605.1. Taxonomy (NCBI): domain Eukaryota; kingdom Metazoa; phylum Arthropoda; class Insecta; order Trichoptera; family Leptoceridae; genus Athripsodes; species Athripsodes cinereus. The sequence continues at coordinate 9,671,872 of OX388320.1, read as the reverse complement.
GAAACACTTGTTTTAATTTACCTAATTACTGTACATTGTTTCAAAGTTTTTGTAGGTATATTTAATACAATTAATATGCAGAAGGCGAGTTTAACAATAATGTGATTTCTTCGAGGTTCAACTGTAACAATATATATTTTGTAAAATATTATATTCTATTATATTTAAGCCCACTCATTCTGTCTTGTTTGTATTTAAGAATCTTCTTCTCTACATATTGTAAGTCAGGTGTTGGTAAAACCATTTTGATGTTAATAATTGTGTGTATCAAATTTGCATTTACATACCTATTATTATTATAATAATGTTTTCGACTTTGATATACGAGACAGGTAAATCAATTTAACGATTTATTAAATTAATGAATTTTCATCATACAAAATTAAGCTTTGTGAAACATTTACATCGAAATGATTTTATAATTTAAGACACAAAATAGACTCATCGTTCTAAACATGTAGAGGTTTAAAAATGTAATGTCTCTCGGTCTTATCAATAACAGTTTTTCAGTATTTCGTAAAAGGCAAGTATCCATTCATCAAATTCACTTGTGATTAACATATCTTGGTAAAATTTAGCAAAATAACAATATATATGATTTAAATAATTATGTTAGTTAAACTGAATGAATTATTTTATGTTTACTATGTATACTGTATGGTCATTACACGTGATAAGTCACATATCAGATACATCACTTTTTAGAAACGTCATAGTAATTAAAAATGTCACATTTTTTATTAAGCGCACTATCAAACACACCCAAATGAAAGCATCTTTCGTTCTTCTATATATTGTCCTATATTACGCCAAAAGCATCAAGTAAAACTATTATGGTAAGCCTCCACGACAGTATTTATCTGCCCATTTCTTTTTAATTTCTGTCGTTTTTTTTTCTATAATCTAGGTTTTTCAAATTTTACTTAAATGGTTTTTAAACGTGTACCCTAATATATAAAACGTTAAAAGGTAGAAGAACCACAAGCCCCAACCCATTCTAATTAATTTAAGTGGACGATGTGTTTATCCAAAATATCCTACCGTAGGTATTATTATTTCATAAATCAACAAAAGATTTTTTACGTTCAGAGTTAGAATTTGTATGTTAAGCCTAGAGTGTTATGTTATGTACTTACACACTACGAGTATCTAATATTGAACTTTACAACTTTTCGTGATATTTTATTAGGTAATTAATTAACAAATTTTATACGAAAAAAGCTAATACTCAACCTGAAATTGTGAAATTCAGGGAATTATGAATAGGTTAATTTTAATGTACCCATGTAATAAGATATATTTGACGTCTTTGATTAAAACCGATTTTGGATACTTGAGATCTAACAATTAAGGGAAAATTGATGTCAGTGAGCATTATATGATTTCGTCCTGTTCCAGATAAGTTTTTCCAAGATGAATCAGGTTTTGACATAAGGATAAATACACCCCAGACACCCTCACAGTAAGTATGAAGGTGGTGTAGGTCGGCAGCTGGAGGAATCAGTAAAAGCCCAAATCAGATTACCGGTCACCTCTATGAGTTTTTTATAATTTGTAAGTAATCTTTTCATAACTCTACTGACATATTAACATAGAAGATATTTTTGATGCATTTCCACTCATTGTGCATTTCGCACAGTATTGGAGATCAGTTTGATTAGTTTTCTGTATTTCGACACGAAAAATAAATAAATAATAGATCTCATCTAGTAATAACTGATTTTGATCAAGACCTTAATGATGATCAATAGATCTAGGTATACGTGAGCACGTGATTAGCTTTAAGTATTTGCTAATGCAATCACTTAAGTAAGTACGTCTGTTTACGCAGGTATGTGTCTAATAATTATGTTGATACGAGTACCAACCTGTATTTCCGTTTAATGCAATTAATTAATGAAATACACATTATTTCCATGGATGTATGTAGGTAGGGGATGGAACGTTTATAGTAATTTGTATGAATGACAGCGAAGCCAAAAAGTGAGGGAAATCGACGGTGGCCATTTTGTAGGAAATACTTTATTTAACATTTGTATGGGCAATGTATGGAAATTATTCACACAGTATCAGAAAACATTATATTTACTTCTTAAAATAATTACAATGCCACATAACTTAATGTTTTCATATACTTGATGAAATAGGGAATAGGATGAGTAAATAAAATTGAGTATTTCATTTCAAAATCATTATTTATTTTTAAACTTTGTTTTCATATACACACAATATGGAGAGAATGAATGACAATTGAAGGATATATCTAAATGAATAATATAAAAGACACGAACTTGCAAATGAGCGGGAAACTCAGGATATTTCGTAAGAATGACGTTTTTCTCCAACCTCGCAGAAAAACGAGATGTTTTTGAACACAAAACACTACGTTTACTTGGTGTCAAATATTGGATAATGTCCAGTTTCTCCTTTCTGGATCCTTTGGAAAACTACAAAAAATGATTTTGTTTATAAACATGCGATAATATCATTAACCTGATCAGATTTGTATGCATGAAACATTTCATTCTAACGGGTAAACAAACCAAACATCAGATTGTAGGTTCTTTGTATTGTCAGATGACAGAATGGAAAACAAGTTACATGTGTAGATATAGGAGAATAAGGACAGATAATTATATAGAACGTTTATAACATTATTATGATCATTTATAAGTATACGAATTATAATATAAACGACTTTAAAATCGCAATATATTAAGATAAAAACTACAATACAAAACAACTTACCGAAAATATGACAATCCTGTTTCCTGCGAAAGTTGGATTGGATTTATAACCACAACCATTTATAGCGCACATCACCATGTTAATCATAAGATGATTCCTATTCTTCTAGATATAAAAACAAAAACCGATATGAAAAATTCAACTGATGTGCAAAAACTTGAAACATTTTTAAAACAACTAAACATACAAATACAAGGGTTGGTTCATGGGAGCATAAATGTCACTCGGCGTCGTTTGACCTGAACGACCATGAAGTTGCAGTGAGTGGTGAATGTAATCCGGATAATCGTGAATAACTTAGAGCGTTTTATGACCCAATGTTATCGTAATGGCGCCATTATTTTTTACGTCTTTTTATTATTTTTTTTATTGCTTTTATAACTTAAAAAAAATTTTTTTTTTTGGATTTACTTTTTGTTATAATTTCTTAAATTCGCCGACGTGTAAAAGACGTAAATTATGAATATATTTAAATAATTAATATTTTTATTATTATTTGACTGGCGCCTTTTTATAGTAGCATTCAAGTACTTTTGTGTTTCTTTTAAATGATAAAAATATTTTTGTCTCTAACGAAGGAATAAATTATTTTAATAGGTATCTTTAAAATTAACAGTTAAAGTAATAACTACTTGATTAGTTTATAACTAATTGCTTTATACTTTTTTTTAAAATTATTCCATTATCTAACTTTCTGAGCTTGTATACTTCCCAAATACTTGTTACAAGTTTATATCCTAAATTTATCCAAACGAATTCACTGAATCAGCGTCAGAAATTATAAATGACAATTACGCAGAAATCGAGTATATTTTCTGAGACTATAATAGGGAACTTGCACATATTTTTTTTATTCTTTAGAATCATAAATAAAGTAATCAGTAACACATATCAGTAAATTTTTTTTCGATACGTTGCTTATTTTCTGTTTTATAGCATTTTGAAATTTCGATTTTTGAATTTCCGCGAAAACGCCACATCCGAAAGCGCCATTTTGATGACGTCATACGTCCCTTCGATCTCTCTGTCTACAAATGCTTAGTACATTTCGTAGTATATATCTATTAGTTTGACGAGGTTATTTACTGTTGTGGTTTGGGTTTGAACGCTTTTTTTGCCAAAAACTTCAAGATGATTAAATTTTTACGTATAAACATACATCAGTTCCTATTTTTTAATTTAGTTATAATGACGGAAAACGATTTTCTCAAGGGGCGATCGGATATTTATCATGCATATAATAATAAGCCCGCCAGTAGGCGTTATAGCTTTGTCTTATAAAGTTATTACTATTTGTAAATGCAATATAACGTTGTGTAATAATTACATATATATTCAATGGCAATTATTATCAATTTTCTATCATTCTTAGGTCTGATTGGTGATTACAGTTTCTAAATACGCAATTACTTTTCTGTACCTACTGGGTGCACGGTCGGAGTGACGTTCCTGCTAAAAAATCTGTCCAATGTTATTGGAAAAAATCAAAGTTGGCTGAAGTTAGCACAGAAGTTAAATTTATAACTTGTGCTGAATTGAGTCATCGATCATCTACAAATATATCCACACCGAGTGAGTTTCTGACAGCCATTGTGTCAAAACCAAAAGATTTTTATTGTAAATCAGATAGTATTTTAAGGATATAGTAACAAATGTCGACACCATAAGCATCCACTACTTAATAGATGTGTTCATTAATAACAATATTGATACTGCAAATGATTTTGTTTGTTTTGTCATTGGACGATAGATATGGAAAGCTGCAAAGAAGTCGCTGAACTTACAATACAGTAAGCAGCTAACAATATCGGCATGCGTAGAAATAATTTATTCGGTGCCGTATAAGTTATTTTTGTACATCTTGGACTACACAATATTTGTATGATCTTTTTGGAAACATTTTGTATCAATCCAAGATATATGTATTTACCTACTTCGAATTTGTTAAAAACCGGACTCAAATACCAAGCGATTGTTAATCCCATACATTACGATAAACAACAAAACATCGCTCAGGACATGTGACGTCATAAATGATATAGCCAGCAATATGGCGTTCAAACAGCGGGCGAAAAAGCGTGATTTTATTTATTAAAATAATAAATGAAAAAAAAATATTTTTGAGTTTTAATCAAAATATAATCGATATATAACCTTTTTTCTACCTAATTAATGCATTTCACAAAATATTCCTCTCGAGTGCAAGTTCCCTATTCTTATTTTGTTACACATTTTGAAAACATAGTAACATACAGTACATGAACACTATGAATGCGTACTGGCATTGTATAGGTACTTTCAAAATATGCGTCGTCGACTGATCACTCGGTGACTGTCTGAACGCAGCCCAAATGCGACGCACCGAACAAAATTTATTTCTTACAAAATGGTCGTCATTCCCCTCCCCGCGCAGCTACAAAATGTTTACCAAAGTGTCTGTCCATTACTCTATTTAGGTCCATGATTATTTCATACGCAGTATTAGTACCTACACGTAATAATATTATATTACATTACTTAGGTAGGTACATGTCAGACACACTAACTACACGGTGACAGCTACCAAATACAAGTTTTACTGACTACATAATCTCCGCGTAATTATTCGAGTGTTTAAAATATATTGTAACTATATACCGCTCCTATTATTGTGGTATCTAGAGAGCGTTAACAATATCGTGGAAAGATGCATATATGCTCTGAACGGAGGAAGCTACAGTTTCTGTCATCCTACGTGGTTGGACCAGTTACGTGGAATCGCCTACCGGTGCCATTGAGAGATAATCAGACTGTCACCAGCTTCAGAAGCAAATTGAAAACTGAACTCTTCACCCCTTGAGACGGTCTAGGGACTTTTAAACGGGGTCAAAAATAAAATCATCCAGAATCATCATCATCATCTGCTTCCGAGAAAAATGTTGATGATCGATTAAGTTGATTAAGTCCAAAGTATCTTTGAGATGATTTATCTTACAGTATGGTGTTATGAAAATTCAAACTAAGACTACAGAGTAATGTTATTTTATACACGATTAACTAAAATATATTTCAGCTCCATCCTAACATGTTTTTGATACAAATAAGGTATGTCAGTAAACCGAATAGGAAAATAAAGAAGTAGGTAGTATTTTTAATAATTACGAATGTTTGGAGTCAAAACACTTTACTAATACCACTAAAAAATATTATACGCGAAACCAAGGTTTCAACAGGTAACCTGTCATTCTCAACTTCTTACACAGTTCCCAATTCGGAGAAGTCATCATCCCCCGCATAACGGTCACCATTAGCACATAGGTTGTAGGTTAATAGATTATATTAGATAGACAAGTCAAATTTTGCGCTTGAGAATGACAGGTTACCTGTTGAAACCTTGGTCGCGCGTATAATAATTTTTAGTGGTATTAGTAAAGTTTTTTGACTCCAAACATTCGTAATTATGTTTAGAAACTACCACAACGTTACCGCCAAATTAATAAATAATAATATTTTTAATGTTAGCTTTTTTGCCTTGCTCGTTAGTACGAGGCTTCACTTCTAAGTATAGAAGTTGTTTCTTAGACAGATAAAAAGTAATATCTTATTCATGTTTGTTTTGTAAAACTCCGTATTAATTGTAAATGAAACAATAATTTGCAAAATTTTACTAAGAACTTAGTTAAGTAGACGTTTATTTTGTCAAACTCCATGTGTATATTATATGGAAGAAACACATTTGGTTTGAGTTTACTTTATACAAGAAACCAGGTCACTATCAAATCAACACTTATTCAGTGTCGTGCAAATAGAAATTCGTTAGAAGTTAACGGCACTGAAGATGGACTAAGTCCGAAAGAAACGAAAGTCACATTTTATCAGTATCCACCTACATTCAAGAAATTGTCAATATCTATTGTAAATTTACGTTTAAACAAACATTTAATATTACCGTGGACGGGGAAGCGACTTGGTACGGATATGGTTCATTTTTTTAAAATATTATAGGTAAAGTAAGTTATGACGCTCCCATTCATAAAATTCTGCTATCAAATTTCAATATAATATATTGAGTAGGTATATCATATTATGATACAATATACATTCACCAATTCATGAGGTTTTTTGACAGAAAAATGGCAAAGTAGGTAGTTATAATATTAGTGTTTCAAATTGGTATTTTGGACACCTCAACTAAACTCGACGTTTTGAGCTAATAAACACTTTAGTATTGATTGTTATTTTATTTCATATCTTTTTTTGGAAATGACGATACTGTTGTCGTATTATATGTTTGTGTTTGCTTCTGTCGGCTAGAGCAGGAGGTCTCCAAACTACGTTCCTAAAACAAACAAACTACGGTAAATTCGGCCTGCCAGTACCATCAATCCGGCCCGTTACAGCTTAAGACTATAGTGTCATCAATCCGGTCCGCGACAGTCAATTTCATTTTTTTTTTTACTTTTTACACGGCAAAGCCTTTGACATGTTGGACAATAAAATAATAATAACAATTAAAACAATTTGACAAACGAATATTTAAGTGATAAGTTGCAGAACAAAACACAGAATGAAAATTTCTCGGTTTTATTTACTTGCAAGGTAAAACTTAACGACGAAGAAATGATGACGCAAAAAAGTTACTTCAGTATCAGAAGCAATGAATTTCACTAATCATAGTGGAACAAAAAATACTAATGAGATTTTTGTTATTGTGATTTTCCGATATCGTTAAATGTCACAATATACAATAGTAATTGAAGGGCGCTCTGCGACTAGTCTAGAAATATAGTTAAGGGCAGAAAAATTAAAACTGTTTTGGCCCTTGTAACATACTGAAGTTATCATTATGGCCCTAAAGTTTCAAACTCTGAAGAACCCTGGGCTAGAGAGACATCGAAGGAGAGTAGTCAAAAAATCTACACACGGGATTTTTGAGTGATCAGCCCCCTTAAGCTGCCTGCTATGACATCTCCCATATAGAGGATAATATTATTGCTATGTGTAGAATAGGATAACTGGAAGTCTCCAGACTTTGCTCAATTTTAATGGTCTGTGAATTTTCTTCAATGTATGAGGATATTTTCTTTTATTTTAGAGAGATCCCTGTTATGTGAATAAAAAGCTCACGTTTATTTTTAATATTATGTAAGTTTTGTGGATAAGTCCTTTGAACGAACCACTTTGTCATTAAGATAATTATCAAATTAATCTACCGAACATAAATAATTTAAGGGTGTAAGAAATTCAACCATTTAAAATATTTTAAATACAATAGTAAGTATCTCGTATTTAAGCCGTAGAGCACCCGGGAACGAATTGGTCTCTCACTCTCCATAAGTTTTCGAGTGTCCTGTAAAAGGCATGTGTTCGAAAAAAATAAAGACAATTTACATCTCAAATTCAGCGATGAAGTTTGCCACCCATTCTGAATATCTTAATTTTTGGTTGACAAAGAGAAAACGGCTTGCATGTTTTTTACGTGTAGCTGGTCTGCTGGTTACCCTACTTGCGGGATATGTCGTGATGGTATAGTAGTAGTATCTCGTAACTCGCACTTTATTTGTCATTTGAAAAGTATAGTGTTACGTTTTCAACGTACAATGTAAAGTTATGAGAAAAACGTGCTCCTTTAACGAAGTCTTGTAGTACTAAAAATATATTGAATAGTTTCAAAATCATAAAAGGAACGCATGTTAAAGGCAGATTGATATGAAATTATTTTGGTCGCAAGATCTGATTGGTCGCATTACCAATTTATCCTTCGCATGTCTAGTGTATACTATGATAGTCTTTGTGATAAATCTACTTTATAGTTAAATATGACTCTGAAAGGTTTTCCAAAATTTATATGTGATATAAAAAGATACTTTATGTGCTCCAGGGCAGACCTTACTACGTACATATTCCTAGTATGTTATATGAAAAAATACTTTAAACGTTTTGTGTAACGACTAAATATGTTATTATTTTGTTGTCGTTATTTAAATTATGTTCCCTCTACTTCACACAGTCTTGTAATTAAACGGCACATTAGTATTTTAGTTAAGTTTTCACTTAAATTTAGTATTTTACTTACGTATATTATTTTATACTTTGTTATGTTACGATAATGACATTACTACAGAAATAATATGTTAAAGGTTAAGATTATAACCATAAAAGGAAAAAAAATATTAAGCAGAGATAGGCACAGTTTATTATGAATTTCAAATAGTTAATAGATAATCCGTTAACAGAAACATAGCTTCGTTACTCATCATTTATTTTTCAAAAAGCAATACACATTACAATTAATAGTTATTCGAGGGGCAAAATCTAAAAAAATGCTAGCCCGAGAAAATTAGTAATTATTTAAAAAGCCTGTGATGGTTATCAATTTTGAAATTGCTTGTTAATTTAAAAAAAAAAAGATTAACGAAAAAGTTATGGGTGATCACAATTTCAACAGATGTTAATGAATTCTTTCATCTATTCTTCGTGAATGTTCAACTCTGAAACTATATTATCCTTTTTGTGCCAACAAAATGTAAGGAAGATGAAACACTCATATTGTGGCTCGGAATCAAATAAGGACATATCCATTTGTAGTAAAATGTCATTAGAGCCCAAAAATTTACTGAATTTTGACTATTTTCAATACAGTTTTCGATTTAAATTTTTTTTTTTCATATAAATTTCGTGCGATTCGACTGTTTTGGAAACTGCAGTTTTGCAGGACTTAGCACAAAGTATATATTATTGTACTTAGTTAAATAAAATACACATTTTTTAATACGTCCACTTGCGATTCCAGACCACATATCTATTTCACAAGTTTAAGTTGAATTAAATTTGACGAGTAATTTAAAATGTTTCTCAGAGATTTCATCTCAAAAACCAGGAAATATATTTAGCGACTGAAATAAAAAGAAATAATGGGGACAAATTGTAAAAGAAATTAAAAAAATGTACAATACTTATGTAGTAAATCCTATAGTTCTTCCGTGTGATTTATTCACAAAAATGTTTTTTTAAGTCAAAACGAAAAACTATTAAATTTTTTATAGAGCTTTTATTTTATAACCGGTAAGACGGATTAGTACACTATGTAATAATATTTTCATATATTTATATAAAGTTACAGTGCCTGGTCTTCTTTCAAGCTGTAGTCAACCGATTGGTGGTTAAAATTGTTTGAATTCGATATTTGTAATTTGAAAACAATCTGCTCACGTATACCTATAATTTATTTGAAATACCAAATAGCACAGTCGAAAAAATGTTACGGTGAAAATATACAATTTTATTAAATTAATTACACGAACGCGCAAAGAGGGCTCTACACCCCTTCTTTGTGATTTCATGCAAACGAATTAGCAAAATTACAACCATTTTATTTTTTAAATATTTTAAATTCTGGATCACAAGTTTGTTATTTTTTTATATTTATATAATATTTTGAACATTTATAAATGCGATTTTATCATTTTGGTTTTATTTTGCTGCGAGGAATATAGTGAAAATATTTTTTTAAGATTACCGTCGCAATGATGATACGTTGAGTGGTGTTATTTTAAATAAATTATCCTTAATAATACAAGAGTGTTTATAAAATTTTAAAACTAAGATTAATCTTAAAATATCATAAATTTTATAATACACCTTGAGTTATTTATTTACAACCCTTGGATTTTCTTAATTATTATGACAAACTGCATACACATCAAAAATAAATATCATTATCAAAAAAATCATAGAAAATGTTTATAATTCAACCATTTGTTTTATTTATATAATAATATGGTATGTTGTTTACCGTGCATACTACATATATAACGTTATTATGTGCAATAATCAAGAATATAGCGAGTTTCACAAATTTTAAGATTCAGAAGGCCCACGGCGTGCCTATTAGTAGCCGGATGTGAGATTGTACTCGCTCTGTTTTTTGAATTAGGAAATAAATAAATTCAATTTATAGAATAAATGCAACTTAAATTTTATTTATATGTGATAACATACTATTTTTTTATACCCATGAATATTTTTGCATATTAAGTTTTGGCTTATATTTATTAATAAAGCTATTTCATTAATTATTTGAATAATTTTCTCTGCGCCTACTAAAAATTGTTGCCTGAAACCACTAGAGCTAAATCTAATTTGAACCTTAGGTAAGAACGGCTGTTAAAAAAAAATCTCTTTAAAGAATCGGAGATAAGTTGTGATGATATTTTATTCATCCTTACAAGTAATGCGAGATCTTTTATAGGAGGCTCCCTGTATATTTTAGTTTCAGATGAAAAGGAAACAAATTATTATGATAAATAAAAATAAGTGAAATATGTATTTTCAGATTGAACAACATTCAATATCATATTAAGGATGCGAATAAACTACTTGCTTCAACACTGTTTGACAATGGACTGTGGGAAATGCAAATATTGTACACGTAAAAGGGACAATTTGTTTATATCTAGACGTGTTTTTATGACGTAATTCAATTATTTAGATATCCCAGGCTATATATTTATAAGATACCTATAAGCCGAGGAAACATAATACAATTTCAGGATACCGTGACCAGAACTCGTTCTGCATACAAAATGATGATATGGATAATTCAATTTTCAAGGGAAATAATTCTTCGATCGGTTTTGCGGTTTATGCTCTAAAACAGATATAATGCCAAGAAAAATAATTATCATCTCCAATATTGTTGAATGAGTCTCTTTATTTTTTGAAGCAAAGAATTTAAGTTATGTTTATGTAACTTAATATTATATTGCCGTCACAAAGTGAGACAGAATTTATGAAATAAATTATTTTTAGATTATATACTATGAATTCTGTTAATAGAACGAGAAAATTTACAAATACCTTTTAATTAATTGCTCAAAACATTCGAAGTTCTAGGTAGGCCTTAGGGAAAATGGTGAAAATAATACGTCATAGCTGATGCAATATCTTAATATCTATGTACTCGTAATAGCTGGACATATCAAACAATAAATATTAATATTACCTATTATTATCTTATTCATTCACTCTTATTGCCAACCTATAAAATTAAACTCTTTTATTCAGTGTAATTGTGTGTAACGAAGTGACCCCTATTCGTGATAAGCTTTTTTCATCGCGTGCTCTTAGGAGGGTCACTTCAGCTCGGATCTTTTATCGTATCGTATGTAGTGTCTAAGAAACGTAAATTTTTGCTTTTAGAAAAATATAATCTAGCCTTAAGAGTACCAGAATAAAAGATGAATGATTATGAAAACACTCACAAGGATTAACAATTTATGTAGTGAAGGTTTCATTTTATTTTCGCGAATCTTTATTTGACTTGTCTCAGATTCTAGACAACAATATATATTGTATTGAAATTGGGACATGCTTAGTGTGTTGAAGATAGAAAATTTACTATCTATCTATCACAGCGTCTCACGCAAGAATTTTACAACGTGTTGTTATGATGGATTAATGTATGCTTTTCATATAAGAAGTAGAGCACACCGATGGTAATCACATTACAATTTATTATTATAAATGGTTCTAAGAAACGCGAGAGGAACACTCTTGAGAACATTTATAATATTTGGGAAGAAGAAGTCATCCGCGATTATCAATCATTTCATATGAAAAGCAACGCCTAACTCTCTCCTCAGCCAGTGTTAGTTCTTTCAATTTGCATTCATAACTACACATTTTATGATGAATGTTACTAGAGAATTATGAGGCTTGTAAACGTGGTATTAAATTTTAAATAGAGTAGGTCATATCTTACAATTCGATGAGTGCAAAATATGTTAGGTATTTTATTAAAATATTCGGGAAATATCCGGGAAAGAATATGTCAATCTTTTTTGTAATTTTGAGAGTATTCTATAAAAGGCAGGTGTTCACACCTCACATATAAGATAATATAAAATTTAAAATTCAGCGTTACGATCACCTGTCCTGAATATTTTTCTTTATTGGCATGGAGATGAAAATATTCTGCATGTTTATAATACATGCAGTTATTCGCTGGTTATCCCAATTTAATGGTTCATTTTTCCTGTATATCGTGGCATTATAAGAAAATAAAATATGTGTAGGTGAAAACATTGTGCGATTTTATTAAATATATTCGAGTTCATTGGTAGCCTGGAGGTAGAGTCTCGGCCTCGTGAACAAGGGGTCCGTGGTTCGATACCAGGTGCCGGCAAACTCCCCTTTCACGACACAAACTTTTAGCAACTTACTGTGAAAGGTGTATAAGGTTGTATTTGGGCTTATAACAAAAATCCACATATATCTATTTCAAAAAAAAAAAAAATTACATAATAGTTGATAATATACTTCGGTATCTTAAAAACACGATAAGAAAAACCCGATAATCTATGCACTCATACATACCATCCCAGCAATTCCTACAAATGGAGCAGCCAGCAGACAAAATGCTTGTAACAAAATGCAAGCTATTTTCTTCGTATCGATCAAAGTTTTATAGACATTCAGGATGGGTTTTTCGAAAATTTTTAAAAAAGAGTGAAGATCTTTTGTTTACCGAAGACATTTTTTTCAAGATGTTCACTGAAAGTTAGTGTCATTTCTAGAATATCAGTTTTGATGGAAAGAAAATAAAAAAATACACGTAAGAGACTAAATTTTATAATAAGGTTAAAGGTTAACCGGTGACTTGATTTCATATAATTCACATTCAACATATCATTATTTACAGGAAACAAAAAATAATGAAATGATGAAATAAATTATTGAATGTGGTAGGAAGCAATTAAGTGTCATCATTATTCGTCTTTTAACTAACGCTATTTTCAAGAGCACATGTGGAAATAAGCTTCTTTTATTTAGACCGATTCTGCTCAAATTTGGTCACCTTTTTTATATCATTCCCAATACTCAGTGATATAACCAGTGGCTTACGAATGTGTCAGTTACATAATGATGTCAGCAACTGTGTGTAAACTCTTTTTGGCCAACAATAACCATAATTTAACTTATATTACCAGTAAAAAAGTTTTTGGGTAGATGGCGCTCTTGTAGCTGACTGAACCCATAATTTCTCCAATTTTTTTATTTAATATAATAGTTTACCGATTAAATTTCAATTTTTTTTTATTTTCCGACCAAAATAAAGTGTTTTTTTTAATTTGATACTTTTGTTTTTTGTGTTTGATTCTTAAAATTAAGTTATAAATTTTAATAAAATTGAATCTAATACCTAAAATTTGTGACAATAAATATAGTTTACATGATTTGTATGTTAAATAAAAATTTGTATATAAAAATAAATTAAAGTGACAAACAATATTGTAAATGCGCTCTTGAGGTGATTTCATTACAAAAACAGCGCAATATAAGTGGTCCAATAATAATAATAAATTAATTTGTTAATACTCACATATTATTGGATTTAAAAAAAAACGTGAATAAATAAAAATGAATTACTGTGAAGTCTCCTCTTTTCTCTCACGCATAAGACAATTTACTTCTACAATCAGCAATCTCTGGGGCCGTAGACAAACCGTACTTAGCGATCGACTACTGGAGAACTTTTCGACAATCTACCTACATGTACCACATAGTTATGCGTTATTGTTGCGGTTATTGTCGAAAATTCGTTTGTAGTCGATCGTCAAGTGCAGTTTGTCTAGGGGGTCAGTTATGCAATTCATCCTGAAATATTTTTTTCTTGCAACACAGAGGTTGATCTGATTGTGTATTAGATACAGTTTGTTTACTAGCTACTCGACTTGTGGGATATGCCGTGATGATAAAGTAGTAGTGTCAGTAGTAGATAAATTATACCAAAAATATAATATTTGTACATCGCGAAGCTCATTATGTTTTGCTACGTCCATTAATACCAATATAAATATCAGGACACGTCCCAAGGGATTATAAATACGTAATTAAGGTGCGAATAGACTAAAAATATTTATATATATTTAGTGATAATATATCATAGATAAGGGCATCATAATTTATGACATTACAAAAATATGCTTTTGCTAAGAGTGTGAATAACAAACACGTACTAAGGATACTTACCTTCGGTTCGTATTACATTAAGTATAATTTTATTCAAATTAGTATCTTATTATTAAGGTTTTGTTTACATAGGTTATATTACGTTGTACTGTTTAGTACATTACTAGACCTAAATTCATTATTATGTAAGCACGAGAAGGGACGTGTAAATTACGTCAAGATTCAGCAAAATATAAGGTATTACAAGCTTACAAGGTAAGAAGATGCGTTTCTGATTCTAAAATCGAACATTATTGCAAAATCATAGGTCTTATATATATATATAAAATCTTAATACTGATACATTTGTTGAATAAACAATAATTATTTTTGTTTATTTGAGCAAATAAGTGTACACATATAAACTTGATACTAAGAATATATTTTCGGAGCCCTGAACGAATTAAAAATATATTACTCGAAATAGCCAAATTTGAAAGCTGTCATGATACAGGCGGTCAGGATAAACGGTCAATTTCTACTATAGGTTATCCAATAGTGTCCAGTTAGAAAATATATATTGATGATCATTGTTGTATTTATTTTTATTATCCTTCACTGTACACCGTTACAAGATATCATGGGGCATCCAGGTATGAGATGGGTGAGGGGTACAAATTGTATTTATAATATAATTTGTATTTGTAATGATTTATTCCTGTACATAGCCGAATTTCATGACATAATTATGCATTTATATTAAATAACAATCACTGGACAAGATGCATCCCCTCGCCCCCCATATGGCTTCTGTGATATCTTGTTACGGTACACAGTGAAGGATAATAAAAATACGTAAAATTATGATCATCAATATATATTTTCTAACTGGATACTATTGGATAACCTATAGTAGAAATTGACCGGATAAACGTTATAAAAATAACGCGAATATCTTTTTTCAGGAAGTTAAAATGTACTGCGTGTCGAAAGGAATGTGTTTTGGAATAAATTTGATTATTGTTTATTCATTCTTCGTGGCAAGTAAAATAATAAGATTTAAATATGATCATTTATAGCATATATAATTTATTGCTGTTTCAACTACTCGGTGTCCAACTAAGTAAATATTTTGTCAAATAATCACACGTATGTTGGTATTCATGAAAATCTTATGAATCGAATTACTTGTAAAACACGTAAACTCATTTCAGATTTACGCTATCAATTTACAATTCGACCCTGGCACTATAAAGAAAATTAGACTGTATTCTACGAATTGATATCATAATTTTCACGATTATACTATTGCTCATCCCACTCACACCTGAAAGTACATTATTTGTTGGAAAGAGATATCAAATTGTAAATAAAACTAGTGGGCTTATATTATTACGAGTGTTATTTACACGTTTGCGAATATCAAAATGTTAATAAATTTAACATAATATAGTAGCTGGAATTCATAATCGAAGCATAAACAATGAATTTGTAGCTTAACTATTCCGAGAAACTAAAATATTCTGAGAAAGAATATTATTATAAATATTCCGGAATGCATCACACTAATGACTAGATACCTAAATTAGGTGGATAATATTTTTGATTAAATATAATAAATTCGAGGAAATCAACTACGGTATCCATTAATCATTTAACATGTAGCTAATAAAACA
Organism: Athripsodes cinereus; assembly: GCA_947579605.1. Classification (NCBI taxonomy): domain Eukaryota; kingdom Metazoa; phylum Arthropoda; class Insecta; order Trichoptera; family Leptoceridae; genus Athripsodes; species Athripsodes cinereus. The sequence goes on along the minus strand of OX388320.1, from coordinate 9,655,517 downwards.
TAACATTAGTTGATTATACATGTAGCTAATAAAACATAACATTAGTTGATTTTACATGTAGCTAATAAAACATAACATTAGTTGATTTTACATGTAGCTAATAAAACATAACATTAGTTGATTTAACATGTAGCTAATAAAACATAACATTAGTTGATTTTTCTGAATAACTGTTAAAAGGAAAAGAAATGTGTTTTAATTGAGATGTGTGGAAATATGGAGCTGATGGATGATAAAAGGATGACGATGAGGAGGAAGGGGTGTGAGGAGAGAGCGCGGACATCCAAGAACCATGTGAATTAACCACGTGGATCAAATTTTCAAGAAATTGCCTTACGTGTATGAGAAATTATATGATTATGAAGAAAGCGAGTGAAGTTGCGAGCGAGTAGGAAAATACCCTTATGGTGATCCATCCTCTCTGCCTACCACTCACGGGATGCAGTTTGAGGGTATAGATAAATAGATTTAATTGACAAAACATTTGGTAAACTCGTGTTTACTAAAAGTGAGATGAGTCCTTTAACTACAATGCAGATATGTTCGTATTTTTGCTGATTGCACCAAAGTTTGCTCGAAATAATAAATATCCACCTCAATCAATTTAAATCATTTCTATAAAAGTGACTTGTAGCAAAAACGCATGAAGTAGAAACAAAAATGTACCGTGTCTCAGTTTCAATGTTATAGGATTGATGTTCATGTATATTAGAATTCCCGACGGCCTGAATTTCTTTTTCACAATACATACATACCTACATATAATATTTCTATGAATTCAGAGTGTTGAGAATATCGTGAGAAGAGGTGACACAATTGGCACAAATAAGCTCTGAGAAGAGGAGGCATGAATTGAATCGGAAGACGATTGAATTGAACTGAATAAATGCCTTGTTAATCACTAGATACCAAGAATATTTTAATCTCGACACAATACAAAATATTATATAATCCCTTATCAAGGGACTACGAGTATACTTATTATTTGTTACCAATATATTAAATTTGTGTACATCCTATGTGCCTAACCAAACAATAGACTTTATCACGTGATATTTATTTTATTTATTTATTTACCACATTGTTATTAATACTGTCATTTACTTTATTCTTCCTACGTGTTATTATAACGAACAAGGTATTTATCGTATACATTACTTATATCTTCAACCTTATTCAGATTACTACGCGATTGAGAAGCCTTATTTTATTTAACCACGCTACAAAATTCTTACATTCTGCAATTTGCTGTGAATGCACAAATGAATTCGTAATCTTAAGAATATTGACTGTACACATATTATAACAAAAGAAAACCGTTTTAGGTAATTTCATCTCAAGCTACATAGCTTTTACTTCAAAATGTATAGTTAAATATAAAAAAAATCAAATGTAAATCAAAACTCGACAGTAAAATATATAATAAAAAAATAATCAAAGATCACGGTAATATTAATCAAATTTAAGGATGAATATCAATAACTGAATTAATTTGGTTGTGATATAAACACGAGGATATAAGACTTTTAGGTAGGCCGAGATAAAAACTTCTCACATGGATATCTAGAAGGAGTAAATAAAATTGAACGCAAGAGGTGTCTTGCAATTCATTCCATAAGATTGAAAGACGTTATTATTTTGGAGTCTACAAGAACTGTTGGGATATTTTATGTAAATAAATACCTTATAAATAATGAAATCCTGGTTAACGAGTCAAATAAACCATCTTTGATATTGAAAAAAAATAGAGTACAAAATAATTTATAAATTGTGTAAGTGCACATGTAGTATCACACTTGATAATAACTTGATAAGTTGAAAGACGTCTCTCTCGTGATCAATAATCTATAGTGGGACGGAACAATTGTTTCAATTTACCTACTTACAAAATAATTTCAGGTTATTGAAGGATTAGGTCGAATTTTTATCTAATAAGTTGAAATTAGGATGGCTGAAATTGTAAAAATAATTTCCCCTGCATATCCCTCACATTTTGGAGCGACAGATTCTTTCCACTTCCTTTTTATTGATTCAATAATGTTCATTTCCAGATTATTGAAGTTCGAATAAAATTTCTAACTTTTTATAAAAATATAGGTAAATAATAAGGCTAAAATATATTTCAGCTCCGCCCTACACATTTTATTTTTGATACAAATAAGGTATGTCAGTAATGTAAACCGAGTAGAAAAATAAAGAAGTAGTATTTTTAATGTTAGCTTTTTTGTATTATAGAAGTTGTCTTTTAGACAGAAAAATAGTTATACCTTATTTATGTTTGTTTTGGAAAACTCCAGATTAATTATAAATGAAACACTAACTAGCAAACTTATATTAAAGTTAAATTAAAACCAGCTGTGTTTTCTTCCGCATATAAGAGCTTATATTTCATTTCCTAGGTTTTGACATGCTATGTCTTTGCAATTTCTAATACTTAATCTTTTGATAATATCCAATTTATATAAACGCGTACTGTATTAGATATTTTGTTTGATAAAATTTATAAAGGAAAACACAAAAAGCTTTTATCGCATGTTCGACGAATTCATAATGTGAAAAATAATCTCATAACAATGATATTTGTAAATAATGGTGAAAAATAACCAACACGGCAAACACACAAATATTTTCCAACTGTATGGAGGATTAAATAATATAAATAACTTGAATTAAATAGATTTTATGACAATAACAAGATGCATCAGTGGCGGGACAAATTTTTTCATATGCTGGTATGCTCTAGAAATGTATATTACTCATTGACATCATGTAATGTATGGTCGTTGGAAGGGAGGAAGCGACTGCGAACATTGCCATAAATGGAGTGAGCATCAAAAAAAGTAAGAGAATTCGTGTACTTGGGCAGCAGAATAAACCAGGATGAACGTTCAAAATCAGATATTGTGAGCAGAATAAACCAGGCAAGGATTGCCTTAAAAAATAATCTAAAATATTGGAATCCCTTAATATTGATTTAAGCGTAAGGAAGAACCTTATTAAAGCTTTGGTATGGAGCATTCTGCTTTATGGTTGTGAGACGTGGACCATCAGCAAGAGTGAAAGCGGACGGTTGGCGGACTTTGAGATGTGGTGCCACAGACGCATGCTGAAGATCCATTGGTCAGAACACGTCGAAAACGAAGAAGTGTTAACCAGGGTAGGCGAAAAAAGGCAACTTCTTAAGCCAACAACGAGCTAACTGGATTGGCCACAACATCAAGCTCCCAGGACCAATCCAATGCATTGTAACTCATTATATATAATGCAATATACATAAGTTGGATTTAAGAAATTTTATAATAATTGTGAAAGGAAAATTTTAAGATGCTGTTTTAATCAGTATAAGATAGGTCTGGAATATTATGCAAGGGAAAATTGAAATATAAAGTATAAGTTGGTCCGATATATACAGTATAAGTAACGTCAAAGAAATTTTGTAGTCCTGCATGTGTTGGTATTTTACATGGAAAGAAAGCACTCAATTGTAGGCATGCGTCGCTTTTTGGTATCCATGAAAAGCTCGCCACTGAGATGGTTAAAATATGTTTATCAAATACTTGTCATAAAATGAATGATATTTTTTGAAAATTCTTTACATTCCGTACATATCGAATGTTTGGAGTTTAGTGCGTTGTATATGTTTGTTAAAAAAACAAGATTAAATAAAGTAGGTAGGTACTTGTATTTACAACACACAATTTAAAAAAAAAAATGACGATATGATGAAAATTATCATACGAGTTTTTGTTATTCTTTCTTTGTCTCGCGTCGCGTCGGCCAGAAAGACTGTATAGGTATTTTTATTTTTCAAAATTTAGTCATTGCTGGAAATTGATGATAAAATTTAGACTACGATATGCTTCATCTCTACGTAAAATATGTAAATACTTATAAATAATCGAGAAACAAATTAATAACCCATACATGTTTTATGTTCCGTGGAACACTCGACAAATAATTAGTCTCCTACTCATTTTTGTATGTTTTCAAGTGTCCTGTAAACTGCAGGTGTTCGAAAAAAATAGAATTTACATCTTAAATTAGAAGACGACGTTTGCCACCCTTATTGAATATCTTTACTTTCATTAGACACGCAGTGGATAGCTTGCATGTTTATTACATGCAACTGGTCTGCTGGCTACCTTACTTGTGAGATATGCTGTGATAGTTAAGTAGTAGTAGATATAAACTACCTTGTAATATAAAGCGGTTAGATTAAAAAATAATTACATTTTTTTAAAGGTAGAAGGTACCTACAATTTTATTTTCATACAGCTTTTTATCAGCAAAGCTCCCGACGGCAAGGATGAAATTCTTTTACAACTTACAACTCCCATAACTGTGATAGCGTTGCTGTAAGAATATCATCAAATTGGTGACTAGAGGAGGTTCGTTTCCGCGATAATGGTATATCTGTATACTTGTAGATTATTATTTTTATAATGTAATATTATAAAAAATCTCAGATCAAAAACTTATTGAAATATGCATTGATTAATCCAGAAATAGGTAATACTATCCGATAGACCCTGCGTGCAAAAAAACTTTATCCATGTCATACCTTTAATGGTAATTAACTTTTTGAATAAGACATCTACAGAAAGAATAACAAAAATAAGAACGCTGCAGAGAACTTGTAATTGCTTTTGACGTAGATACCTAAGAAGTTATTTGCAAATAAGGCGTCTTGAATTGTGTATGAATCCTTTTTTCTTTGGTGGAACAAAAAAGTACAAAACACTACATAAAGGTTATCAGGTATTCTGTCGTAGGCTAGAATGATAGTCGGCCAAAAAGAGCACTGTTCTTACGTACAAAAGGTTCCCGACAGACGTCCCTTTTGCACAATACACAGTTCATATGACAATGCCAAAAGAGCGGTAGGAATGATGCAAAGACCCTTTAAATGAGGAAGGTAAGTTCCTGCTATGGCTTTCGGAAGGAGCATTATATGGCATGTGGATAGATGGAAACAAAGCAATGTTTAAAAAAAATGACTTGGACGGTGGGTCGCCTTCCATGTACGTAGTGAGTTCTATGGCTACTCCTTGTATGAGAAATGTTGTGAGGGGATGAACGGGGTTTCTAAAAGTTGGGAGAGGTTATTGCTTAAGATTGATTAATTTAATGTTAGATGGGTGAACGAAATTTTGAATATTTTCTTTTAGCGATATACTTTCATGACGATATTTATCACAGTGTTAGAATGCAGTAGAAAAAATTGAATTTTCTTCTTCCCTGTATTTTATAAGAGTAGATGCTTCTTAATTAACACACATCGTCTAACTAATATTTGTAGCACTCGTATAGATAAAAATGCATTTGTATTCACATTAATTATTTTTTGAAATATGTTGATTGTGTCAGAATATACCTTTTTGTATGAAATTTTATGGTAACCGAAATTATCAGGGAGGCACTAAGATGGCGTTAAGAATGATTTTCAGTAAAACAAATACATATATATAAAGGAACATAGTTTGTGTAATATTTATAATCTATAATGTCATAATTTTTTTTGAATGACTACATTAGGTAGGTACATATAAGTGCAGATATTTAATTAAAATCGAATGAAAATTAAAGAGCATAAATCTCGTAAGTTTGCATGTAATTAAACAAAAATAAATGATTTCTTTCAATGTTTTAAGTACCAATAGTTTTCAATTCAAATAGGAAGTACAGAAAAAAAATTAAATAAACTCAGTAGGTATTTGAGGATTTGTTATAATAATGTTACACAATACAAAGTGTATCTCTATTATTAAAAAAATATTACATAAAAAAATACACGATTTTTCGAATATACTCATCATTAAATTTTTCAAAAATAAAATATTGATCCTTTTAAAATTTCTAGTTAAAAAGAATGGGCTCCTATATCTATTAAAATATCTAGTTATAAAGAATAAATTAAACGTCAAATAATATTAACAACAATATAGTTAATAAATGTTAGTGAAACATATCGTTAATGTAATTTAACGATATGTTTTTTTTTAAATGAAAGATAACTTTATTAAAATAAATTAAAATAGGACTTACCAGATATAATATATGGTGCAGCTTGCGTTACGGAAGGATAAAATATCGTAAAAGTGACACAAAGTTGTATTAAAGTTATAAGTTCCATGTCTGAATGGCGAATCATGGTAAAGAACAGGAGATGAAAATCTTTTAAACTTTTGATTAATCAATTATGGTGGTAGTAATTTTTACTCTTTAAAACCCATTATTAAGTGAAAATGTAATGTGTGTGTATTATTATTTAGTGTTAACTGCAATACGTGTCGGATATGACTGAGAATGGCTAACGAGATGACGGGGTTTATATGGATGTGGTTCGCCCCTTCCCACTCCCTCAATTAGGGGATGGTACAATGTACCCAGTACCTACGCCCACATGCTTGTGACATAGTACGAGGACAAGAATTACTAACGTTATCATTAGGGGCAACTTGTTACTTCTTTGGTTCATTCTATATTTCGATAGTCCCTACTCTGCCTCAAAAACAAATAATTCACAAATATGCACCTTATTCAAAGCTTTTTTAATATTGCACTCAGCAATAGAACCTGTAGTTTCTGTAATACAGGATAGACCATCGTTGATGCTGGTTGTGTCGCGTTTATGGAATGTCTAATGATAGTTGTTTAAAAATAGCATTTTGAATTCTTTCGCTTGTTTTCCGACGGCTTGACGTCCCTCTTTCACAATATACTATTCTTATGATAACGAAATCAGAGCGTTAAGAATTTTGTGAGAGTAAATGGCTCAGTTGGTGCAAATGTAATCTGAGTGGTGAAGACTGTTTTCTGCCCTATTCTGCAGGTGGAGGGAGGGGGTGGGGGTGAGGCGTTAAAGGGCGATTGAGTTGATTTTTCGTATTATTGTAAATCCACTCATCTTGAAATATCAATCACTTTAACTTGAATATTAGAAGCTGTATATATGTATAGGACGATATAAAAAAATTAAGGCTGTACTTTGGAGATAAAAAAGTTTGCAATAGACAGTTTTCTGGTCAAGTCATTCATTTGATGATGAATGCAATATTAATCAGATGGTTCAAATAAATAATTTAAATGGACTCATTTATTTATTTACATAATAAACGGCTGTATCAGCCTTTACAAATAATACAAATGAAAAGGAACAGTCAAGAGAAATAATGCATAAAGAGAAAAACAATAGGTATACAAAAAAAAAAAAAAAATAACACAATCAATTAAAATTACTCACAAGGTAAGTACTGGTATAAACAATCAGATAAAAGAATATAAACACAAATAAAAACATTTATGGAAAGATTTAAATGTAATTTATATTAAATTGGATTTTCCAGTTTTGAGAAACATTATTTATTACCAATCACACAAAATTATTTGTTCCATATTTCATTGTTTTATGTTTTCTCTAAGTAGTACACAACAATAAATATTTTTATTATTGTGTACTAAAAATCATAAGTAGCTCTCTTGAAGTAGAATTTGACAATTAATCTTATGTATATTAATTGCTAAAAAAATATTAACATTATTCTTATGTATTATTGTACTATTTCGTTAGTTAATAAGATGGCTTTTTAACAAGTAATTTTTTGTTTGAAATCACCATTATTTTGTTTTGAAGTTATAAATAATTTAATAAATATGCTTCAAACATGGTCAATGAATGAGTAAATGATTTCAATGTTATTAAAATGACTTATGTAAGAATTTTTTCATAATTTATTTTGATAATAATGGTATAACAATATGGATGATTTGTAGGTATTTGGTGCAATTTAATGATCCGTGATCGTCTCAAAGGCGCCGTGACTTCTCCTGAACAGCAAAATTTTCAACTTGCTCCTAAATGTGGCAGTCGGTTTGTTCTGTCTTAGATCCGCTGATTATCGGTTCCAGGAAGTTAGTCCTGCGACGCTCAAGTTCTTCTTTGTGAATTTGAAGTGTTTGCCCTGTTGGGTATTACAAATTAGGGATGTTGCGGATGTCGAATTTTACACATCCGCGGATATGAATGCGGATTTTTGTAAGCTCATATCCGCGGATGCGGATGCGGATGTTTAAGATGTTATAGAAAAAAAGTATATTTCAAATTCAAATATTTAATTTCAAATTCAAATATATTTATTCAGTAAAAAATATACACTTAAAACAATAATCAATCAATACAAATTAATAATAAAAACATATATTTTTCTTTTATTTGTTCCTTCAAAATTGAGCAGAGTTCGTGCTTTGAAGGATAAAGGGTAATTCTTATATCTTAAATTCAGCAACAAAACATACACAACTAGGCATATAATATCCAACCTAATGTTGGGTTAGTTGGAAGAAATCGCGCCTCTGCGATAAACTCGCCCTCTGTATATTGGTTGTATGATTGTCTTTGTTTGAAATGTATTTTTGTGTGAATTTGCTTGTTATCAATGTACAGTAAAGAATAAATAAAAAAAAAACAAAAAATAAAAATCAATAAAACGAGAATACACTCAGTTATTTTCACCTAAATACCTTTTTCAGATTATATCTAAAATTCGAAAGCTTATCTGCTGTTTTAAACTTATATTCTCCCTTCAAATTGTTATACAATCCAACCCCAAGATAAGTATAGTGGTGCTGTCCGAATGAATTTAGAATTAATGATATATGTAGTAATTATTAACATTTTTACTAATTACAATTAGTAAATGAAGTTAAAAATAGGAGCATTATACGTAATAAAAAGTAATATTGTCGCCTTCTCTGATTCAATCCGGTTGAGCTAAGGTTCATAAATTAGACCCGCGCTTCTAAATAATTGTTCACTAAGAACACTGCCTACAAACGCGTCGGATCTTCTCACCAATTTTTTTGTTTCCATTGGTTAATTTCAAGTGCGACCGGCACGCTCCATTCGCCGGCCCCGCCCAATTTCTTTCTTGTCGCAACTTATCTTACATCCGCATCCGCATGATCATCCGCATTGATTATTGCGGATGCGGATGCAGATGTCTAAATACATGCGTAAGCTCCGCATTTACGGATGCGGATGCGAATATTCGCGACATCCCTGTTACAAATTCGTTGACAGCGGTGGAAGCTGAGCGCAGTGATCACCTCAGAGTATCTGGGACTCCCAGTCAATGTAAGTCCTTTAGCAGTGATGTGATATTGCAGCGCTTGTTCTCTGTGTAAATGGTTCTGGCAGCAAGCATTTAATACCATCTGGAGAATCTGGGGCAGTCCTGTATATATAATGTTGCAGCAGTTTAGACGAGAGACGTCGATGGCTTCTAACTGCATATACATATTTTTATTTTATTTTATTTATTCAGTAAGGATCAGACAGTTAAAACAATTAGTATAGACATTAAAAGACAACAATAAACAAACCAATTAAGATCCCCTTTTTACCAATCTAATAAACATAAATTTGAGACTCAAAATGATAAAACACATATAAATGTAAAAAAATGTGAAAATGTAAAAATATGTAAAATGTTAAAATGTAAAAGTGTAAAAATGTAAAAAAAGTGTAAAAAATGCAAATATATGTAAAAAATTATAAAAAAGTATAAAATGCAAAATATATAAAATGCGAAAAATGTAAGAAAGCAAATAAATGCAAAAAATATAAAAATACACATCCCACAACCCTGCTTAACTTTAACTGCTCCATTTATTTATTTATTTCTTTATTTATCTCTTGGTACAATTATAAATACAAACATATGTATACATTTCATTATTATACTTATCAAAATTAAATTACAAACAAATGTTACTATTACACTAAATATACATAATAATAATAATAATAATAATAATAAACTTTATTGCACAAAATCAATATGTAAAGAAGAACAAAAAACATGGTATCACAACAATAGAATTAATAATTTTGTGCAATGGGCGAGTTTATTGCAGAAGCGCAATATCTTCCAACTAACCCATACATACATACAATTATATCAGAAAATGAGATTACAACTTAAAATTCTAATACATACATGTATACATACAATAGAACCATACATCATCTACCATGAGATCCCACCAGGCAGAGCCTGTATGTGGGAATACCTACTAATATCAAGTTTTATATTCCTACCTGTACGTAACTATAAACATGTATGTGTCCTTTAAAAGACTAAATAATTGCAGTGTACTGTGTACTTTGTAGTATACTTGAATATTCGTATATTAGTATACTCTACATATTATATACATTACTGCTTAAAGATTATTTAATCATGTTTTATTTATTTATTATTCAATTTACGGCTCACATAGCCATTTACAACATATATAAACATACAAATTCATAAATTGGTGTTTAAGTAATTCAAATATATATAACTAAAATAATAACAACAAAAAATGCAACCAAATATCATCAATATAAACATACATGTATAAATAAATGTATGGGTACTATATATAGTCAATTAAAATTAGTAGGCATCCATACGAACAATCACACAATACAGCAATTATTAATTCACTTGTCACAAATTACAAAGCAAACATATAAACTTTATCATTTTAATATTTCTTTTTTGTACATATACGTCTCAACGTTTAAATTATAGAGACAAATCAAATTATGGAGAACAAAAAACCAATCTGCAACTATTAAATTGTAACATTCCATTAAAACTGTACAAAGAAAAAAAAAAACAATTGTCAATAAAAATAAAATATAAATCAAACAAAACAATACACATTTATAATAATAAATATAATACGTTAAAACATTTATAATGAAGGTACATCTTGTATAGTGAATAACATTGAAGGTAGCATCAATAATAATTAACACACACACACACACACACACACACACACCCTACAATCAGACACTCACAATCCACAAACAACAAAACAGTTTCAAAAGAAATAATAGGTGCTTCAACTTACATACTTAAAAACTCAACAATAAAAACTAGAAACAACACACACACACACACACACACACACACACACTTCAATCAGAAACTCACAAGCCACAAACAATAAAACAGTTTCAAAAGAAATAACAGGTGCTTCAACTTACATACTTAAAAACTCAACAATAAAAACTAGAAACAACACACACACACACACACACACACACACTTCAATCAGAAACTCACAAGCCACAAACAATAAAACAGTTTCAAAAGAAATAACAGGTGCTTCAACTTACATACTTAAAAACTCAACAATAAAAACAAGAAACAACACACACACACACACACACACACACACACACACACACACTAATGAAATAACATTGAAGGTAGCATCAATAATAATTAACACACACACACACACCCTCACACACACCCTACAATCAGACACTCACAATCCACAAACAACAAAACAGTTTCAAAAGAAATAATAGGTGCTTCAACTTACATACTTAAAAACTCAACAATAAAAACTAGAAACAACACACACACACACACACACACACACACTTCAATCAGAAACTCACAAGCCACAAACAATAAAACAGTTTCAAAAGAAATAACAGGTGCTTCAACTTACATACTTAAAAACTCAACAATAAAAACAAGAAACAACACACACACACACACACACACACACACACACACACTAATGAAATAACATTGAAGGTAGCATCAATAATAATGAACACACACACACACACACACACACACACCCTACAATCAGACACTCACAATCCACAAACAACAAAACAGTTTCAAAAGAAATAACAGGTGCTTCAACTTACATACTTAAAAACTCAACAATAAAAACTAGAAACAACACACACACACACACACACACACACACTTCAATCAGAAACTCACAAGCCACAAACAATAAAACAGTTTCAAAAGAAATAACAGGTGCTTCAACTTACATACTTAAAAACTCAACAATAAAAACAAGAAACAACACACACACACACACACACACACACACACACACACACACACACACACACACACTTCAATCAGAAACTCACAAGCCACAAACAATAAGACAGTTTCAAAAGAAATAACAGGTGCTTCAACTTACATACTTAAAAACTCAACAATAAAAACTAGAAACAACACACACACACACACACACACACTTCAATCAGAAACTCACAAGCCACAAACAATAAAACAGTTTCAAAAGAAATAACAGGTGCTTCAACTTACATACTTAAAAACTCAACAATAAAAACAAGAAACAACACACACACACACACACACACACACACACACACACACACACACACACACACACTTCAATCAGAAACTCACAAGCCACAAACAATAAGACAGTTTCAAAAGAAATAACAGGTGCTTCAACTTACATACTTAAAAACTCAACAATAAAAACTAGAAACAACAAACAAATCAAAAGGAAGACAATAAAGCAAAATACATTGTGGCTTATTCATTTATATCTTATATCTCTTGAGGGCAACAGGGAGAAAACATGACTCTAAGTTGTTCTTTAAAATTTGGAAGACTGACGTTAAAAATGTCAACCGATCTCAAGCACTGGTTTTATCCTAGTTACATAATTTTATCACCTCTGGGATAAATTCACTCTCTATATATTGTTTGTATTCAATAATGTCATATATTTATATGTAAAACTGCTTGTAATCAATGTAGAACAAATAAGAAATAAATAATAAAAACATTTTAATAATATCGCATTGATGAAAATGTTATTTGATAAATTTCACAATTTCTTTCAAAAGAAACTATTATAGCTATCTCGTAAAAATATTATTGTTTGGAATGTTTCAGTAACTTCTTACGTTGACAAAGTTATATATTCAAAACGTGTAGAAAAATTATATAAGCATTTGTTTGAAACCAACTACTAACTTATTTGTTTGAAAAATGACGATTCTATGAATGCACTTTATGGCTACTTTTATTATTTTAAAAGCGAATAAAATAAAGCTTTTCGCGTTTTACATCGAAACATTGACTTTGCACGGTCTTCAACGTCAGACTTCTCCTTCTACGACACCTTAGATAATAAAATGATCCTTCAATGTCTAGAGGCTGAATACAATCTTCATTGGTCGGCTGTCCTGCAATAGCTGTGGTCTTATCTGACCAATAGAAGGTGGTCAGTAAATGTCAAATCTGGTTCAACCGGTGATGACGTTGTTACTCAAGGAGTTCCGCAAGGATAGGTTTTGGTCCAGTACTTTTCATATATCACCAGGATTACAAAATAAATGGAATTTCTTTCAAAACATGTCAGTTGATCAAAGATCTTGACGTGACTTTCAAGGCTCACATTGACAAAATAACAGACATGGCTTATGCACAGTTGGGATTGATTATGAAGATCTCCAAAATATTTACATTAATCATCATCATCGCCCTCAACGCTCCTCTCGGGAGCACAGGGCAGAAACCAGCCTCCTCCATTCAGAGCGTCTCTGCGCCAATTGCGTCACCTCTTTCCACGACATTCCCTGCGCTCTGATATCGTTGTCATAGGAACGTTGTATTATGAAAGAGGGACGCCCGGGCCGACGGAACCCCTGCGGACGGAATAACAGTGCTCTTTTTGGCCAGCTATCATTAGGCATTCTAAAAACATGTCCCAGCCAGGACCATCGTCTCTCCTGTATTACGGAGATTACAGGTCTCTGCTGGGTGCGCCGGCGCACAGCATCATTTGTAACATGTTCATACCATTTGACATCCAAAATCCTTCTAAGACACTTGTTTATATACATTAATAGATACAAAGATACATTGAAATTGCTGGACATAAAAGTTGTTTTGAATTTGTTCGTGTGGTTTGGAGTCATCAATATATAATTATTATGAGAGCGTTCTAAATTGTTCCGGAGATGTCACGTTGTTCTTGAGATTGTAATGGATCATTAAACGATGACATATATAAACTGTCCTTAAATTATTATTACTTCTCAATAAGTGGCGTGCCTTCCATACATGCAAAAAAGCAACGCATGCCCAAAGAATAAATATATAATTCCCGAAACAAAATATCGGTAAATATCAAGTATAGATGAACTATTCAAGAAAATAATTATGAATTTTCAAGTTATATTTATGTGAATATGTAGTTTTCTACCTGAGAAATGATAATCCATCCAAAGTAAGTTGATTTAATGCACACAAAATTAATTATTTGCATATTTTGTACACGATTTACACATCACAATCAAAACAAGTATCCGACGCCATGTTGACACAAAAATATAGGAAATGAATTGCAGGTTTACCAATATGACATAAACAATGCATATCATAGAGAAAAATGATAAATTTTCAATAAAAAAATTAATTAAATCCATTAATACCATATATATCACTAATTTTATAAAATTAAAGTAATAAATGTGTTTTTGCATATATTAGCACCGTACTACCTAACAAACCTAACCCGCAATCAGTCAATGTAATAAATGTGTTTTTGCATATATTAGCACCGTACTACCTAACAAACCTAACCCGCAATCAGTCAACGTAATAAATGTGTTTTTGCATATATTAGCACCGTACTACCTAACAAACCTAACCAGCAATCAGTCAACGTAATAAATGTGTTTTTGCATATATTAGCACCGTACTACCTAACAAACCTAACCCGCAATCAGTCAACGTAATAAATGTGTTTTTGCATATATTAGCACCGTACTACCTAACAAACCTAACCCGCAATCAGTCAACGTAATAAATGTGTTTTTGCATATATTAGCACCGTACTACCTAACAAACCTAACCCGCAATCAGTCAACGTAATAAATGTGTTTTTGCATATATTAGCACCGTACTACCTAACAAACCTAACCCGCAATCAGTCAACGTAATAAATGTGTTTTTGCATATATTAGCACCGTACTGCCTAACAAACCTAACCCGCAATCAGTCAACGTAATAAATGTGTTTTTGCATATATTAGCACCGTACTACCTAACAAACCTAACCAGCAATCAGTCAACGTAATAAATGTGTTTTTGCATATATTAGCACCGTACTACCTAACAAACCTAACCAGCAATCAGTCAACGTAATAAATGTGTTTTTGCATATATTAGCACCGTACTACCTAATAAACCTAACCCGCAATCAGTCAACGTAATAAATGTGTTTTTGCATATATTAGCACCGTACTACCTAACAAACCTAACCCGCAATCAGTCAACGTAATAAATGTGTTTTTGCATATATTAGCACCGTACTACCTAACAAACCTAACCCGCAATCAGTCAACGTAATAAATGTGTTTTTGCATATATTAGCACCATACTACCTAACAAACCTAACCCGCAATCAGTCAACGTAATAAATGTGTTTTTGCATATATTAGCACCAGACTACCTAACAACACAAATACAGTATATACGAAAAAGGATTTATAATAATAATATGAGGTATGTCTATTTTCGATTTAATAAATTGTAATAATTTTCCCATTTCATTATTTTGACTTTTTTCCCCGTTGTCTAATTTTGACTTCCGTTGTATTTTGTCCAGTAAACATTGTTTTTGTTATGTTGGTAACAATGAACCATTTCTCTGTGCAAATTTCAACATGGCCCCCGATATTTATAGGATACTTGTGATACGTCAAGGGCATACGAAAAATGCAAATATTTATTGTTGTGCTTAAAAAATCCACAATTGTGCGCCGGATTCTTGTTCTCCAGGTTGAATACTACATATCTACATAAAAATAATTCAATAATATCAAGTATTTATGCGTTCATTACAACTTGATAAGTTCCTAAAATTACAAATTTCCAAAAAATACAAATACAAAAAAAATACAAAAATACAAAAAAAAAACAAAAAAATAAAATTACAAAAATCCAAAAAAAAAAACTACAAATTAAGTTTAAATTGATTTGAATCTTCCACCAAATGACAGCAAATCTTTTGCAAACTTCAGTTAATTGGTGACCATAGATACATTAGTATGACAACCAAAAATAGTTCTGCCCCATTTCAACGTCTTTGCATCTTGAGTCACCATTTTCATCCTATGATATTTATCTTGTTCAAATTTTGGTGTAATTAAAACGTTTTATTGTAAAAGAGGGTCATCTTTAACTATCTGGATAATTGTGGACAGAAAAATAATGTAGGTTTTGGCCAACAATTGGTTTCTAACATATTTGATAAATACTATCTACTGTACACAAACCGCATGCCCAATACCAAAAGTCTAGCCCGCCACTGTTATTAATAAAGAAATTAACATCTATAAATACAGGGCGAGTAGGAACTGTTCATCAAATAGATTACATCACACTAAAAATATACTTCAAAAGGAAATCTTAGAAAAAAAAGTTTGAAGTAAAACACAATACAGTAGAAAAGTTTTTTCTGTTTGAAGTGGCAACTTGTCAACGATAAAACTAACGATAATTAAGGTATTTCTCAGTATTATGCTTACCTAAGCTTTGCAAAAAAATTTAATGAGTAATATAGAAGAAGACATTTGTCACATGAAGAAATAAAAGTTAATTCTTTGTAATTTTTTTCTCATCTCCTTCTAAAAAATTGCTTATTCTTGTTTTGAAGAATAATATTCATTCATAAAATGTAAATAAATATTAATTTGTAGTTAAAGGTTATCATGAATATTTTGAAAACATGATATTATGTAATTAGTGATATATAAGCTTGTTCTCTATTTAAGTAATAAATAATTTATTTTGAATCTATAATCACATTATTTTACTGATGAAGGGTTGTTAAAGGAAGTAGGGAATTTAATATGATGGAATGTAGAACATCCATTCTAGGTTATTGATATTTAAAAATTATGAAACCGTCTCCGCAGGATTATTTTTCAACGTAGATGTCGTAGATGAAGAATGTTTTATTGAAGTAATTCGTCCGAAATTAGTGATTTGAGCATTTAGGAAAAAAAATGGTTAATTAAAATAACTCCTCATTTCAGTAATGAAGTACCCTACCCATTCTGAATGTCTTCACTTATATTGGCATGAAGAAGACGACTTGCATGTTTATAACAAGCAACCCGCTGGCTATTCCACTAGTGGGAGATGCCGTGGTGTAAGGATGGAGGGGTGAGTTTTATGTATAACTGAATCACCAGAATACGAGAGAATAAATTATGTATTAATACATAGGATATTCGTGGAATATCGTCTTCTTCTGATTTCAAAAGAAAATATCTTAAGGTAGATGTAAAACGAAAAAAAGCTCTTTCATCATCATTACATCATGACGCTTCCCTAACGGGGGAGGCAGAAAGGATTGAACGCTTTGCATACACTTTTTACTACAGTTTTTGTCATATGAATCGTCAAGCATGCTCTCTTATTCAGCGAGCTCGACTTTTCCTTCCTGTGCGATTTTGTTTATTTGATCTTATCATTAAATCCTCGGATGGCCACGTTTCCGAACACCATTCCTATCATTACTTACTTAAAAGTATATTTTTAATACCTCTCAAAATCTACATTTTTAAATAATTAAATCCATATATTTTTGAACTACTACTACTACTATACCATCACGGCATATCCCACAAGTGGGGTAGCCAGCAGACCAACTGCATATAAAACATGCAAGCTGTCTTCTCCGTGCCAATATAAAATCAAGACATTCAGGATGGGTGGCAAAACTCATCGCTGAATTTAAGATGTAAAGTGTCTTATTTTTTCGAACACCTGCCTTTTACAGGACACTCGAAAACTTATGGAGAAGAGAAGAGAAGAGTGGGAGACCAATTCTTTACCGGGTGCTCCACGGGATATTTTTGAAGGTGTAATATAATCTACATTTTCTGTAGATGTCTAGATATGTTGTTCGTTGTTTATATTATGTACAAATATGTTTTGACACTTGTCACTCGCCAATAAAAAAACTCAATTTCTCCAGAATGGTCAAACCCTTTCAGCGGAATTAAAGTATGATGTGAACTGTGGTGATGATAATTCCGTATTGCATGAAAGCTTTAGCTGAAGAAGTGTATTCAATTTTCTTTTATAGTTGAAATTCTAGTAAAAATAATATAAAAAAATACTTGCTTATTGTTAACTCTCAAGGCTCAATAATTAGTAAAGGTTTTATATATTTTTTTTGAAATTCTTTCATTTGTTTCGCAAAAGTCGTAATTATTTCTTTCAAAAGTAATTGAAATGTGTAAACAAGGTTCAAATAAGTATATTTACATTTTTTATTTTACTTTTTATCCATTTTTATTTGAAACTGGATAAAATAGAGTTGTTTATTATATCTACAAAATAACTTTAAATAACGAATTTTCTCAAATTACACCTGACAATATAGAATCTCTTTTAAACCATGTTCGTACATTTTTGATTATTCTTGATATACTGTGGATTCCTTGTGCAAAAAACAGCTATCTCACTTTTATGTTAGTTTTTGAGTATCCTTTGAAACACAGGTGTTCGCAGAACCTTAAGTATAAAACATTTATTATCTTCAATTTATCGATTAGATATGCCACCTAACCTGAATGTCTTGCATTTAGTTCTTACAGAGAAGACAACTTGTATCTTTATTTCATGCAGTTAGTCTAGTAACTACTTCAGTTGCGAGATATGACGGGATGTATAAATAGAGAGATAGATTTTTGATGAAAATGAATCAGGTACTTCGTTCTCAATTAATAAAACAACATACGTAAGTACGAAGTGCCTTCACCTTCTGTGTTGATTTTTTATTTGAACTTATCCACGAGTAATCGCGAACGTCATAGCTGGATATAACATTTCAAAGACGTCGATGATTGAAATTATACATTCGTAATAATAACAAAGAATGTGTTTCTGTTGTCACGTTGTAATAACTCTTGCTTTCATAAAAATGTTTCATGATGAAGCCGCACAGCGATTTTTATTGTTTGGAAGAAAAAAATCACCGTCATAACAATTTATCAATTAGTAAGTTATTTTAGTTTAATACAAAGGAAATAAGAAATGGAACGAATGCTAAGGTAATGTAAAAAAAAAAATCAGTACACAAGAAAATAACAAAGGGCTTTTGAAGAATCGCTTTCTTCAAATTACCAAAGATGGCGATGATACGCTTGCTGAAATTTTAAAAAATACATTTGTTTTTTTTTCGATTTTATCACATTGATGAACTTGCGTGCCAATGCACACCATCACTATTATCAGGAGTTTAAAAAAATCCAAAATTCACCAAAAGCTCGTGCAAAAACAACTGCAACATGTAGATCCAGATAACCAGATTACATATTATAGTCATAATAAGGACCGTGAAAACCTAAAAAAAATATAAACATTGACTAGAGTGTTGAGAGAACTAGATTTTTCACGTGTATCTGCCTCGTAAAGAAAACTAATTTCAAATTTAATCTCAAATGAAATCTTCCATTGCTAACAGAATATCTAAAATTAACAATTAAGTATTTGAACCTGTAATATGCAGTACTATAATTAAAACAAGATATGTCTGTCAAAGACTAATGGAGCGTAGGTACCTACTTTATATTTCCTATGTCCCAATGCTGTACCTATTTTTTGACATATGACTACCTTTATACATAATTTTAAACATTTCCCTCTACGTGTTCAAGCAAATATACAAATAGAGGCACCCATATTATACGTAATACATTTGTATGAATGAACTCCTCTCCTTGCAAGTGAGGGAGAATTATTTAATTACACTTCATATTATATTTATTATATGACGATGAGTAGGTACACAGTGTAAGAGCTATTATTATTATTTTAACGAGTGTTTAAAAGGTGAACGTTTAATCATTATTATTTTATTGCGAAATATAATTAAATGTTTTCTAAAATACATGGTTACCGTCATAAAACAGATTTATATTAAATTTACAATCTAGGGAGAAAAGTTTTCTTGCTCTTCGTCAATCCTTCAGTTAGGAGAATCGTAACCACCTTGGCTTTTTCTAAACTGCATTATTGTCACTGTAATGTGTGATGCTCCGAGTTGTGTGCATTATTGTCACCGTAATGTGTGATGCTCCGAGTTGTGTGTTTTTATTTTGTCGCTTCATGTTGTTGGTGCTAGAACGCTTCCACTTATTTTTGTGTCAATTTGTCAAAAGTTGTCCATACGTTAGTTAAAAGTTTATATTATATTTTTTTCCAACCTATCAAAACTATCACAGAACTCAGAATAATAATATTCTCACCGCCTCTTCCCAGGGTGTATCGGAAAATACAACACTTTGTGCGACAAAATCGCAGGTTGTCAGTTACAAAGGGTTTAATTACTGTCAGTCAGTAACTGTTAATAAATAAGTTTAGAAATAAAATTTTGCAAAATTATTATTTTTCTTTTTTGTTAAATGAAAATGCGTACTTTTTATAATATTTCAAACCACTGGAGTAAAGATTGAGAAATAAATTATTTTTTACCTTGAAAGTAATAACTTTGTCTACTGGTCACCCTACATTTGAGATATGCCATGATAGTAAAAGTAGTAAAAAGTAAGATATATTAAAATTTATAAAATAATATTTTTACATTATAAACTCTTTACAAATGGAGATGTCTTGTTTCATAATATCATAAGTATAATTTTAAAATTATTTAAAAGGTTCACAACACCAATGCAAGTGTTGTTGACATCCAACTTATGAATGGATCAACTAAGCGATATAATACTATTATAATATTCTTTTATAATATATTTTTAATTTTGTTTAAACAAGTAATTATGAATATTTGATTCTTTTTAAGCTTTTAATGCTTTTAAGTGAATAATAATTACTTTGCAAATTCACTTGAAATTAATTTGTATTGGATGAGTTTATCTAGAAACGCCTTCGTAAGCTTTTGTATGAATCATAAGTTTACATGCTGGTTAAAAAAATTTCTGGATTCGTGAAAAATAATAAATAAACCAATCGACAGAAGAAAACATTTTTTAGAAAATTTTATTATCGAAGTTTTATCCTGTGTGGTTTTTCTCAGCTCTGAGGGTCATGACCTTTTGTCTTCTTATAACACGACATTTGATCATAGTTCACCAGTTCTTCCAAACTATCATAGTCCACTTTACTTTCATCACTGTCGAACCAGTCGCAGATCTAATTTCATCTGTCCATCGCGCGAGAAATCTTCACTTTCTTCTTCATAAAAATATATTGACGACTAATCGATATCCTGATGGTAGCATTTGGGAATTTTAGTAATAATGTTTGTAGGTTGGATTGTTGTTACAAACCTAGTATCATATCGACTGTGCTCAGGACAAAGGCATTAAACCACAATTTTGGAAAAAGTCCTTTTATGTTTTTTTTTTGCTTATAACTTGATAGTTACTGAATATTTTGTCTTCAATTTTTATGACATAATAAAAGAACTACATTACAATAAGATGGTAAAATAATAATGACAATAATTTTTGTCATTTTCTTTATCCCACAGTTTTTTTGCTTCTCCTATAAAATTTTACCGATGTGGTTTAAACCCTTTGTCCTGATCACAGTCGATATATATGTTGAAAATTTGTTGCATTAAGTTTTGATTGTTGTTGAAATAATAAGAATTTTTCAAAAATAATTCCAAACTCAAACTTCAAAAGGTAACATGTGCTGGCGATGTAAGTCGGGAACAAGATTTTATTCCATGAATATTTTTGACGTCTTTTGAATAAAACAAGTGTGTTGTATGGCTTTAAATTTTAGCTCAAAACATCGTGATAAATCAGATGTTTACCCAAGAAGTTCAAAAAGTAATAATATACTAATATTGTCGCCTTACACATTCTTTGCAAAATATTGGTAGTGTAAAACAAGTTATGATCACCTAGGGATTTTAAGATGAGGTGGAAAAAGGCAACGAATATACATAGTTTTTAGTGTGACTTGTAGGTACGTTATTCGCAATTTTGTCAAATGAAAATGAAATATTGTATAGCATTAAAAATACTAACAATAAATTATGAATGAAATGAACAATTGAAAAATATATAAGCAAAATAGATATGTATAATAATATCTACCATTGATTCGAAACTAGGTTAAACTCTTTCATAAAGGAAAGTGTTTCTATTTAGATTTATTCGTTTTCCTAACATTAAATAACTTACATTAACTTTTTTATTGAATTATGAATAATATAGTTACTGGTCTTATTTTATATTTATTCCGTCGTTTAAAGTGCGATCTTTGCAACAGCTTTAATTCTGATGCGAAGATGAGAAGGGTATTAAATCTATATGCAAGATAAACACAAATAGTCACGGACTGAAATTGATTCCTTCCATTTTGGTTGACCAGTTTTGGGTAAGAACATAGTCTCAAATATTATGTCATAATTACATTTTTGACTTCAAATATTATACTTTGTTTTACATAATTGACGTACATATTGTATCTAAAATATTTGTAACTCAATGTAGTATTGAACTTCTGACGTGGATACCTTTATGTATCCAAGATTTCTCATTTATCTATGTATATATCTATATTTATAATATGACGTGGATGTAATGTCCTAGAATTTATGAATTGTACAGTGTCCTTGAGGTGCTTCGGCACGTAAACGACACTTTAATATTGTCCAATAATAATAATAATAATTAAAAACTAGACAGTGTTCTAAAAAAAATAAAAAGTCATATAATCCCATATCCTGTGCATTGATTTCTCTTTACACTAATCGTCTTTTTGTCTTGATGAAATATTTCCATTCATTATAGCGGATATGAAATAAAAAAGCTTCATGAATGTCTGTTTCGGTTATATGAACATTTTTGTTAAATTTAATGTATATTTTGTTAAAATTTGTCACTGTTATACTTGTAAATTTTATGTATAATTATGTATTTTGACATGTAATTAGGGGATTCGATCCCGACCCTTTTTTCTAATCCCGGGATTTCGGGATTATCTACAGTTGATCCCGGGATCCCGGGACTAGTCCCGGGATTGTATTGGTAATGTAAAGTGGTAACAAAAAGTCAGTAGGCTATGTCAAAATCACTTTTTTTTATTTATCTGGCAATGAATTTAAGTTTTGAATCTGCAAAAAGTCGGTTAAACAAAATTACACTTCAAACTTCTTCTAAAATAAACAAACAAGGCACATGTGATTTATAAAACTAACAATTTAACTTTTTTTATATTTTTAAATTGAACTCTTCTATTTGTATTTATTTCATAGTTTTAACCCAGAACAGTTTTAGTTTAGTGG